>VMRN01000057.1:224845-285444 GCA_010277015.1 Poeciliopsis turrubarensis
CTTGGGCAAACCCATGTGGGGCCACCATGGAAACCGTGGACAAACCCTTTTGGGACCCATATTGCCTGCCCACTTATATCCCATATGGGGCCCACCTAGGTGTGCTGGCTGGGGATCGTCTGATTGATAAGCGATAATAACGTTCAGTTCTTAATTTGATCTAAATCTTGAGTTTACTCCTGACTTTATTCCATTGTTGCCCAACTGGAGATTGACTGGCATGTTCAGGATGATGTGCAGTAACTTCTAAATATTAGATCTTAAACAGGTAAACATTTCTTCTTTTGTTTTTCTTTCAATTATGACATTGCTCTAGACACTGTTAATTGATACCAGATTTGTGGAGTACATGGAAAAATAAAAGCTTTCTGTCAAACAGAAAGCTTTTATCAGCCTAATAATAATGCTAGTTAGCATGGCAACCAAGAATAGGATAAACAGTTTATGTACCTGCTAATGGTGGAAAACCAACATCGTTTCTCCTTTCTGCAGATGGCTGTAGGACCACAGAGAGGGGCCAGAGGAGTTCAATTCTTTCCCAGATTATCTGTCTCATGTTATACGGTCAGAACATAGTGAAAATTTGTACAAATATGTTTCAAAAACATGTTTATAAAAGCTATCTATCGCTGCTCTAAACGTCTGGAGAAGTTCCTTCCTAACATGTCTTATGTTTTCCTTGGACTTCATAAAACGCTGTTGGTTCTCTAATGTCCTCTAAGGCCTCATTGCCACTGAGTAATACAGACTTTGTCGTTGATTGGTCCGCTTCCACTTTGAACCGCACCATGGCTCGCCCTTCAGTTGTAGTCCTATAGGGCTATCGGGTGGGCGGAGCTAATGACGTCACATTGGGGCCTTAAAGATGTCACTACTTGAGACAAACACAAATTTATCACATTTACTTGAGGAGCTTTTTAGGAAAATAAAAATGTACTCTTGGGAGTGTTTTTATACTATGTTCTAACTATTTTACTTGAGTATTTTGTACTGCTACTCTTGCTTGAGTAAAATGTCCGGATGGTATACCCACTGTGAGTAACTTCACTGGATGAAGAACAGGTTTATATGAGTCATTTTGATTTTGGCCTTTAAAATTCCCATGTAACTTTAGACTGTGGTGCGTTCATGAATCGCCTGTGTCGGAGGTGCTGCTGGTGGTCCTGGCTGGCTCTGCTGGTGGCTCCAGTAACTGAACATGAGAACGAGCCGCTGTCAGCGCCGGGATCATGTGTCGGTGTCAACAGACACTAAGGCTGCCTCTGAGTCTGTGGTGAGGGCAGGAGGGAGAGGAGTGTGTTAAAAAGACCAACATCAGCTGCGACTCCAATACAAATGTGCACAAAACTTTGTCAATGTTCAGCTAACGTGGAAAAAACACACTAATTTGCCATTAAAAATTCCTTTAATATAAGGAACACAATTAAAAACACATGTCAGTAGGTTTGTTCACATGGTAAGCGATTAAAAAACATGCCGTGCCGTGATCCTCCAACGACTTCCTGTCATCTTCTTCGTCTTTTCCACCAGTAGTAACATTCGGTGGTTGACCATGTGGCTCATGTGCGAAATACACTAATGCTGGACAGATGATAGATGCGCTGCGCGGTTGAAATGATTCCAGCTCTTCCCTCTCTGATCCGGGCAGCAGCCGCTCCCTGATTGTTCACTAAATGATTGTGTGAACCGGTGACTCTGGAGTCCATGCTTGTGTCACGGTGTGCTGCGGAGATAAGCAGAGCGCTGAAGGAGTCGGTGAGCTCTGAGGGGCCAGAAGGAAGTCCTCTGGATCATACAGGAAAGGGTGTAAAACGAGCCGCTGCACAAACAGGAAGTGGATGATGGATTGCAGCTTTTGTAGCAGAGGAAGGAGGGAATTGCTCGAGAGTCGCTCAATCGCTTCAGCACATGGCCGGGTTGTTAGAAGACCCTCAAGCAGGAAAAGAGACTTTTAAGGCCGATTGTTGGGGCATGCGGTGACTGGAGGTTTGTTTTCTTGACTGGTTGAACTTTTGAGTGTTTTTCTTCCTTAATTGCATTTTCATCACTCTGAGGATAGTTTCGCATCAAATAAAATGTAGCAATAATGCAATCACTTGGTTATTTAAGTAGTTAACAGGAATTTTCAACAATTTTTTTTAAGTTGCAAATCACAGTAGTTTGGTTTTGTTTGATTTTTTTTTTTTTTTTTTTTTTTTTTTACAAAAACGTGTAAATCGTAGGCACTTTTATATTGTGGAAACTTTAAAACATTTATGAAAAAGTAAAGCCTGAGGAAACAAGACAGTACTTCGTCTCTTGCAGAATTTATTTACTTTTTCTTATTAATCAATTATTAAATCAATTAATCCGACTCCAGCTCTAATTGCATTTCATAACACAGATATAATGGAAGGATTACTTAATTTTCTTACGCAAAATTACTTATTTGTTCGATTTTTAAAAAAAAACAAACTGCAAAGTTATCAGACGAGTCAGCAGACGAGAACACGGCTCGCAATACATCATAAAGGTTATTGCATGTACAGTTTGTCCAAACCGTTAATACAATGCGCCATATGGTGAGGATTATGGGATAATAATTACTACGGAGTTTCATGTCTTCACTTTACATCAGATTAGAATGGATATAACCTGCAAAGCGTGCAGTAACGACATGCGACGTGTTGTCAAAACGCTTTCGCCTGTTTGCAAGAGACAGTCGGGCAGAACCGCATTGAGCCAAAACGTTCTGCTCTAAAGTTTATTTTATGAAAGATCTGTGAACTTTAAAAAATAAATAAATAAATAAATAAATAAATTAAATAAATAAATAAATAAATAGCAGTGATTACTTTACTATCAGGAATGAAACGTTGCTTTCCATTCAACTTCATGACTTGTGTTTGTTTCCGGGAGACAAGTAAATACAGTTCATGAAAAATGTCTGAACTCTGTTCATGAGACTTCTTGTTATCTTCAGAAAGCCCTGCTCTCTCTCCATCACCTGCAGCTTCAGTGAACCTCATAAAAAATTACATTTTCCTTTTAAATTGCTTCCTTTGAGAAGCGGCTCACTGGTATCGGCTAACTTTGAGTCGTTTCCGCTTAATAAAAGTGTCAGCGCCACAACGAGTTGCTACTCTGACCTTTTAGGCCCATCAGTAACTCCTGAGATCATCCCCAGTGATCACGTCACAAAAATAGATTTTTTTTTTCTTTCCATTTCAGATTTCTGTTTTGTTTAGAAGTTTTCCTACTTTAATGTCTGAGGGATGAAGATAATATCCGGAACAAGTCAGTATTAATTCCACCGTTACAGAATAAGTCACACACTGGCCTGTCAGACGGCCGACGGTATTATGTAACATGCCATCTAATCTGGAGTGTGGCTTTGATTCTTTCATGCATGTTTGAGAAATCCTTTCATCTCACCATTCAGCTGTGAAAACGTTCAAGTGGACCGAGGGCCGCCTTCAAGGACGAAGCTCCTCCTCTGAGTTGGAGTTTGCGAGCTTCTGCCTCACAGAGTAGCCTTTCCCCAGGACTCCCATTCTCAGCTCCTTCAGACTAGCCAGCAGCAATTAGCAAACACCTTTTGGAACTGCACATGCTGAGCTCATTAAATCAGCTCAGTGTGTGTTAAATGGTTAAGTCAAGAACGATGTGATGACTTCCTGGAGGCGGAGTTTCAGAACAAGCAGGAGCTTCTTAAAGAGACAAAGACACAATTTCAAAGCGTTAAATTACAAAGTCTGATTTCTTTTAAGTCACATTTGACATATAGCATTTTTACAACAACTGAAGGTAACATAGTTACTTGATTGTGCTATAAAGTATTACCATGTGCCTGGTCAACACAAAATACTTCCCCTTTAAAAGCCTCATTTGAAGCAACAACAACCCCGCTGACTGCGAAGTGAAAAAAGCAGATTTTCATGCGACGTACAGTGTTGCTATCATAATCTGTTGTGGCCAAAGAAGCACTTTACGTCAAACAACGCTGTGGCGTGAATTTGGCCCTTATGATAAAATATGACGTGCAAGAAGATTGAGCTCTTGCATTTAAATGTTGGCCTCATCAAAACACCTCTGAATTCCATTTTGCCTTTACTGGTTTCTTCTGCTTGTAAAAATATGGATAAATATACTATCTTCGTGTGTCGCAAACATACTGGAATTTTATCCAGTATGCTACAGCGGGCAGCATTCATACATGTACCGCCGTGATGACTTTGACACAGAGCATGATGGATGAGCGCGCCTCTCCAGTCTGCCTGCAGTCAGCATCCTGGATGCAGGAGATAAGGCTCTGCTGCTGCTGCTGGTTCTGGAGACCCTCAGGATGGACTCTAAGACACCAGGTGAGCAGACGCACACTTTCAGTTAAGTCCAAAAGTATTCACCCCGCCGCTGGAGTACTAATAAACCATGTAGAGAATAAGTGGAAGGGCAAAGCAAAACAGAAAAACGTGTTGATGGCAATGATACCAAAAGAAATTGTTACTTGAATGGTAATATATATATATATATATATATATATATATATATATATATATATTATATGCTTTGTGAAAATAGTTTTCTGATTTAAATCTGTTAAGGGTATGAATAATTCTGGGCTTTAATGATTCATTTGCTATTTAATGCAGAATGTAGCGCTGACTGTTGGATGCTGCGTTACTCCCGTCTCATTTTGAAAAATTTTTTTGTTGTACGTTGCATTAGAAATGCAGCGGAGAAAAAGAAAATCCTCCACTTCTAAATGATTAGAAGTGAGTCATTCTGATCCCACACACACAATCAAACAGAGTGGGGGGGGGGGGGTCCCTTTTTTAATTTCAATTTGACCGTTATTTGTTGACCACGAACTTATTAACGTGCATTTTGACATCTTCCAGATAAATAAAGCATTTTACAAAAATCGAAGCCGTAAAGAGATGGAAACTTTTCTCAGAGCACCGATAAAAGGTCCTGCTGGTCGACTTGATTTCTTTCTTTGACGTCTTTGAGAGAAGCAGCAGATTTGCATTTTCTGTCTCTGGTCTGAAGACCGTTCTCATATAGCTTCATAGGTCAAAGGAATGCACTTTTAGAAATGCAATCCAGATGTTGACGGAATAATCTGCAGCGGCAGAAACAATGCAGAGCTGCATTAATGGAGCACAAACTTTCTACTCCCATTAAAGCCAAAACCAACTCTGTGAATGTTCTTTTTTTTTCCTTCTATATTTTTTTTGGAAGTTGAAAAAAAAAACAACAAAAAACCCCCCCTGTCATCTGGTTTTGACCGTAAATAATTTCTAATAATTTCCCTTCTCCTCTGCCGACGGATCAAATCGTGGATCATTCATAGAAAAATAAAACTCCTCTCCTTAAGAAAAAAAAAAAAAATCATCTCAGCAACAGTTCTCCACCGTAAATCTGATCCCACATTACTTAGTCAGGGAAAATACTCTCCATGTGGAAGTTGTGCTACGTTGCATCAGCCAAGAGGGTGAAAAAAAAAAAAAAAACGAAGTGTAAAACATCCATAGAGGGGTCTGAGTAGGCTGTTTGGGCCCGGGCTCCGGTTTTTACGATCCCACAGACACAATCGTACTGGAACATGTGGTTTTGATGGGCTCACGTGCGAGGCCGAGGCCCGTCGAGGCTCCAGCGCGCAGCCATTACTCACTCATCTGCAGCAATGGGAACCACATGTCAAGTTTTCAAGCCTGGGACGCCGGGGTCCCTGTCGTCCCCGGGCTCCGCCGTGTTCTCTTCCCGAGCGAGCAAACGGCGGCTCTGCGATTATTAAACCTTCTCCCGGATGGAAGTTTTCACACTGCATGACAGGAAATGTGATGTGAACCAGAGGACCTCCAGAGCTGCCTGAAACATGCTCAGATAGCCAGCAGAAATGATGATTAGAATGAAACAAGCCATTGGACCGGGGAAAAAACCCCGTCTGATATGGCTGTGTTTACAATATTAGAACTCCAACTGTTGATGTTATTGGTGGAAACCATGTTTTTAGCAATTTGTGTACTCGTCGTTGTGCTAGATCAGCTGGTATAGCTGGGAGCTGATCTACCATGGCTGGTTAGCCGGTGACCTGACTAACCTTAGTGTTTTGCCTTGATTTTTAACTTTATTTTCTCTTTCCGACAAACTGAAATGCCCCAGTTACTGCGATGGCTTTTTAAAAACGGCAATTAATCTCCATATATGAGCAAAATAAACTGTATTCAGTTAAAAAAAAAAAAGTTTTTTGCCGTTAAATTATTGAGTAAATAGACACGTGAATTCATCAACATCGGAATTTATTGTTTCTGTATTCTGTTATTATTCAACCGTCAGGTTTATGTAAAATGCTATTCTGGCCATTCAGCTGAGCCTCGAAGGCGGAGCTAGATCCACCCAGGCGTTTTGCTCACCTGAGCGGTTGCCGCGGGAGATTCAAGGATTTCTCCAACATGCATGAAAGAATCAAAAATGACGCTCCAGATTTGTTTTTGGATAAGAATAGGACATGATGTGAAACTCAAAAAAGAGTTGATTTTGCTTAATACTTCCTCTTTGAGCATTTTTCCATCTTTTCGATATTTTCTTTTATTTGCAAAGTAAAATGCTGACAGCCGAGTTTTGGAGAACCTTAAATATGAGTTTCCTCACTTCACGTGGCGTTATAAATTCAATCGATTTTTCTTCGACGTGTTTTGCAATTGAAAGCTATAATTAATTTGGCATTGTTATTTTGAACACAAGTGTGTGTCCGCTGCAGCTAAGAGAAAACTTGTTTCTTTTTGTCCTGAAGAGCCATGAAGGGCTTAAGTAAAACTGGTTAATTATGCTCGCTTTGTATTGCATTATTATCTCTTTTCTTTTGGCTTCTCTGCCGTAACTCAGCTTGCGGAAACCAAGACTTTCGCGTTTCCGATTTCCCGGAAGCCTCCTGCCCCTGCTGCCGCCTGACACACCTTCCCACTGACCTTCCCGCTGGGATGTACTTGTAAACGCGCTGCTTTTGCCCACGGCCGGTCTGTGAAGTCTGAACTGTGTGTCATCTGTGTCACTCAGCTGTCTGCTGTCATCAGCGCTGCGCTGGAGTGCTGCTCACGGCACACTTTGTGCGTTCAGCACAGGATACTTGCAGTCTGGAGAAGTCTGAATTTGATTCATTGATCTTTAATCCATCCATCCACTCTGTCAATAGTTTTGAAAATTCTTCATGGCCTCTAAAATCTGCAGCTACTTTAGATCCCATTTAAAAACTGCTGATTCTAATAGTGCAAGCACCAGATAAACCTGAATGCGCATTAATACGCACAGTGGAAACTGTCTTGGCAGAAGCTAATATCTATAGTATTCCTCATCATCACTCTTTAGGTTGGAGTCATTGCTAAGGAGAAGAAACGGCACTTCTGGATTGGCTGCTTTTCAAATGCCAACCAATAGCATGTCAGGCAGTATTTCAGCTCTCAAAGTTGCATTTTCATTTGAAAATTTTAGGTATGCTCGATGAAAAAATCTGTATGTTTTACCCGAATAATTTGGAGTCTGGTTCTGCAACATAATCTGTGATCACGGGACCGGCAATAGGTGAGGGCCCAATGCCGCTCCAAATCAATTCACACTGACAGGAGAAAAGGAAAAGAAAAGAAAGTGATCTGTTCATCTGAAGCAGAGAGTCGCACATTCAAAGTCACTCGGACTCAGTAAAAAAATCTCACTTTTTCCGCATCTGATTGGTCCTTCTGTTCTTGAAAGCCAGACTGAATCATTGATGTCAGCAGCTCTGCGGCGGTTTTGTAGCTCAAAGGAGAAGTGGCTGGAAGCAGTTAAAAATCTCACTCCTCTGACATGATCCATTTCACAGCAGTTCTTGCGAACCAGATTGAAGGTTCTGGTGCACGGCAACCGTTGCCATAAAAAAAAAAAAATGGATTTACAACATCATTGAGATTTGGAAAGTAGCTGAAGTGATTTCACACTGTGTTCCTGTCCGTCTGTTTGTCCTTCTCACTGGCCGTCCAGTTCTTTGTAGATTTCTCCTCGATTGAAATAACTGCTGTCAAATTCTGGGTAAAATTTTGTCTTTGCACTTTAAAAGTTAAAAATAAACCCCTGACTCAGCTGGATTGAAGTTGAGTAGCAGAGGAACATCCTTTAATTGCCCCAACTTGGGGGAAATTTCTGTGCATCAGCAGCGCAGTGACTCACACAAACATAGAACATGAATACATACATAAACAACAGAATAAAAATAAATGAACAACATACTGTTCAGAAAGGGCAACATTTCAACTTCAATACTGTGTGGTTTAAAAATATATATATTGTGAATATTCAACTGAGTTGGTTAACTAATTTAATTCAAACTTTATTAATAAAGACACTACCCTGATCAATAGTAGAGATTTAAAAAAAAATAGAGAAAAATGGAGAAAATAAAACCTACAATCCTGTCATTGGTTTCCAGCTGTGGTGGGTTCCTCTAGCATGTTCCCCCCTCCCCGGCCACCCAGCGCCGTGGTTCCACCCTGACCGTGTGGCGAACGGAGCAGGAAGCGTGTCTCTTTATCTCGCCTTTCCACTCAACGCTCCTCCTCGGCGTTACTCTCACTCCTAAAGAGCAGCAGGTGACGTCCAAGAATACTTTCGCCCCGTTGACAGGCCGCATGGCATACGACTCCACGCGTTCCCCGCCACCTGGCGAAGAGGTCAGGAGGTGAACGTTCTCGCCGGGGCCGTTTCTGCTCCAGCTGCGGCAGAAAGGCCTTTTATGAAAACTTTCTCCCTGACCTCTCGCTGTTGTTTCTGCCCATTCTCCTAAGCGCCAGCGCGGACAATGCGTCGACGCAGTTCCTCATTCTTCCTGTATATTATTCCGCTGAGGGTTTTGTGTTGCGTCCACATTGCCGAGACCCAGGCAGGCAGCTGCTAAAGCAACAGGGCCGTCCTGTGAGAGCCGTCAAGGCCTCCGCGGCTGATGCGTTGTGGCAGTGTTGTGGTGGATCCGCTCTGCCGTGAGAGGAAACGCAGAGCTTCACGGGGAGAGATCTCTCTCAACATCCACGACTCGGCCTCAGTGGGGATTCTCCTTCGTTCGTTGTGTGTAGCGACGTGTTTCCTCCTCTCACCTGGTTTCCCATTCCTGCAGGTTTCCATTTCTGAGCAGAGTTTTTAAAAAAAAAAGAAAAGAAAAGGCGATGTCTGTTAGAACTGTTTTAAATGGCCGGTGTTTTGTGTTTCCCAGGCCCGTAGAATCATTTATAGCACAATCAAGTTTCCTTCAGTTATTAGAAAAATGCTATACATATCAAATTAAAAGAAATGTTACCTTATTATTTAATGCCTTGAAATTGTGCCTCTGCCTTTTTGACACTCCGTCTTCAGGAAGTCATCACATCTGTCAACTTTTTTGTTTTGTTTTGTTTTTTTTTTCTTTTCACCAGCGCTGCACTGAGAAGAAGCTCGTATAAAGAGCTCAGCAGATCTGCAGTTCCATCCGGAGTTTGCTAATTGCTGCTGGCTAGTCTGGAGGAGCTGAGTGGAGAAGGGCCGCTCCGTGAGGCGGTAGCTTGGAAGTTGCAGCTCTCAGGAGGAGCTGTGCCTAGAAGGTGGAGCTGGGTCCACCCTGGCGTTTAGTTCAGTTTGAACGGTTGCCATGGGAGATTAAAGAATTTCTCAATTATGGCTGCACTGAATTGAAAGTGTGAGCTTTAGCACTCAATAAAGTGATGTTGTGGTTATACTGCAGACACAGAACCACTGTGTGTCTGAAGGGTTTCTGTGAGAAAGAGGATGGAGACATAACAAAACTCTGGGATTTGATAAGAAAGTGCTTTTCTTCCTTACAGCTCTCTGGTAAGGTTTGTCTGTTACAGCTTTACTTTGGACAAAGAGCATTTGTTTTTATAAGCAAACAGAAAATCTGAGCCTTTTTTGATAGTAAAATCTAGCACTATACCCCCCAGCCCCGTCCAGCTCTAATAAGCTGACTTCCACAAAAGACAGCAAAGATAATACACTAAGTACTTTCTGCTGTGTTTATTTCAGAGTTTTATCCCATTTATTCCACAATCTTAGGGTTTTCTTCACACTAGACCTTGAGGAGACAAAGATGAATCGTCTAAATTTTAATAATCGACTCTGAAATTAAGTAAAACTGTTACCAGCTGGCATGTTTCTAAATCAGTCAGAAATAACAGAATGTTATGCTGCGCTCCGGCTCCCAGTCGAAAAGTTAACTGGAACACACTGGAGTCGAATTTCCCTCTGGACCAACTAAGAAGTGAAAATTAGCTTGTGGCTAGAAAACCTTCGTACAAACAACGGTTGCTTTGATTTTGTAGATGACATTGTTCACTGAGCTTCAATTCAAGTTTCCAAACTCAAATTGCATTGGAAACTGGGAGAAACTCTTGACTTCTTCTTCTTCTTCTTCTTGTGATATGCATTGGTGGCTGGCAAACAACTTTGCCACCAAATAGAAACTTCTTGTAGATCAGTTATGACCTTTTCTTGTTTCATTGAATATTAAAACATTTACACTCCCCCTCCACTCCTCTTAGGACTCCTAAGGTCCGCTTCGCGATTCAATATGGCGGCTCCTCACATGAATATGGCGGCTCAACGTGCTTATTCTACAAGACGCACGACACGAGTCTAACATTACTGTGACATAGCGGCTGCACCTATAACCTGAACAAAATAAAAGCGCCGTTTGCTAATGGAAAGTAAAGATTTAATCATGTTTGTAACAGGCACTGCTAACAAGGTTTATAGGCGTCGCCTCGTTGAAATCCTGACCGCTTCGCCGTTAACTTCCTGAGGGTCAAACCCAGCTCCGAGTGCATTGTGGGCAATGTAGGCAGTGACTACATTACTCACAATGTGGTGTTAAAGTAGCTCAGGATCAAACTCAGGTTGTGCTGCGGCGATGTTTTGTCATTGTTGCCGCTTTGAAAATGTGCTTTTGCACAGCGTCTTTCAAGTCCAGCCGCCTGTGCTTTTTAAATTCCCGTGGGCCGTCCTGAAGGCCAACACATGCTTTCCCACTGAGCCTCTGCGCTGCTGCGTCGCTCTACATGGGAAAAACCTTCCACTCCACACCCACTTGTTGACCTTCATGAACTCGAGCTGCGCTGGTTCTTCAGAGTTACCTCAGCCGTGGGGAAGAGGATGTCCACATGAGGTCACAGGGAGGAGAACCCTGCAGGGGGAACCTTTCACTCAGCCAAAAACGCAGTGGTGACTGTATCTAACAAAGGACTTCAAAACATGTTAAAAACATTGTGGTGTTGATGGTCTTTTTAATAACTTACTGCTCCTCTCTGTGGATAGTGGAGAGTTCTTCAAGATGTTTATTTCAAGATTAGAATCATCCCTGGACGTGTAATCGTCCTGTGAAGTTTTCCTTAAACAGAAAAGAAAAACTGTCTATGATTGCCCTCAGTAAATCCAGCTGAGACAATCTCAGTTGTGGGGATGTAATATTTAACCCACTTCAGTCGGAGCTCGAAACTCCACACTCGTAATAACCCAAGCAAACTCTGAAAACAAGTTTTCTGGGAGGTATTTTTTCGAAAAACCAAATGTGATTTATTTATTTTTGTACTTTTATTGCGCGCTTATTTCCACACAGACTCGTGGTCGGCAGCACGAGAGACGAAGGGCAACATTCGTAGAGCAAGAATTGGCGGAAAATACTTCCAAAAAATGTGTATGAAGAGTCTTAAGTGAAAAGATGACCAGATTTACTGCTTTGTTTATTTTGGGCTCATCAGCTGAATACAATTATTTGTAGAAATGTTTTACCACTTGAGGTCAGTGATAAGTCTCCACGCCAAAGCACTGTATGTCAAAAGAATCTCAGGCTAAACTGGATTACACAAAATGTTTGTTGCGTTTCAATGTCAGGGAAGGGATGAAAAATCCAAAGTTTTGGTGATGTGCACAAAAATATTGATTCAGTCGACCCTTTCCCAATTCAAGCTGATGTCGTTTTTGTGTTTTAAGCACAATTTTTTATTTATTTATTTTTTATCAAGTTCTAAAAGAAGGAAGGAAAATAGTAAAGTTACGTCGGTTTATGTGCATCGTCACAGCATCAAGTAGCTTTACCTTCTAAGCAGTTCAATTGGTGAAACACTTTAGGAATCCTTTCACATCTTTCCCAGAGCAGCTAGAAGCTGGGGAGAACTGCTGAAACCGAGTCAGATTTGTTGGCTGGTTTTCCTGCCAACCGTTTTCAGATTGACCCAGATTTTGGTTGGCGACTGAGATCAGAGTTTTATGACTATAAAACTGGCTTTTAAAAAAAACTGTATATATGGCTTCTTCAATTCTGAGCGGCGTTTCGGTCGGCGTCTTCTGAAAGCTCTTTGGATCTTGTTGCAGTGCTGAAGTCATGCCGATCCTACTTCAAACACTCTTGCTCACACATTAGAATAATCAGAAGCTCACAAAACCACATTATCGTCATTATGGATTACAAAATTGATTGCAGGTGCAAAACAAAGTGTGACAGATCTTTAAAAAAACATTTCTTCTTTCCTCTGTCTCCTTCTTTCTTTCTCTCTTCCCATGCAGAATGAAGGACGACGATCAACAAGACATCATATCTAATGAAAATAAACTCTGTGAGATTTACGTGTTTTTATGACTAATATGTCCCCCCAGTTCATCCAGCACAGTAAAAGTGCAACAGAAATATCCTTACCGACTACACGGTTTGTTTGTGAGTACAAAATCAAAAGTGGGCCGCGACAAGCAAAACGTGTATCAGGGTTCAAACGGGTGAAATGGCTAATTCGACCTGGAGCCTTTTTAATTACTTCTGCCTCTTGAAAGTATTCAGAGCCACAATAAAAAACAACAGTGGAAACTGAAACATTCCCAAACATAAACGATGCATTTCTTCATGGAACATTAAATTAAAAAAACAAAAAAAAAATAAATAAATAAAAATCATACTCGTTGGATGCATTTATGCTTTGGATGTGTTCAACTGTGCAGTAAAGCACAAATAAAAGACCCAGGAGATACATAACGATCTTAACGAGTCGCCTGCTAATCAGTTGCAGACGGAGATAGTTTGCTTAACAAAAAAAAAAAAAAAAAAATCAAATCTCAGTCTGAAAATGTAATTTAAAACAAGTCCACAGTCCACATTAAAAACAAACAAACGAACAAAAAAAAAAAAACAACACACTATTAGGTCATGGCGATAAAAGCAAACACTGCAGATTTTCCGAGATGGAGTTCATGAATCATCAGTCGTCTGAAGTGGTGTATTTTAATGAAAGCAGCAGTTTGACACGTTTTTTTTTTTTTTTTTTTTTTTTTTTTTTTTTCACTCCTCGCCCCCAGGGCGTGTGCCAGATGCCCCTTTCTTTCTCCAGGGAGCCCCTCCGATTCAAACTCCGGCAGCTGGGGAGTGCTTTGAGGCAGAGGAGTGGCCAGACACCAGGGGAGTTTTTAAAGATGTAACCGGGCGGGGAGGGAGGGGGTCTTTTTTTGATTCGCCTCCACCTAATCTGGCACACGCCTGTAACAGAGAAAGCCCTCGCCTGTCAGCCTTTGAAGCCAATTAGCAGCGTGAGGGCCCTTTCTGTAGGTGTGAGGGCCAGAGGATGAAGGGGGGAGGTTGGAGAGACAGCAGGTTGTTTGCTCAGACGACGACGATGATGATGCTGCTGCAGTGGAGAGAACTTGAACATTTTCTTTGTTAATGGGGATAATGGGGTCTTCCTTGCTTTGCCAGCCAAGATGTGATTTGATACGGTTTGCATCCACATATGCTGACTTGGGCGTTTTAGCCCGGCTGCAGACGAGAGTATACTGCTCTGTCAACTTTATCGAATGAATAGAAGGAGTTAAAATCTCATGACGAGGACGCTCATCAAAATGTGACGTTTGTTCAATTGTTGATGGTGTTTTCTATAAACTTTGCAATTGTTGGGTTTTTATTATGTAAAACACCTTGAAGCATCTTGCTAGTGAAATGTGCTATGCAAATAATCTTGATTCAACCACCCATCCATCCACCCATCCATCCACCTATCTTTGGCTCACACAATGGGTCCATGAAGACACCAGTGTCCTCATAACGGTTAAAGCTACGGTGAGTAACTTTAATAATAATATGTTTCTCACTGAGGCAGATGATCTGTGAAAGAATTGAGTTCCACATGCTATATTTTATTGTTCTGTTTTAGATTGTTTTCTCATCAACAGGTCAGTAACGTCACTGAATAAAGAAGGGTTTTCACAGAGATGGGCTCATGTTCAGTTCAGCTTATCGTCATCATTTAGCACTTTAGGGAACAAGAGGCAGGACTGAAAACCAACAATGGATGGCCTTGATCTCCTTCTACCCAAAATACAGGGACCTTATACAGTTGACATGCCTGAATGGACTGAGGGGACGAGAATGTTTTTCTTTTCGAGGCAGTTCAGCCTATTGTTGGCCCTCAACCTAAAACCAATGGTATAGTCCAAATGACAGAACAAAATGGTTGGTTTGGGTCATCCTTGAAGAACAAAAGACTGAGTGAGAGAGTACAAAGGGATAGGCTGACTTCATTTGGTTAAACTACAAACTGCCACATGGAAAGGAGAAGTTCCCTTTCAAAGACACACAAATTGTAACGCTCCCACAGGATTGTCAAACAAACTGTTTCAACAGCGAGCTGGAAATGACACAGAGAGGGGAAGTACAACCGTCCCTTTATCATGCTCTGTTCTGTTGCGTTGGACAGCCACTTTGTTATTACTCATGTATCTGCGGCGCTTCGGGCCCCGCCGCTTTCAGTGAGTCTCTCCCTCGAGGTCCGCTGTCGACCCAGAGCGTCGGGAGATGGGACGCACTCTTTACCGGGGCTGAACACGCCTGTCACTGCGCATTGTCCTCACAGCGAGCAGGAGGACGTTCATTTAACCTCACAAGCACTTCCAAGTTCCTGCAGAACTTTTCATTTCTCCAGGCTGATATTGTGTGTATTTGCTCTTACTTAGCTAACAAAGCAAAGAAAAAAGAAAAAGAAAACGAACATTCAGATGTCAGATAAACTCACTTGTCGACCATAAGAGGTGGGACCAGAAGCAAAGCTGCAGTTCTGGGCGTCAACTTTTAGAGGTGTTCATTTTTGCTGGATCTCCTTTTGTGCAGACAGAGGAAGGGCTGATTTGATTTGGGGGCCAGAACTGGAGAGAAAAATGTGGAAAAATATCTAGAACAGCATATTTATTACTTTATTATATTAAACGGGATGTGTTCAAGCCATTCTTAGGCCTGGAAGAGCACGACTGAGGACCAAAAACAGTATGGGGGCATTTTGGGGTGAACTGTAAAATCCATCTCAAATCTTTCCACTTCTCAGCTTAACCAAAACACACACACACATATGCACACAGAGTATGTCTGCCTCTCCCAACAAGGACTTAACATTGCTCCATGAGGAGCAGTGGGTCCTCACAACGTAGTATTTGTTGGACAAATGGACCATACTGGGTGAGAAATGCTAACACACACACACACACGCACGTACACGCACACACGCACGCACGCACACACACACATACGCAGACACAAGCACAAGGCTCAAGAGGCAGCCTGCGCTGAGAGTGAAAACAAAGGCTTGCAGGCATTGGCATTTTTCATATGCAAGACACTGGAGCAAGAGCGACGCCTGGTGGCAAAAAGGGGAAATGTATCTTTTCCTTGTGTCCTGAATGTAAAAAGTGCTTAAATGCAGCGAATGCGGATACTTATGTTTATGTATGTAATGAGTTTGTACTCATCAAAACATTTGACTTAATATGTAAAGATTATGCCACCAGAGAAACAAAATAAGCCATTTTCAAATCCTGGTACCTTAAAATCTCAAATGAAAATAAGTAAATAAATACAACACAATTTCAAAATAACAAATTCGGGCACAAGAAACTGTTTTTTTTATATATAGTAGGCAATTTATGTGTGACGTGATCTGTAAGAAAAAAAAAACATTTAAAACCATTTCTTTAATTGCAAGTGTAGTTACCTTTGTCATATGCATCTATTTGCACTGCGCACGCATGAACATAATGTTTTACGCCCATTCGACCTGCATGTTAAGAAACGTTGTTAAATTCTTGCTCTCGTGCCTCTTTCCCCGCATCGACTCGCATGAACTCGATTAGCTTCGACTTGAGCCCCGAGAAATAGATCTGTCCTCCTTGCTCGGTTCTGCGAGGGGAGGGGGTTGGTTTGTTTTTATTAGTTTGTATGTTTCCTCTCCAAAAATCAGACAAACATGGACTGTCTGGCGTCGTTGACAAGTAAGTGTCTGTGAAAACACACGGACAACAGGCCCCAGTCAGCCGCTGTTCCCTCACCGTTTGCGCGTTGTGGATATTTCACCCCCCCAGCCGTTGCTCTGTGTTGTTAGCCAGGCTAACGTTAGCATTCGTGGCTAAAGAAAGCGCATTAAATGTTTCGTTCAAAACCTTGAAATATAAAAGCATACATGTTGGTGTTGCTGTAGCTTTTGGACGCTAAGTTAAGCATCGACGAAAGACGCAAACCTGAAGCTAATTATAAGGAACTAAATCCAAACATTAGCTAGCTTTGAAATGTGCAGCTAAATGTTATTTATAGCCTAAATTAAACCCCTTTGTGATCCCGACTGACTAGAGAATACTTATTTAATGATTATATTTTATATGTATCCGTGTTCTGCAGTCTGTAATCAATAATTGAACTGTCACCATGACATTTTAACCATAAGGCCTGTGATATTGCAGATGATCCTTTTGACAAGCCTCCCTGCAGAGGATGCTCTTCCTACCTGACTGAGCCTTACATCAAGTGTGCAGAATGTGGACCAGCTCCGTTTCTGCTCTGCCTCCAGGTATGCCTCCAGATAACCAACACGTGGCTCATCAGCAGACCTCCGACTGAATCCAATTACAGGGAATGATTCTATTTGTCTTTTCTTATGCTTGTTTTTTTTGTTTGTTTGTTTTTGTTTTGCACTTTCCTGCATTTGATTTTAGTTTGGTGTTGATTGCTAAAATTAACTTGTTGAGTTATGCATGAAAGAGATAAGCACGTTGCTGGCCCCTCAGCACTCCTAAAATATCTCTGGACTGAGATAAAGCTTCGGGAATGGGGATCTGCAGCTTGTGGCTCCAGAAGTGGTTCTTTTTTTCCCCCTTTTTTCTATTTGACTTATTCTGTAAAAGAAAAGTTCAAAATATCTCTGTTTTGGCTGCAAGTGACCCTGACAGAAAAGATTATTGAGTTTTCTTTAATCCTAAATTACTTATTCTATGTTTTATAATTACGCCTGTGCAAAAATATGCAACTGGTGATACAAGAACGATATCCTGTATATATAGCAAGACCAGGATTTTTCTAAGAGCAATTTGTGTATTTTTATATTTGTATATAATCTTGACTCATGCAGTTATGGTATTAGATTATAATCGATACAGTCCTCTACAAATATATGTCTAGTTTAGGTGTTGAATGGTTCCAGGTCTTAGTCAGTCCCTCTGGGATTTTGCGGCGCTTTGTTTTGAAAGGTTTGAGTCACAACATGTCTTATAAAAAAGTTTAAATCGCTGCAAAAAAGACAAAAAATGTCAAGATTTTAACATATCTAAGGTGCGAGTTACATTTTCAAGAACATTCTTGAAGTAGGATCCTCAATACAAATCAAATCATGTCCCGAGGAGTTGTCAAAATGTAAAAGAAGAATTGCGTATTAATCATTCACTTTAATGTGAAATGTTTATCTTACAGGACGTCTCAACAGAAAAAAAAAGTCAATAATATCATCAAGCGTCACCCTTGATTTTGTCTTGCAACGGGAAGTGATATTAGAAATCGGCTACAAGTATTGGTCAAAATTCAGCCGAGTTGCAGTGACTGGTCAGAAAAGAAGGAAATCCTAAAGGGTTGAGATGATCGGTCAGAGATGATTGGTGAAAATTTCAAGTCTGTGCAAAATATGTGAGTGACGAGTGAATTTGCATCACTGTTTACGATCGCAGTGACCTGGAAGTCCACCGCCATTTTAACTGTCCGACGGTCTGAAGATTTGGGATCATTTGGGACCTGCAAGTTTAGTGCAGATTCACACTGACCCTGCGTTTTGTTGTTGTTGTTGTTGCTGGGACTGACGGTCTGACGGGACAATCCGTCGGCTTCCCCCTGGTCGCATTGGAGGGTTAAAAGCTTTTCCTGTTTTTTTCCTCTGACTTTCAGTAGGAAGTCAGAGTGACTTCAGTCAGTCTAACCGTGTGGATCTCTTTCAGTGCTTCACCAAGGGATTTGAGTACAAAAAGCATCAGAGTGATCACAAATATGAAATCATGGTGAGTATTTTTCTTTTACTTCACCAAGTTGCAACCCCCCCCCTCCACCCCCCCCCCACACACACACACACACACACACGCACACACTCCTCTGAGATATTACTCTACTTCCCCACCCTGCAGACGTCGGACTTCCCGGTTCTGGAGCCGGGCTGGACGGCGCAGGAGGAGATGGCGCTGCTGGAGGCGGTTATGGACTGCGGCTTTGGGAACTGGTGGGCACTTATTCACTGTGATTTGAGAAGGCTGTCTGCCTGATTGTTTTCCCTCTGTCACACTCTCCCGTGTCATTTATTTAAGGTTTCAAGGTTTGTTTCTGGGTTTCACAGCCTCAGGGTTCAAGCTCTTCATCACACCGCTGCCGTTTGCTCTCAGGTTAAATATTAAATGTTTGCGTCGTAGCTCAGAGCGAAACACGAAGCCGAGCAGTCGGCCTTCTGGGGAATGAGTTCAGTTTGTGATGCTTTAATGAGTTTGATGTTTTGCCCTGTGAGGAAAGTTTCTTCCACCACAGGTTGTTGTGTCACTTATTGTCTCCGGCTAGAAAGCAATAGCTTCCATCCATTTGTTTGTCTACTCATCCACTTATTTTTCCATCCAGTACATTTCTTGTGATGGGTCATTTTTGTTAAAATGATAAGACTTTTGGATGAGAGGTGAAATTTTTCAAGAAACAAAGAAAGAACATCACGTTTTAAAGATATTTCTTCATTTAAAACATACCCAGAGTGTTGCCTTAAGTCTTTCCTGCATGTTTAAGAGATCCTTTAATCTCCCTGGCAACCATTAAACTGTGGAAAACAACTGGATTTCTCTACCTCTGCCTTCAAGGTGCAGCTCCTCCTCCGAGCTGCAGACTCAAAGTTTTGGGACATTCGTCTCACCGCCCTCCCTCCCTACATGACTCCTCCACTCAGCTCCTGCAGACTAGCCAGCAGCTATTAGCAAACGCCTGCTGAGTTCATTGTAGGAGCTGCTTCTCAGTGCAATGCTGGTAAAAACGTTGCTAAAAGGTTAATAGAGGAGCCATACTGCGTTGACTTCCCGAAGGCAGAGTCTTAGAAAAAGCAAGAGTTTTTAAAGAGACAGAGGCCCAATTTCAAGTTATGAAGTTACAAAGTCAAATTTCTTTTAATTCATATTTGATATATACAACTGAAGCTAACACAGTTGCTTAATTGAGCTATAAAATGACTCTGTGTGGATGAAAAATACATAATACCGCCGCTTTAAAAATTCCTGGAATATTGGCCTGCGGGAATCTTTAAAACTTGAAGGAACCCACCTCGTACCACGCAAGCAATTTAAACACCCTCACTCATTTTTAGTTGGCCGAATGCAATCGTGTTGTCTCCCGCTCTTAAATTAAACACAACAAATAAAAACACAGTATTTGTGCTCTGTTTCCTAAACCCTTCAGCCCGGTGTGACCCGTTCATAAATCTGGACGAGCCGTCCTCGGCGGAGCTGGAGGATGAATCTTTGTGTTTTTCTCGCCTCCCCAGGCAGGACGTAGCATATCAGATGCGCACTAAAACCAAAGAAGAATGCGAGAGCCACTACATGAAGAATTTCATCAATAACCCGCTGTTCTCCTCCACCTTGCTCAGCCTGCGGAAAGCAAAAGACTCTTGCTATGCAGACGGAGCCATTCCTTTCAAACGTAAGCCGTTTCCATGTTTTATCTCTTTCATTTTCTCTCACAGCGGAACACAAAACCCTCTGAAAGAGACACAATATGCCGATTATTTTCTTTTAAAATGATGGTTAATGAGATTAGTCTGACACGGTGTTTCAAGGTAGCTTTAGAAATGATGGGAATTAATAAAACGTGATACTTTTCGAAGTGGAAGTGTGGAAAATGTTTTTCAATTCTAGAGTTTATCTTCCGTCATATATAAGATTCAAAACAATTTTTTTGAGAAGCATGCCTTTTACTTGAATTTATATTTTAATAAAAAACTTTACTTGACTTTTGCTACACATATTTTCAAGTTTTTAATCCAAATTATTGACCATTAAACTCCCTGTGGTTCTTATTCTTGATCTCCTCTTTCTTATTTTCGCAAACAATATAAAGATTTCAAGGATCACTCACTATTCTTTAAACAATCTGTATTTATTGTCGGTTATTCCGGTTAAGAGCTTGTAAGACTACATTTTACAATTTTCCATGCAGAGGCGATGTGCTACACATGCCAAAAATAAAAGCTTTTAATTTGCGGCTTTTGGCGCTGGAGGAGAAACCAACAGGAGTTTATTGAAATGTCAAAGATATAAATAGTAAAACACAAACATTTAATATTTGATCTACTGATTGAAACTGACAAATTTTGAGCATTGGCTGAATGATTGATGCATCTCTATAAGCTATAGCTAATTTCTTTTATAAAACCGTGTAAAATCCCCATGGCTTCATTTTTTAAAATATTTTTGTGAATTAAAGTCAGACGTCCCTGTATTAACAGGGCCGAATTTAGAAGGATTTTGGCCCGGGGATGGAAATTATTTAGTTTATTGGTGCCCTAACAACTAAAGAAAAATTCCTTTGTTATAATAATAACAGTAGATGAATAGGTAGTGCTATACATAAATGGGCATGAACTGATGATACCTCCTGAAAATGGTAGATTTTGGCTCCAAAAATGAGACTGTAACTTCATAATTTTCAGACACTTGAGTATTCTTTATATTCATAAAAAATATATTCATATATTATTTCATCTCACTTGATATGACAATATCGGCATTCATTAAAAAAATGGTGCGGTCGCCCCCCAAAAAGTGATGCCTTGGCTGCTGCCCATATGAGCCCTTTCGAAAGTCCGTCCCAGAATGTAAATAATCACAAACCAGTGAAGCATTTTTGCTTCTTACATGTATTCCTCTGACCCCACAGCCTCTGACGACCCCCCCCGGCCGACCTTTGACTCGGTTCTGTCTCGGGACATGGCGGGGTACATGCCAGCCAGGGCGGACTTCATGGAGGTGAGGCGGAGCTGACTTCACCTGTCTGGATGAGTAAATCAGTCAAACGGCCACCAGAGGGTTTGGCAGTAAATGTTAATGAAAATAGTGACTCACACCTTGGGTTGTCACCCGGCAGCGAGTCGTCATAGCGACCTCATCAGAGCCTGACGCCATTTTTATCTCTCTCCTAGGAGTTCGACAACTACGCAGAATGGGATCTGAAAGACATCGACTTTGTGGACGATGACTCAGATATACTGCACGGTACTTTATTTTTTTCCTTTTTTTAAATCATATTGTCTGATTCGCACCTTCTACTTTAACTTCCTGCCTCTTTCACAGCTCTCAAGCTCGCGGTCGTCGATATATATCATTCAAGATTAAAAGAGAGACAAAGAAGAAAGAAGTAGGTGTTTGTTTTTATTTCATTCGATGTGGATATGCGGCCAGCAGCATGCAGTGGTCTCAAATTTTCAGCAGATGGCGCCAGAAGCCTCTGTATTCATTGCACTGGTGTTTTCCAAATAGTAATTCACACCTTTCCCAGCAGCTCTCTGCTTACTTAGCATCTCGCATTTCACTGGCTGGATGTATTTATAACATTGTTTGGTGTTTTGTCAAAAGCCGCCAGTTCAGAGTAGATGCGATTATCGCTGAACGGGTTGCTAACTTTAAGCCGATTTATTTGCTGCCGTGCATTTGGTCTTTTGGGTTGAATTTACAAGCCGCAGGGTGTCTGTTCCCTCCACGAATATATTTGGATATGCATTTGTTCTTTGTGAATGTGAATGCCAGTCTGTTTGACAACATGCCCGTTCTCCCAGCAGGAAGGAAATAAAAAATGTTTTTAATTCTGAAGAACAAATCAGTTTACAGAAAGCAGCGTTCTCACTTTCGGTCTTTTTGTTTCCCTGCATGTTATCCTCTATCTGAGATACCATTCACATGAAATTCCTGCTGATTTACTCATTCCACTTTAGTTGTTCCAGTCATCACATAAATATTTGACTATTTAAGTGTTTTTTTTTTTTGTGCGTGTCTTTTTTTGCCAATACTAGGCTCTTTGTAGCGTTGGCCAAACTAAGAAAACTGAACATTTAAATGATCATGTGAAGATGACAATAAAACTACATTTCTTTTATTGCTAGAATAAAACTTTCGGACAAACAAAATAACGTCATGAGTGTCCAGAAGTATCATGCCATGTCAAAGCATCCATAAACTTTTAATTTTGCGCTTTGTCAGATTAGAACCAAGGATTTCAGTCTTTTTTCCTTTTATAGCAACTACAGTTGAGCTCCGCCCACTTCATTGTCAAAAGACAAGCACATTTGGTCAGTTGGCTTTTCCACCGAACGCACTGAACACTGCTGGAAAAGACGAGCGCGTTTTTCATTAACGCCAACAGAGAACAGAGACATTTCTCTTCTTCTGAAGTCAGCTGCTCCCACCTTCTTCAAATCAAGTGAAACGTTTGAGCAGAACAAATTTTTATTTTGTGTTCGCAACCATTTTAGAGATATTAATAAATGTTTCCAGATGTCATCAAAGCTCCATCAGCCAGTCCACATTAGCAAAATCCAAAGAAAGATGGCGCCAATCAACTGTGCTACGTTTGTGCTGCTTTGTAGAGCAAAGACTTTCAGTTGTGCCACTATTTAAAAAAAAAAAAAAAAGTTTCCAGAGGTGGCAATGAACTGCACAGAAAAAGCTAAATTGAATTCTATCAATTTTGTTTGATTTTGTTAACCTGCAGTGTGGAGAGAAGGATGATCTCTGATAACCCAAAGAAAAGTTGTTTTTTTTTAATGATACCTTTAAAATTACAACTGCAAAAACTGACATTTTTGCTGGACAAATGTAGCACACTTGATGGACGCCATATTTCATTTGATTTTGTAAATTTGGGCTGGCTGGTTGACCTTTGACCTCTGGAAACGCTAATTAACATAGTCCAGATGATAGCGGCGCAAACAGAAGCTTTTGCTGCAGAAACGTTAGATGCATTGTTGTACAATTGCACAGCAGTTCACACTCATTATTACGGGGTACATAGTGCAACATGAGGTTGGGGGCGTGGCCAGAAGCAACTTATTTGCATAAAAGCGACAGAACCTTAAAACGGCTCATTTTGAACATGGTTTAAAACAGGCAAAACTGACCGGGTGACATTTCATTATCTGAGAATGAGTTTGTGCTAGAAATGTAATGAACATGTTTTGTAGAACCCAGGCACATCTCTTAACTTGTTCTTAAGCAGCGTTATAGGTGTCCTTTAACATTCTTTTTTCCTTTTTGGAGGAAAATACATTTTCTGTTGTTATCCTGCCAGCTGTCACTCTTTGTCACTCCACACTGCGCCTCGCATTCATCACAGAGTCAACTTTAACGAGTTTCTGCTCCCTGAACTCCGCGGAATGGTATTCAAGGCTCGCAAAGCGTTTGCCAGCTACCTCGAGCAGCCAGGCTCCTATTTTATCTCTGCTAAGTTGTCAGAGAGGATTGTAAGATCAGACCTTGAGCTCCGCAGCCGAACATCAGAACTCATGTTTGTGAGCTTTCTCCGGCCCTAAAAGCACTGAATTCTGTTTGGTGGAGACCGACCCGCGACGACTTTAAATGGCAGTAGCCTTGATTCGCTTTCCAGAAATCGGCACGCTGGCTCCACAGTTTCATGTATTGCCCGATTCGTCCCGAAGTTCAACTGCTCATTTTAAACATAGCGCACTCATAAGTGGTAATAATCTGGTGTGTTTTTGGCCGCCTTCCAGATGTTGGGTTTGAAGAGTTCGTCTCTTACAAACTGACTGAAGAGTGATTTAGGATAGGCATAAAAAGACAGTTTTATTGGGAGTTTATTTGATATTTATACTGCGATAAAGTTACACCTAAGATTCCATTTCTTGTAGGTTTGCTTCAGCAATCAAAGGATTGTTTTTCTGAACCGCTGTGTTCGTCTCTTACAGGATCATTCGAGACCACGGTTTGATCAACCTGCGCAAATTCCAGAGTGAGTTCCCTTCAGAAACTCATTAGCTCTGCTGAGTCATTCACAACGGCTTGGCCAGACATTTCATACCTGGCAGCCAAATCGCTGCTCTGCTTTCTGGAGGATGTGTGCAAACAAAACTGTGCTGTAATAACCTTCATTTGTCTTTTCACGACTGCTTACATCCTTTTTAGTTATATCAGAGCTTGGATAAGTACGGAAATAAATGTTTCTGTCAAATTTGTTTAGAAAAGACTAGAGAGGTATGTTTTTAACTTAAAGGGCTAAGATTAGTTTTTTTTCTGTTTAAATAATGGAAATGGCCCGACTGCATATTAGGGCCATCACAGACACCAGGAAAAAAAAAGGGAGGTCATTTTCCAAAAAAAAAAACTCTGAAACTTTGGGATTTATTTCACATATTTCCTAGAAAGAACTTGGTCATTTTTTGAGCTTGTCAAAATTTTTCAACTTGGAAATTCTCTCGGTTTCAAACGTAGACAATTTTTAGCTCTTTGCACTCAGGATTTCCTTTTCTTTTCTAGAAAATTTTCTTAGATTAATCTCAGCAAAGGGGGGCTGGGGGGTTATTTGCATTGCACAGATCAGCTTGATTGACAGCGCTAAGACCCTCCTTCCTTCCCGCTTTGACCAATAAGTGTATCTCATAATATACTATCACAACATAGTGACAGTTTTAACACATATATTAAAACATTTTTTTTTCACAAAAGTTACTTATTGAATCTTTAATTATATTATCACGTTCAAAAACTGCAAATTATTACGATATTGATATTTCCATGAATACATTCTGCACATCGGTTCTGTCATAATGGATGAGTAAAGCCTCCACAAGCTACAAATAATTCCAGCTATGTTCACACTTCAAGCATAAAATATGATTATATGTTTTTTAAAGAAACAGAAAAATGTGTGAATCTTCCTGTCGGTATGGGCTGTGGGAGTTGGGCGTACATTGGCGTAACCTCACTCCCTTGTTTTGAAGGGCGTTGCTGCAGAGACGGCCGCATCCTCCACCTGTCACAGGTTGGATTCACCGGGTTCAGTGATATAATTGCTTGCAGGGAGGGAGCAGATGGGATTAGGTTTTTATGGCGAGCTTGCGCCGCGAAAGGATTTTGTCCGGTCATAGTGCCTCGTAACTTTCCCCGCCGTGCCGCCCCGCCACGTGTTGCTCCGCGGAGCCCGCTCCCCAACAGTTCCCCCTCATCTTTTATTGACGGTTCCCTTCAGCCCACCGGTTAGCCCCTGCTGCCTTATCTCTGCAGCCTTTTAAAGACAAAAGCCAACTCAGACTGGAGCTGCACACTGGTTGCCATGGAGACTGTCAAAGAGCGCGTGTGTGTATGTGTGCGCGTTCATGCGTCTGTCACATGCGACCATGGGAGCGGTGGCGTCTCTCGCGACCCATCGGTCTGCTTGTCTTTGGCTGTTTGGGCCCAGTTTGGGTTCTGGTCTCCTTTCTCTCTCTCTCTGTGTGTGTGTGTGTGTGCGGGTGTGTGTGTGTGTGTGCGTGCCCGGTTAGGTGCACGACTTCATAGGCTCAGCCGGAGACGGCAGCTGTTAATTAGCGCTCACACACGCCGCAGTCTGAACCCACAAAAGAAACCTCTCCTCTCGGGCTCCGACACTCGTCTTGTTACTCGGCAACGCGGCTGAAGCTTTCAGGCGAACACAACAAGTCTCAGAGTGTGTATCCGTGTTCAGGGAAGTTAAATGTGTGAACACTCAGCAGTGGAGCGTCGCTTTGGCAAATCATGCAGAAAAGAGATGAGTTTCTGTTTTCATGCAGCAAGGCTGCTGAATGTTTTATTTAGTATGAGTTTGAGCTTTTTCCTCTGCAATGGATAAGATATCCAAAATTCAGTTAATGTAGGTTATTGAACGAGTTGTAAATCTCGAATACATACAGTTTCTTCTAAACTTATTTATCCCCCTGAAACTGTGTGGCGTTTTGCTTTGTCACAACCATAAACCTCAATGTATTCTGTTTGGATTTCCATGGTTTTATGCGATAAAAATTGAAAAGTAGAAGAAGTAGAAACAGCACAAAGTGTATGAAAAAAAATTCTAAGCTGGAAACAAATATATATATTTTGCTCATGTTCTTTTGGCAATAAAATCTCAAGTTCAGTCTGATTGGTTGGAGAGAATAAGCGGATGTTATCATCTGTCAGCCACTGCCGCAGATTCTCAGCTAGGTTTAGGTTTGGTTCTTGACCAAGCAAAACTAACCCATAAATGTTTCAATCCGAGGCACTGCAGGAGAGCGTTTCTGTATTGTTTTCATTGCTGTATTTTTAAGTTAACCTAGCATTAGGACAACCTCTCTATCTTATATTCTCAGGGTCTTTGTGTCGACTTTCATTCATTTTTCATTACGTTTCTCTAACCCAACCCTTACCCAAAACCGTTACCGGTACATGTCTAATCCTAAACCCAACCTAAACTGACATGCTCACATCTTAGTCCTAAACCTCACCCCTAACCCAAAACCAGCATTTCTTGTTTTTGGGGGGCCTGGGGTTTTATACTACTTCCATTGATAAATTATTTCATTTATAACAAAACATTTTCCCATGTTATTATTAGTGAAATTATCTCCAACTGACCTAATGTTTATTCCGAAATACAATTAAATTTTTGACATAAAAAAAAGTTTCACTGTCTTGCTGAAAAGTTACTTGTAAGTTGGTTTTGCCTCATTCTAAGCGTATTTGCCCTAGAAATGAGACCAAATTTGCTTGGTAGGATTTTGTGTTTTTGCAGTGCAGGTGCAATTTTAAAGACTCGTAATCAGTTCTAGTGCAGCTGGTCACTCCCGGCCGCCTGGCTCTGCTGATCCGTTTTTTCCTGTGGCAGATCAGAAATACATATGTTCTAATAACGTCATCTCTCACATTCCAAAATAATTGATAGCAGAGGAGGATTTAAAATCTTGCTTTATGAAGAAGTTACTGATGCTGTTTTTTTTTTTATAATCAACTTGAAATGTTGCTACATTAGTGATTTCAATATTTCCCTCTCCAGATTGAGAGCTCTGAGAGGCAAACTCCTACATAGTGTTGACAATTAAAGATCTTTCTATTGACTGTATTACGCAAGCTGAGCTGTGTAAAGACACCCTGAGCGTTAATAGCTTTTTGTGTAATCAGTGGTTTTGGATGAGAAGTGAAGATCCATTCGGCTGCAGGGAGAGGATTCGTTCCCTGCAGCCGCCTCAGGAGATCGTATCATCCCCGTCTGCACAGAGCAGTAGTGATAACAGGTGCAACCGCGGCACACAGGCAAGGGTTTTATTCTGATCATGGGCGTGTGTGTCCCCCGGCGATGTTCTAAATCTACCCGCCGGGTCTCTAGAAGTCGTACTTTGTTTCCTAAACAATACCTGTGGTTTAAAAAGTAGCTGGACCTCCATCGACCCCGTTCACTGCGGCGCTGAATCGTTTCACAAGCCGAGGACAAAAGGTAGGGAAGGTGTCTCTGTCATCCCCCCGTGTCCAGCATAAATAGATGGAAGTGGCGATGGGAAAATTGCACAAACGGACCATGAATCACTGTGAACGATGTGCGTTTTTCACGTTCCAAATGTGACTCAGAGTTATTCTAGTGTGTCAGGCTCTAATGTTTGACAAATTATTTGGTTATTTCAAATGCTTCTTTATTTTCAACAAACTTATTTTACAAATGAGAACATCTGTTGCTTCAAAACAACCACAACTTCAGAAACAACAAATTAGAGCCAGGAGGAGGGTCTTGGTGCTGTCAATCACTCTCGTGTATGTGCTGCTCACACCTTCCATCTTTGCACTCTGCTACGCTACATTCCTGATTGGCAGGAGGCGCTGCCAATCAGGGTCGTCTCTGATTGGCCATTTCTGATCGGCCATTTCTGATCACTAGGGATGCATTTCTGCTAATGGCAATAGCAGCTCAGGGAGGAATTGGAGCGCCTCGATCTTGTCACAGATTATCTGTCTCATACTGTTAAAACAGCGACAGTTTAAACAAATGTGTAAAAAAAAAACCAAACAACACTTTTTAATAAAAGTTACGTGCTGCAGCTTGAAGTTTCTTTCATACTTCAGAAAAAACAATTGTTCAGTGCATCACTAAAAGCCATTGAGAGATATTAATGTAACAAACTAAATGACTCTCCGGCTGAAGCAGCAGGAGTCATAAGCTGCTCCTGAGGAGGCGGATCGCTTCTTTCATGTTTCTGAGTTCTATTCTCCTGGATCTGCTTCCCACTCATACCTGTTCCCTCTGCTCTCGCTCTCTCTCTCTCTCTCTCTCTCTCTCTCTCTCTCTCTCTCTCTCTCCTGTTAGTGTTGGAGCGATGTTACCCGAAAGAGGTGCAGGAGCTGTATGAGGTCATGAGGCGGTTCGCCAGAGTGGTCGGACCGACCGAACACGACAAATTCATCGAAAGTCACGCACGTCAGTATCTGCCCCTGGCGCGTTCACCTGAGAACATGCACAGAGTTTATTCACCAAGATCCAGCCAGACTGAGTAACCTGGCTTTCTGATGTTCACTCCGAAAGGATGTAACTTTCAATCCTGAAGTGACGTCACCGCTTCCTGTTTTTAGAAAGTGTGTGGATGTTTTCTTGTTTTATTTCATCTTTTGAAATGTTTCTTCTTTCTGAAGTTTTCAATTGGATTATACAAGACTAAAATTTATTTAGAAGACACACATTTCCATACCTCTCTCCCCGGATGTCGCGCTTTAGGATGTCTTCTCGCCCTCATTCGTTCACGGCGAACCCAACCAGGGATGACGTGGTGTTGGCTGAACACACACCTGCTTTCTGCAGGCGTGTTTGTGTTCGGTAATGGAAGGCGTGACATGTAACACAGCAGCGATGCTGTCTGGTGTGGCATGATCTGCCATTCCCGCTCAAGCTTTTACACACAGCGTTGGCTCTGAAACTTCCCTGTGTCTCTGCTGATCGTAGAGAACAGTGTGTGTGTGTGTGTGTGTGTGCGTGTGTGTGTGTGTGTGTGAAGGCTTCTCTATTTGCAGCAGGTGCTGCACGCTTGAAACTGACTGAAATTACTTGGCAGCTGACCGACTTTTTGTTCTAACAATTTTCAGAAAAATACATTTTGATAAAAGTGCCTCATTCTCATCATTGAACACCAGAAAACTGTTTTCTGCTGATCCCCATTTTTGTATGTTTGTTGTCACCTGAAGCATAAATACACACATCACTTTTTGCGCAGCCGTTTTTCCGTTTAGGATCTGGATGGATGAGCTTGTTTGATGGAAGATGTGCCCTTCACCCTGAGAGGAAAAGGCAAATACCTCCTATTAATCTAAAATTAGTTCTCACCATTGAAATGAGTCCTGTACCGACATGGGGTGAAAGGTCATTCCTCAGAAACCAACTTAGAAACCCAGATTACATTTCAGGATTTCCACAGAAAAGCTGCTGTGTTGGAGCAGTTTGCAAACATTTTTATTGTTTGTTCCTGTAGTTGATATTTCCATTAGCCAGATCATGGCGCAATTTAAAAGTAACAAAATAAATTCACTTAATGGAGATACAGCAATTTTGAAAAACAAACAAACCCTAATTTCTCTACAAAAGGTTTTGGCGTCAGGATGAGGTATGCTTTTTTATTTTTTTTTTGGCCGTATCAAAATTGCTTTATTTCGCAAAACTCCGATGGAAACACTTTTTTTGGATCACGCGAGTCATGTGATCAACAACCAGGTAAATAAAATCCGTCTTGGCTTGAACTCGTATAAAAATCCGACGTTTATTGTATTTATTTGGCCACCCGGAGGACTTAACTCGATTTTTACGCCCGCCAGTGTGTCTGGAAGGCTCCTTTCAAACAGTCTGCGGCTCTGAATGTGCATCTACTGTTCTGTTTATGAATCAGTCTGTGCAGATGTGCATTGAACGACCTTCAACTCTTTCTCTTCACAGTTGAGTTCGAGCTGAGGAGAGAGATCCGCAGGCTGCAGGAATACAGGAAGGCAGGAATCAAGTCCTTCTGCAGTGAGTTTGATATTTTCACTTCATTACCAATTAACCACATGTAGAATAAAAAAGAGCTCAGTAATTTCCATTTTGATGACTGATATATTTTGAACGGCAGTTTTGTTGACAGAAACATGGCAGTCCATTTTATGTTTTTCATTTCTGGTTTTATTTGTTGATTTTGGTCCTCGTGTTTTATTCAGGATATGTAAAACATCTTCCAGCACAAATGTTTAGTGTCCTTTACAAAACTAAAGTTTATTAGTCTTGAACTTTCATTGCTACCTTAATGTTGACACGTTACTTAAAATGGCCTCCAGGAAAATTTTTTTATCATTTATCGCAATAATTGTTGGGACAATTTATTGTCCAGCAAAATGTTATCGTGACGGACCTAATCATGCTGTAGGTATAAAAAAACTAACAGTATAATAAGCTTACACTTCTTTTAGACTACGCTTTGTGTTCTTGCATTGGCAGGAATTTAAATATTGCTTCTGTTGTTTTTCTTTTCAGCATTGTGTTTTTTCTTTGCTTTTCTTTTCTTTTTTCTTTTTTTTTTTTACTTGTGTATAGAAAGGTTAAAAATGACTGAACCATACAGATGCACACTAAATAAAAACAAACCGAAAGCATTCAAGGTGCCGGTCCGTAGGGCAACGCGTTGGTACCAGCTCGCCGTGGCTCCACATTTGAACTCTTCCTCGTGCATTTTCCGTCCCCCAGGTGCCAAGGTGTACGAGCGAGTGAAGAGGATGCGCGAGGACGAGCGGAGGAAGAGGACCATGCTGAACGACGTTCTGCAGTACATCCAGGACGGCAGAGCGTGTCAGCAGTGGCTCAGCAAGCAGGCGGCCATGTGAGCGTCCGACGGGTCTGCATGCTGATCTGTGTGTTACCCTTCGCTACGATAACCCCCATCCCTACCTTAGCGTGTGCTGCCACTCCGGTTTCGCTTTCTTTTCTTTTCTTTCGTCGTCCTCTTTTCCACTGGCTGTCGTCCAACTTCCACCTCTAAATAAAAACTCTCAAACAGAATGACTCATCTTCTTTTTTATTTTTTGATGACATTCTGGAGTGAGAATAGTGAAGAGGGAGGCTGCTGCATAAACACAGCAGCAGAGATGATGAGGCTTTTTTCTTTCTCCTCTTTGTTACAGAGATGCTGGCGTCACTCCAGCTGTCACAACAATCACGGTGTCAGGTAGGAAGTTTCTCTCCTCGTCTTCCTCTGCTCTCCGTCCTCTGTGTCGTCTCAGCGTGGCTCCAGGGCTCGGCCGTAACAATAGAGCTTTTCTCCTTAAATACTCCAAAACACACTTTCGCCAGCATATTTATTCTGCGCTTTCCCTCGTTTAAAATAGCATCGGCTCCCTTTGCGCCCAGAGCTTAAAATGGACACGCCTACATCTCTGCATGTGCAAAACTCTCATGTTTCCAGACCTTTAGTTTTATTTAAATGAGGCAGAATTTCCCAGACAGTGTTGCAGTATTATAGATCTATTGAAGACTATATGAAACTATGTTAAAGTATGCTATGCCGTGCCATACAATGCTATATTGTGCATTGTCTGGCAATGCTCAATATAGCATCGTGCATTGCCATGTTGCTTTGCTATATAGCAATGCAATATAGCAATTGCATTTCTATGTGCTTTGCTATGTGCTTTGCTTTGCTATGCTTTACTACACTGTTATTCCATAGTACATGTTTAGTATATGCTAAATTTAAAGGACATACTATAGGTTATATGTATATAGCAGACATATGTAGTAGTTTAGTATAGTCTGCTATACCTGGCTATCCTAGACTATACTATGCTATTCCATGTTGTTATATAATATTCTTGTCTACATTATGTTATGCTATAAATACTATGATGTCCTATTCTATACCATATTATACTGTACTGTGCTAGACTACCACACTGTGCTGTACTGTACTATTCTATACTATGCTATGCTACATTGTACTTGATTATATTATGCTATGCTATGCTAACCTATAGTAGACTGTACTATGCTGTGTCAGGCTATGTTCTACTGTATTATACTGTCCTATATAATGCTAAACTCTGCTGTGCTACACTACACTAGACATATACTACACTGTACCATGCTAAGCTAAGCTATGCTAACCCCTGTTAAGATAAATCCTATTTTATTACAGTAGCATATTGTGAAACTGAACATTTTAGAAGAATGTAAGCTTTAATTTCATCGCATTAAGTCAGTGGAGAAAATCACAGGTTAAGAGATTATTATTTTTAACACAATCAGCCGTGCTGCTGAGCCGTTTCACGCTTTGTAACGTTTTGCTCTCCTGAGAGTTAACAGTCTGTTGTCTGATGTTTAAAGCAGCGTTGTCGTGTGAACTGACTGTTTTAAACGTTAACGACGTGTCTGCTGCTCAGCAACAGGCAGGCGGAGCGCGCCTCCTCTCAACCTGACCGGACTTCCAGGGACAGAGAAGCTCGACGAGCGCGAGAAGGAGGTACGACCATGACGGCCTCACACACAGGCGCCCAGTGTGCGAGGCCTTCTCCGTGATTTTTAAAACCCACCTGCTTCAGATGCATTTAATTTGTTTTATGCCGAAATTTGCAATGTGTTTTTGTGGATATCTGCAGAAGAAACTTTGACAAAAGCTGCCAAGTCCATCCCGGTGTTTTGTCTGCATAGGCAGAAATGAGACTGCTCACTGTTTTCTAATGATCTAAGCCGAAGGTTTACCTCTGAATTTCCATAAAACTTTATCTGGTAACCATAAGAGTGTAGAACAGCATTTTTCGAGGAGTAGCTATGACCTCCATGGGTCACCAGATAAAAGTAGACTTGAAGGAGATAAAGATTCAGCTTTCTCTTCATCAGAAATCTCTCTGACCATCAGACTGTTTACCTTCAGTGTATTCATGCTTTCAAAGCTCCTGTAAAAATTAACAAGTAGCCTCATTATTCAGTTAACCAATCAAAGGCTGCTATTGTGTTGCTGCAAAGAACTCCCGAGTTATTTGTTGCCATGGTGAGATACCTCACTCGTGTTTCAGGGGTTAATTCCTTCACCTAAATATCTTGGTAAACTTCCTGTAAGGCAAGTGTTCCTGATGCGTGCGGCAGCCATAAAAGCACACGTTTTGTCTCCTCCCGTGTGTTTGCGTAGTTGTGCCAGGTGGTGCGGCTGGTGCCGGGGGCCTACCTGGAGTACAAACAGGCTTTACTCAACGAGTGCAGGCGGCAGGGCGGGCTGCGGCTGGCGCAGGCCCGAGCGCTGATCAAGATCGACGTCAACAAGACGCGCAAAATCTACGACTTCCTCATCAAAGAGGGATACATCACCAAGGCGTAGGAGCTCGAAGGATGCTGGACTGTGGTCAGAGGTTCAGGCTACTGTAATCCTCCTCAGACTGACGGTGTTTTTAAAAGTGTTTTTATTTCCAAGTGTTATCATGTCGTCGTCGTCCGTTTTTACACATAATAAAATGACGTGTTTGTGTTATTCTGAGTCTGACTGGCTCCTGTTTTAATGAGTCATTTCTTGTCTGATTGGCTGGTGAATACAACTTGGTGAAACATAATTTTGATGATTAAATCAAAATAGTCCTTTCCATTGTTTTTCGAAGCAAATCGTTGAAAAAATTATTTTTTTCAGTAACTTAGCAGCAGGAAGAATAAAGAAAATATTGCTTGTTTTGACAAATCGCAATTAATTTTTCAATTGACTGCGATTAATTACAGACACTGCAACTGACTCGATTAAAAAAAATCAATCAGTTTTAATAACTTAAGATCTCAAATGTCTCTTATTTTCTATTAAAAATGAGCCACTTCATTTGAAGCTGGGCGGTCGTGTCGCTGCTCAGTCCTCAACTGGGGCCCGATTCCTGCCAGAAGGAGCTGAATGATGCTCGTCTCTGACAGAGACGTCTTGATCTGCCGTGTGACCTGGGGGAACAAACTGTGACGCAGGCAGTGAGGAGACCGCCGGCCTCCTACTGGCTTATCACAGCCGAGCGCCTGAATCTGATTATGACGGCAGATTCAACCTTTGATGATAAGACGGCCGAGGAGGCAGGGAGGGAGCCTGAGCTTGGAGTGGTGAAATGCAGAAGCAGGAGATGCGCTTGAGAAGATGTGAAGGAGAAGAAATGTGTTTATGCCTCTGTGCGTCTTATTAAATGAACTCTCCAGGATAAACGGGGCAGCAGCAGAGGGAGATTTTCTGATCTTTCTTCAGATCTGGACTTTTTTTTTTTTTTTTTTTTTCCTATCTAGTCAGAGCAAACCAAGCAGGTTTTCTCTCTCTGTTTTTAACAGAGGAGTTGGACGAGTTCAAAGTCACGTTGGTTTCGTTGGCTCCTCCATGAACTTTTGTTCCTTCCCCAATTGGCCAGCGTTAAAGATGGAGCACTTTCAAAATCAATGCAGTCCCCTCTGGAGGAAAAGCCAGTCACTGACTCATTCAATATGCTCCCCTTCACTCGCTGTAGTGCACTAAATCCTGTTTCAGAAGGTCTAATTTATGCACGCTGGGCGCAGATGTAATCACAATGCAACAATAAGCAGGAAGACATAACCAAGGATGATGCTGTCCTCTTTATATTAGCCCTGAATCATCAACATGAATGTTTTTAAGGTCATGCTGTGCGGCTGTCTTCTCTAACCGCCTGTCAAGTCCATGTCATCTTATCCTTTAAATACGAGTTGAGTTTTTTTGTTATTTTACGCCATGATCACAAGCGATGTGCAAACTTCCTGTCATCAGATGTTTTGTGTGCCTTCAGTTGTTAGGCGGTATCTGTCTTCTGATTGGGCGATCCAGACCTGGCGACGTCTCTGTCCCCAGGTGCTGCAGGTTCCTGTTGCTTTTGGAGTTAGATATTTGCTCGTCCGAGTTTTTGTGTCATTTTTTTTTTTCTCTTTTCCTTTCCAAAGGTGCGGCTCAAATAGGAACATTTCTCTCTTTTTTTTTTCCACGTTTCAGGTTCAGGATAATCCAGAGCGACAAACCTCAGAAATACTAAAAGCCAGTGGGGACCTGAGTGACTTTGTAAAGCTGTATTGAGATGATTACCTGATTTTGACCGCAGAAAGCATCTTTTGTTACCTCTGTTGTGGTTATGTGATGACTGTGCGAATGTTTTCAGGAGGTTTTGAGATTTTAAATCAAACCACTGTATCAAACCCCCATTTTCATTTAACAGAAATATTAGCATGAATTTAAAAATCCTCCTAGAAGCCTGAAAATTGTACAAAAGTTAGATTTTTATCAATTAATTTATTTAAAAACTGATCCTTTTAGGCTATCTTTTACCTTCCGGTTGTGCTGACTTTGTTGAATTAGTAAATTGATCTCGTTTAAATATACAAGGACACATAATTCCTTCCTCAAAATGTGTGATGAGAAAGTCAATCATGGGAGAATAATTAAGAATTCCTCTTTTCTACAGATATGAGCCTTATATTACAGACTAAAAATTGATACGTTATAATGGCTCAGCATCACATCTCTATGACGACGTAGTAGGACCATTGTAGATAGGAAGACAATGATTTCCACCAAATAACTTAGAAATGTTGAGTTCAATCTCAGAAATATTTGAGGAAAAACGTGGAAATTTCTGAATTTCAAGAGTTCAGCATTTGCACATTTTCTGAGTTAATTTTTTATTTTATTTTTTTGTCTCACTCTCTCTCTCTCTCTCTCTCTTTTTTTTTTTAACCAGAACATTTTAACAGGCCTCCTCTGCAAACACCTCTTTACATTTTTTTTTTTATCAAGTTCTCAAAGAAACTTGCAGATCAAACCAGCAGTGCATAGATGCGCCAATCAGTGCTAATAAACACCATAGTGCAGAAATAGTTGAGTGAAATCAATATGCATGATGCGTCCACCTTTATGCACTTCATGTAGTTCATGTGTTCCAGTAAGTAGACGGGCCCCGGAACACCAGCTAATCAATTGGAGAGTCAATCGGGCTTTTTATGTCCTGACCTGCAGCCTCCGTCTCCATCAGTGTGACTGCAGTCGGTGCTGAAGTGGCAGCAGATGGAGCAGATGTCGGTGTCAGCGTCCGGCGCGCGCGCGCGCACAGCGCTGGCTCAGGCCGCCCACGAGTTCGTTCTCTCTCTCTCTCTTCCGCGCGCGCGCGCACGCGCACACACTCCCACTCTGGCTGACATCTTCCTGCTCTGCTCGTCCTGAACCCTCAGTGACAAACTGACCCCGTAGTTCAACATGGAAACCAGGGAGCATCACGGCTCAAACTTTATTCATTTATTTATTCATGTATTTATTTGTTCACAAGTAAAGAACTGACTGGAACAAATCTGTAACTGGATTATGAGGACAGATGGAGCCTGAAAATAGACTTATAGACCAAAAGAAAAAAAAAAGAGTTCTTATTCACTTATTGTGTCGCATTAGGTGTTTAAAAAAAATCTTTTCTCTTGTTCTTCAATTCTGGCATGTAGAATATCCTCTTATTCTTAAGAGCGATGAAAAAATCACCTGAGATGTTTTTTTTCTGTCCATTTTCATGTTTCTATGGCGACAGTTGTCATATTAAGCTCAAAGCGTAAATATGACATGGCGTCTAAAAGACTGAAATCCCTCCTGTTTGAAGCTGCCTGCATTTGAGTGGTGACTTTGATGATGGCATTTGGTAAAATACAATGTCGACTTGTTCCATTGTGTTTTTCTGCGTTGGGTTTTTCTGGTGTGAAGCGCCTTGTTGCCGAAACGTGCATTACAAATACACAAGTTGACAAAAAGGAGACAAACGGCTGTGAGGCAACATGAAGCTGAGGAGTGACTGCTGGAAGAGAAACGGACACTAATGTAAAAATCAAAGACAAAAGAAACACAATGACGCAAAAATATCTCAAAACAAGGAAATCGGAGAAAAACCAGCTCCAGATTGTGTTTGTTTACCCTCAGATTTGTAGGATTATGCATCAGTTTGCTCAAGTTTAACGCTACACCTCATTTCTTATATCTTCTTTAGGAGAAAAAGTTTCTTGGAACTTCCTCAAGGTGCTCCTCTTGTTAGCCTGGCATCTTATTTACTGCTTGTTCAGGTCAGTTTAATCAGAGCATCATGTCACAACAAATGTCACCCGACGGCATCTCGCACAGCAAGATCCAATTTATTTTCAGTCAAAAATAATCAAACTAATCCTGTCATATGAACAAACACGTTATGTTTCCATTACAAATGTGCACAAGACTTTGTGCACATTTGTTATGAATGTGCACAAAGTTGCACTGACATAGATGAAAAAATACAATTTCATAATTGCACAGTTTTCAGTAAATAACAAACACAAGTGAAGTCACACATTTGTTCACGTCATAAGTCATTTACAAAATATGCCTCCACTACTTCCTGTCATCTTCTTCTTCATAGTTTGCGCCAGCGGCAACATCCTGTTGTTGATCATGTGACTTGTGTGATGCTAACAAAAGTGTTTCCGTTGCAGTTTTGAGGAATAAACCAATTTTAGAAAAACAGCTATTTTTCCCCCCCCCCCCCGAAATTGGAAAATTTCGGAAAATTTTCCAATTTCCAAAATTTTCACTTAGCAAATTTATTCTCCAAATGTTGAATTGTGCAAATCTGAGGTGAATGGAAATGCAGCTGTCATTGGCCACAGCCGCCTTCAAGTCTGCAAGCAAAATCAGGTGTAAACAGCAGATGGATGCATGAATTAATATAGTGATTCAGCATGAACTCATTGGCGCCTTTTTATTCCTGTTGTTTAAAGCTCTTATTAGATCAAGGAAACCTGTTTTTTTTCCCCCTCTTTTTCTTCTTCTTCTTCTGGAAAATGCAAAAAGAAACCACAAAGTGCACAAGCCACATCGATCCATTGGTTTTAGAGCTTCTCCTCTGCTGGTGTCTTATTGATTTTTAACTTTGCTTCTATTCAGGGAAGAAGGAGGAAGATGTCTCCCACATCTTTGCTCTGTGTTGTTGTACGACTCTTTAAAGGGCACACACACACATACACACACACGCACACGCACGCACACACACACACACACACACACACACACACGCACGCCACACGCAGACACACACTAATGCTTCCGTCTCTGTCTTTGTGAGGACCGCCCAGCCCCTTTCACCTGAACAATCACAGATAAACGCAACTGTTCTCGCATTGACTCAAGACTAAATTGGCTCCTCACAAAGAAAGACACACACACACACACACACACTCTGGACATTTTTGCTTTCTGCTCTGGCTGTTCTTGCTGTGTGCTGATTAACACGGAGGTAAACCCATCACCAGGAGGAGGGGCAGCTCACATTCACCCTGTTGCTCACACTCATCTGCCGGGCAGAGAGGAGTCGTGACTAACCAGAGCAGTGAAGTCTGCCGCACCCCCCCCCTTCTGCCCCCCCTCCCCAAACCATCTGTGTGCTTCTTCTTCCTCACCGACTCACATTCAGAAACAAGCCGTGCAGGACTCGGAGAGATAACCTTAATGAAATAAGATGAGAGACCTCCATAGCAGCCGGTTCCTGTTTCATCTGTGCAGCAAGCAAATGTGTGCGTGTGTGTGGGTGGGTGGGTGTGTGTGTGTGTGTGTGTGTGTGTGTGCGTGTGTGTGTGTGTGTGTGCTGGATGACGGAGCAGCTCTGATCAGAGTGACAGAAAGGCGTCGAGCTGCTGCGCTCAGCCACCTTGACGCTCTTGCGTGTCGCCACCGCGAGCATTTGGATCCCATGTCTGTTTCACCACCATCACAGCTGGAGCAATGAGGGGGGCGCCTGTAGGATCAGCAACAACTTTATTTAGACCTACACACACACGCGCGCGCACGCACACACACACACACACACACTCCTGCATCTCAATCTCCGCTGACCACAAAAAACACTTTCCATTCCCCTCATCCTACCATCGCTCTCTCACGAACACACACACACCGCTATGCACACACACACACACACACACAGATCAGCACAGACAAAATAAGCATCTCTAGTGTTACAAGCCAGCGGGGATCATCTCATCCACACTTTGGTTAGCTTTCTCAGTGATAATTATTCTGATAAGCTGAAAACACTGATACAGTAATGACCACTACCACTGCAAGGAACTTATGGCTGCCATCGATTTTATCAGGTTACCGTTGCTATGTGAAGCAAAAAACACAAAACAAAAGGGTTGGGTCAGTCGAAATGAAAAAAATGATTGCCTTCTTTATGACTGTGGCCCTCTATACTAGCATGTCAAAAAGCTAATTTTAGCTGAGAAAAGAAGCTGTGAAAATGCATCTAAAACCACCTCAATCAGAACCCAAGCTAAGCTTTTTCATTAGATCCTAGACGAGCCCCCAAATCATTTCAATTGCTAAAATTCACTCACTCACTCTGTTTACATTTTGTAAAGATGAAAGTCAGGTTTTTATCAATCAATCAAGTTTATTAGTGGAGCACATTCCAGCAACAAGGGAGTGTAAAGTGCTCTAAAAATACAAAAATACAAAGTCATAGAACACACCGTCAACAATTTAAGCATTACATTTAATCAAACTAGTTGCTGTGTTGTTTCCATCAGTGGTTCTTGGTGGAGCTAATGTCGCATTTTCAACAACTAGCTGCACAGCTAATCCCACAACATTTTACATTTCCTGATACTGTGTAGGATATGGGAAGTGTAATTTTTTTCGAGGTATGAATTGGGAAGACAAGCTCACCTTGATCCCGGACTAGACCCCAAATACTTACATTCTCTGAAATAATGGAGTCATGTTGTATACAAGATGAGGGGCATAATAATTAAAAGTATCTAGTAATAAAGAGATGGAGATGAAGTTTATATCAACATGTTATGGGAGTAAATCATGCGTTCCAATACATGGTTAGTTCAACCAGTTCAACAACCAAAGTCCAATGGAAAACTGTGTTGATGAACTGCCCAAATGAAAGCGACACCATTCTTCTAAAAAGGGTAAGAGCACAGCAGGTTCCTTATCTCCCACTGGCTGCCAGAAACAAATAAACCTGCCACCAACTAAAGAAATACTATTCCAGAATCAGTGTGGAGCCATGATATGTCCAATGACCTGTAGAAACTACCAGACCACTTAGACTCAGAGGAGATAATCATACAAGAACTGCAAATGCACTGCAGCATTTAACATCTGCTGAAAGTTTTGGTTGTAAGGATGCTGGTTGAAAACTTTTCTACTTCTGAAAGGTGCTCCTGCCATTCCTTTCTCATAATTCAGGGGTTTTGGGGCGCCAGAAAGTTAAATGAGTCACCACAATCGAGCAGGTTAGCAAGTGTCCATGTTTTGCTGTTGCAGGGATCTACGCAGGTTTTTACAGTTAAATCCCTCTGGCAGCCCATCAGTTATCTGGTGTTACAGGCGCTCAGGGTTAATCAGTGTTACATCCCCCACTGATTCAGAGCAGACAGCTCCTTCACCGAGCGGCTGCAGGTGCTTGTTATTACGGGCGATGGTGTCATTGTAAATTTTCAGCCTCCATGGCAGATGCTCTTCCCAGAATGCCTCTGACTCATCTGACATTTCGGCACTGAGCTGGGTCTCCTTCTCCACACCTACAAACATTTTTTTTTTTACCCCTTACCTTGTTACGATACTAATGCAGTTTCCACATTTTTCCATTATCTTGCCCCTGGGTGAAAAAGTTACGCTCAGATACAGTTTCGGAAATCTCTCAGACAGGTTGGATCATCCCTAAAATGCAAAAATAAATAAAAATCTCACCCTCAAACTGTTTTTCTTTTGTCACTGTTTTGGTTGGCACTACTGCTGTTTGTTTCCACATGATTGAACTGGGAATGTAATTAGTGATGACTAAGGCAGGGGCCTTAGGTTTACGGAGTGCGTAATATCTCCCCCAGGAGCTCTTTGAAATGGGATTGAGTTTGGGAGGCATGTCTAATTATGGCTCTGCACATGGATGTATTCACTGAGGGCCTCTGCACAGAGAGCCCTGCAGATGCAGCTGCGATTCTGAAGGTCTCGGAGTTCTGGCCGTTTCTCTCAGGGCGTCAATAATGAGATTTGGAATAACGGACCTGAAAGAACTGTTGGTTTGTTTGTTTTCTCGAGCCGCCTGCAGACCGCTACGCCAAGGCAACATTTAAATTGGTAATGTGTGTGGAGTTGCTGCATGTACACATTGCCCGAGCTGCAGCAGAGCGCACAGGGCGTCAAGAGTTCAGGACCTGGAACTCGATCTCACGGATCTCTGGAGATATTGAGACGAACAGATTTGTGTAAAGATATTAGATGTTGTTGCTGTACAGAAAAACTGTGCACTACAAGGTCAAAGGAGGAGGAAAGATTCCTCCTTATAGAATGAATATTTTATTCCACATGTCACAGACTGTATGATAGTATCTGAAGTTCTGCCTCATTTTAATCAGTCTTTCCACATTAACTGTTGTGTTTTAGGAGCAAGCCTATTAAACGAGAAGTATTATGTATTTTCTTGATATATCAAGCAAATTTGTTACTTTCAGTTCTTTTGAAGATGACAAATATGACTTAAAAGAATTTTTGCTTGATAATTTAAAGCCTTAAAATTGGGCTCATATTCATGTCTCTTTAAAACCTCCTGCTCTTCCTGAAACGCTGCCTTCAGGAACTCCTCTCTTTACCTTTTCACAACGTTTGTACCTGCGCTGGCTGCTGAGAAGCTTCACCAGATGTTGGCGTAGCTGCTGCTGGCTATTCTGAAGGAGGGGCTTCGTCTTGAAGGTGGAGGTTGGTCCACCCAGGCATTTTGCACAGCTGATTGGTTGCCACGGAAAGTAAAGGACTTCATGCAACATGGAGCATTGCATGAAAGAATCAAGGCAACGCACCAGGCATGTTTCTAATGAGGGAACAACATTATAACCTGTTGTGAAGCTAAAAAAGTTTGATTTTACGTCATATTTCGCTTTTTAAAATATAGCTGAGCCCACTGGAGAGGTAAAGTGTCAATGCAAAGTGACTAAGATTCAATCTTCAGGACTTTTGCAGCAAAATCAGTAATTTTTCAGCTTGAGAAAGAAAAAAACATTCTTACATTTTGAAACTGAAAGAAAGAAACGAATTGCCTTTCAAGGCAAGCAGGTTCAATTTTATGCTAATTCAAATCAGTGCAGTTCTATGGTGGCTCACATTCCTGTCAAAATTCCTGAGGAGCGTATTAAGCAATCACAACAGGGAACATATTAATCGAGAGAGTGTATAGCTCTGATCGCCGGTATTTCCATTTATTCACAGGCCCATGAACACAGTGAGCGGTAAAACGTGCTCCTTCCATCCGTCTGTATGCACTCTCAATAAAACAGGCCTCTCTCTCTGTGTTTATTTGGCGTATTTGTCAACTCTACTCACGAGTCTGATTGGCCGCAGGATTTGGAGAAGGAAAGAGACAGAGGAGAACGAAGGAGAAAAATACGGTCATGAAAAGTTAAAAAAAAATCAACAAACTTTCCTTTTCTTTATCTTCTCATCTTCTGCCTTTTTAAGCAGGTTTTGTTGACAAGAAACTTTTATGAATGATAATGACTATGATGAAAATACTTCTGTCACAAGACAAGGTGGAAAAGTGTGAAAAAGCAACAGAAAACCATTCCAGGGTTTGATTGGCTGAGAGTAAAATTGGTTCATTCAGCCACAATTTACATTCATGTCGAACAATTTATATTGTCGCCTATAAATTTAAAAAAGTGGCAACGAACTATAAAACATCATCAATATTTTTGCAGTTTCAAACAGCATTCTGGCAGCATTTTGTGGACTAAACCCACTGCTCCGCATGGTCAATTTTGTCGACTAAAACGCTCTAACATTTATGAACAAAGGTAAAGGTTGTTAGATTTTTCTTCCTAAACCAGCATTCATTTAAAAGAATAAGTTACCAAAATCAATACCTTTTGAACTGATCTTCCATCTCCTTCTTGCACATTAGAAAAGCGTCGAATCATCGAGGCCGCGTGCTCCTCCTTTAGCTCCGCCCCCTTGCGAGTGGCACTGATCGCCCGTCATACCGGAGGCAGCGCTGCTCCCCGCTCTGTCTCCCTCAGACGGCGGACTGGACGTGGCGGATGTACCGATGGCTCCCCTTCCCGCCGACCGCCCCGTGATGTTTGCGCGTGTTCCGGCTTGTTGTCGCCTCCTCGCCGGCGGTGAGTCCGGACAGACCGACTGACGGTGGATGTGAGACCCCGGCGATGCTCGGCTTCCTGCTCCGAGGGCTGAAGGCGCTTTAAAAGCCCCTCCGTCAGAGAGCCGACTGGTAAGTTTCAGCGTCGGCGTCATGTTGACCCTGGTTCACGTTCTTTTAACAAAAAAACACATTTTTTTAAAATTTAAAGTCTTCACTACTACTATTGCTCTACTGTTTTATTATGTTTCATGTCATAAAAAAATAAAACTGGGGGGAAAGAAAGTGTTGTAAAAGAAACACGACTCTCGTGTCAGTTTGGCTGTTTTTGAGTTAATGTTAATTTCTATTACATTGTAGCTTAACTTAGAAGCGCGCGCACGCACACACACACACGCACACACACACAGGTACACGCACACGTCTCGCGTCATTTCCACACGGACGAGCAGCGCGTGCGCAGAGAGGCGCTCCCCATTCACAGCCGAAGCCTTTATGAATTAATAAACACGTGGATTCATTCAATTTGACGAGTGCGTTCACACGGCGGGGCAGAAAGGGTTCAGTCAGAATCAGCCGCAGGGCAAAACGACTGGGTTGTCTGACTTTTTAAAACATTCAGAAGTCATTTGCGCAGAAGTGGAAGCGAAGAAGCGACCAACAAACACACGAAAATCCCCAAATCTCGACGAACAAACACGTTTTTTTTTTTTTTTTTTTTTTTTTTTTTTTTTTTCACACAACTGATGATGGAGCCACTTAAAATGGAGACAAATTGAAACCAGGGGCGCAAAGGCAGCAGGTTCAGACCAGCTGACACAAAGAGCACTTTGAGCTTCACTTGTCATTATTTTTTTTTAACATCAATTAGAGATAATTACCATGTATAATTGGAGAGCCATTTATCTGTTTTTCATGTCCACTGCAGTGATGGGCGATGCTTTAAGCTGCTGTTGAAAATGTCACTGAAAACAATGTGCAACAGGAAACACCAAAGGTCTGAAGACAACATGTCAGCGTTTAGCTGATATTTGGTTGTCTCTCTTTCTTTTCTCTGCGCTTCTGCAGTTTGAGCAACATTCACGATGTCAGGATGTGGAATAATACTGTTTGTTTTTTTTTATAAAGGAAACCTTTTTTATGCTGAATATAAAAAGACAAACGTTTTTTCCTCACTGTCATTAAATCCTAAGTTTGTGTAGAGAACCGTGGCAGTATCATGTTTGGAATAGGCCAAAAGTAAGGCACGAGTTATGAGGAACTTGTGAAATGGTTCCCATACAGTTTGACCTAAATCAAAGGCAATGATGGCAATTATTTTAAACAAATGTACTTAAGCTTCGTTTCATAAAAACTACAAAATTATTATTCTTACATTTAACAAATGATATTCCTAAATGACTTAAAAAAGGCAGAAATAATCTAGTCTGATTTAATGCCAGATTGTAAAAAAAGAAAAAAAATGCACAACTCTAAATATTAAGTTACTTTATATCTAAGGACAAATGTATATTGATTTTAGAGATAAATCCAAAATAGAGTTTGCAGAAATCAACTCTTTGACCATAAACTATGTTCTGTCTTGGACTGCAGAGATCTGTAGAGTACGGAGACATGGGGATTTTTTTTTTTCTTTTGCGTCCCCTTGCAAAACTTTTGCGTTCCCTCGCAAAATGCAAAAGTATTGCGAGGGGACGCAAAAGAAAAAAAATCCCCATGTTCCCTAGGGGGCTCCGTAGTAGAGCACTTATAGGATGTAATCAAAAGTTTAGTAGCAACGTTTTCAGCAAAATGTCTGCCTCAACTTTGGATGTAATTGCACTGATTTTTTTTTTCAGGTTTTGCTTAATGATAAAACAAGAATGAACATAACATAACAAACAGGTCAAATGATGTTTTACTATCGAACAGTTACCCAAGTTTTTTTTTTTGTTTGTTTGTTTGTTTGTTTGTTTGTGTTTTTTCAGTGGCGACTAAGAAATGTAGAAAGTGATTCCAGATTTCCAACAGTGTGAGGAACCAAGCTAGCCAGAGCACACATTCATCTGATGGAAATAGTCTGACCTCCAGGATCTGGACAGTCTTGCAGAACTGAAACCTTTAAATATACACTCAGGTTGAAAAGTAATAAAAGCCATTAAGGCACAAATGAAATGGGGCCAAGTGTGCAACCCTGCGGAACTCCATGTATTTGTGTGCTATATTAAAATCCAAAACGCTCATTTGGACTGCAATATTTGTTAGCTAGTATTCGCTGCATCGTTTTATGCTAAGAGAATGCTAGTCTATTAGCATCAAATGCATCGTGTTCAAAATGCTAAAGGCTAGAACTGCTAAGATCTGATGCCTTTACGTTTCACCAAGAATGAGGTCAGAGATTTTTCTGTCGTTTCACTCAGTGGTTCTTGGTGTAGCGCCCCCACAGGCAGGAAGGAGGAACATGTTTTCAAATGGTTTGGCTCATTTGACATGGTGCAGTGTGAAACCGCAGCAGCTGAAAATGTAACAAATGTTTCACTTTTGGTCTCTGGACTCTTCCTTTTCCCGGTTGTGTCGGAGAAACAGTGAGAGGCCCAGAGCCGCTCATTCTCTTCTCATGATTACAGAAACGGCAAGCGGCCACTTCCAGACTTCACTCAACCTGAATGAATAGATTGCCTCCTACCGGGCGACGAGGCTGGCGGCGGCCGCCGTTTACCTCATGTTTCCATCGTTTCGGTGTTTCCACTCGCCTTCGCTTGGGTGCGATCCGGTGTTGTGGCTGTCTCTGCCTTTGCCGGCCGGTGGGTCGCGTTTCCAGTTTGTGTGAGGTGAGCGTGGAACCGGACCCCCTGTGGAAACTTATCAGTGTGGGAACAGCGTGAGGAGATTTGTGGTCTGCGACCACCTGTTGACAGATCCCAAGAATACGTCAAATTTTTCTGCTGCCGGAGCGAATTCTGGACGGTGGAGGGGCCCTTCTGCTCGGGCCGCTGACCCTCGTTCTGATTGGCGTTGAGCTGCAGTTTCTCCGACGTGAGGTAGAATTTTTTTCTGTGGCGACAGCTTGTGCATAATTCTTCCCTCCTCCGCTCTGTGCAGTTTCGCTCCGGCCCAGGGTGTGGTATAAATAACTACATGGATGGAGCAAATCTCAGCAAAAGCCCGGTGCTGTGGCGCATCAGCACTTTGAGGAGGGCCTGTCGGGGATTATTTGGTTCCCTTATCGTCTTGATCCCTGCTGATGTTGGGCGAGGCGCCCCAGCAGCCAGTTTTTATCTCGTATTTCGTTGCAGGCTGATGCATCGGCGGTCAGTTGGCGGTACAGACTCTCTAATTCGGAATTGAACAAGATAACGCTGTGGTCTGCGGCGCATCATGACCCCGGGAAGTTGGAGGAACAGAAAAGGCCAACGAATGAAGAGCGTCGTTAAGATGGAAGTCATCGGCTTCTATGCACCACAAATCTGGAACAAATTGCCAGAAAACTGCAAAACAGCCGAAACACTGAGTTCCCTTAGGTAGAGGCCAAAAACCCACCTGATTAATGTTGCTTTTGAACCACAATAAATGGAACATTGACCAACTTATTTCACATGCATCGAAGATTTTGGTGATGACACTCATTAAAATGTAATGTTTGTTCCTGGTTTCCTCAATTGTTGACTGTATGGTTGTGTTATGACTCTCTTTTGTCATATTTGGTACAGACAGCATTTTTGTTCCAACCAAGGATAACGTAGTTATTTAATATGCTTGAAAAACAAGTAATGCTGGCCCTTTAAAATATTAATTTATCTATACTGAAATTAATCTATACTAATTAAATTCACCAGTAAAATTTTCCACCGATGGTTTGATTATGTGTTGAGCAGCTCTGAAAATAAAAGTGTCTGTTCCTAGAGTGGCCCATAAAACTGTTGATTACTTCATATTGTTTGCTCTTTGTAAATGACAGATTTGTGATGGTGCCTGTGGAGATCTTACTTCTTCTGACTGAATCTGAGCATTATTTTCTTTTTTTCAGCTTATGATTTAAATAAAGTTAATAGGGAAAAAAAAACAATTGACAATTTTCAATCATCTAAACAAGGCATGCACATGCAAAACAGCATTGAAACGAAGTGGATTTCCACATAAAGTTTTAAAATCAAACAGTTTCTGTGTGCTGCCTTTGCTGCTGGGTTTTTTTTTTCTGGTTTTGTTGCTTCGTCACTGGTTCCTGTCGACGGCAGGAATCTTCCTGCAGGGCAGCTCTCTGAAAAGCCCTGACTGCACACTGGGTGTTGGCTGCCTGGGAAGACGTCATCCTGTTACTTTATTCACTTTTCTTCCTGAACACAAACGCAGACTGTGCTGAGATGGCAAAGGTGTGATCAGTTCGAGGAATTTTTTTTTTTTTTTTTTTTTTTTTTACTCCCAGAAAGTGAAGCGGAAGCATCACAAGTTCAGCCTTCAGGGAGATGATGGATGTTATCACTTTGCTGTTTTAGTCCAAGTGCATGAAAAAGTCCTCGAATGACACCTTTGGAAAAAGAAGCAAAATCTTCTTTATCTGCTGACCAGGACTCCGTAAGTGACTGATTATTATTTATTTTTTTAATTCAAAAGAACAGCCAATAACAAAAACTGAGTCCAAACAAAAACTTTATTAAAACAGAAATTTGTGGCTGATTTCGGGTCACAGGCTTTATGAAGCTCTGACCTGCCGGTGTTCTGATATCGAGTCCGAAGTGTTGCTCTGTTTAAAAGATACTAATGTTTAGTTTAAATAAAACTAAACTAGAAATAAAAACATGCCACAAGAATTTGGTAAAAAAAACAAAAAACTTGAAGATGATTTAGAAAAACGTGACTTCCAAGAAGCAACAGAGGCTAAAATTCAACCTGCCCTTTTTATGTCTCAGCTAATAAGTTTTAATAAAGCAGGAATTTTCCATCTATTACATATTTATTAAAATGGAAAATGCTCCGATCCCATATTAATATCTGTATCAATCCTGATGTTGAAAGAAATTCTAGATCGGGAATCAGTAACAATGTGGCCGATAGGAGCAGATCTGCACCGTCTCGTTCTATGCTTTGTTGTGCTTTATTATTTATTTTACATTATATTTAGATTTCCTATTTGCTCTTTTTGAACAATGTTTCTTGAAAGTTATTTTGTTTACACGTTTTATCAAGATTGTGAAGCTACTGGTGTATTTAAATGTTCTGTGCAGAGTTACAGTATCAGTATGTAATTCAGTACATTTACATCTGTGCTTGGAAGAAATACATTTTTAAAGTCAATTTAGGTTGTTTTTCTGTTTTGACCGACACAAAGTCTCAAATATGGGTATAGGAAGTGAAAAAAGTGGATGGGTGCATCCGTAGCAGTTAAAGCTGTTGCTGGGCTATGTCACTAGCTGCCACTTTTAGTGGAAATAAATTACAAATAGCGGCAACTTGTGCCCTCAAGACCAAAGAAAAAAGAAACATGCATTGACATCAGCAGCCGCCATGACGACCAGGTGTAATTTGTACGCAGGAGCCACGGATGGATGAACACGAGACGAGGTGATGCTCCTCCAGTCACGTGGCAGGAGCCGCCGCTCGGCCTGCGGCTCCGCGGCCGTTCCACCTGAACGCCGAGAGAGCAGAGACGGGCCGGTCCTCCAGTCCCAGACATGAACACCAAGCGTCCATGAAAACCTTTTGAAAATATATTTGTCTGGTTTTGTTGGTCGGCCTCACAGCAGCCTCTGTTTGATTTGATCTGTGCAAGAACGGCCAGGTTTTAGAGGCAATGTTTCCAGGAGGATCCGTTTGCAGCGCAGTGCTCTGAACCATGGAGCTCTTTCTCTCCGTTTTGTGACGTTTGCAAACTGTTACAGTTTTTCCACATCCTTGTTTTTTATATATATACATGTTTCCACAAATTAAATATTCTACTTCGCAGAAAAATATGTCGTATATGAAACACAGATGTTTTGGAAATATTATTTGAAAAACAACATATTTTACTATATTTTCAGTTGCCTCTGCTGTTTTCCACATGAACCTGTACAGACACTTATGAGAATGTAAACCTGTGAAAATAGTTACATTTTCACCAGTTTAGTGAAATCAGTCTAGTTTCACTAGAAAGGAAATAATTTGTTTCTAATGAAACAACTTAGTTTTGATAAGCCAAACAAAGTCTTTTTGCACTATTTGACAAATAAAGCCATGACGGCAAAGGGTTTTAGGATGATGGTACAGGAACCACACCCTCCCGTAAATAGCGTTCATGAATACTTGAGATCCCCTCTAAAAATACTTCCAGCTGCCTGTTTTAATAGTTCAGACACCAACGATACTTTTACGTAGAGGAAAACATTTTGGCACCACCGCAGAAGCTCGCGTCTACAGCCTTCTGTGCTTCAGCCAATCGGCGCCAAGGAAAATAAATGGCTTTATTGGTCGGGCGTCTCTGCGACTGCCACTCCATGGCGTCCAGCAGCATTGTGCCTCATTATTACACTGATTTAGTGAGAATCATTATTGTTTGACAGTTCTTGGATATTCTCTTCCTCATGTGCTTGATTTGTGTTGAACTTTCTGATGTTTAAGAGTGGAATGGGAAATTCTGTCTCTCATAATTCTGATACTAAGGAAAAATAAATCATTTTGGTTGTCTTAATGTACTCAAAAAACAGGTCAAGTTTATTCTGATTAAGGTCAGACTGTGAAAAAAGGTTGTGTTTTTATGAGCTCTGTAGCATGGGTGTAGTATGGACAGATTTGGTGACATAAATATTTGTAAAATGGAGTTTTCATGTCTTGCAGGAGCTGTCTGACTGGTGGGTCGCTCACTGCTATGATCCTGAGAACCTGAAGTTTTTTTCTTCTTCAGAGCTTTTCCATCCTGTCCTGAATCGCGCCCAGTTCCTCGATGGGTTCCCGTAGCCAGAGCTTCTTCCACAACCACCACCACCACCATCGCAGCTCCATGGTGCCCGCCACCGTGCCAAGGCTGCTGCCGGAGAGCGGGAGTCTGCTGGGGGGCATCGCCCAAATCACCCCAAACCTCTTCCTCAGTAGAGGCAACGTGGCGTCCAACCGCAGCCTGCTGCTGTCTAAGGGCATCACCTGCGTGGTCAACGCCACCATCGAGTTGCCAAACTTCAACTGGCCGCATATGGAGTACGTGAAGGTCCCCCTGGCAGACATGCCCCACTCCCCCATCTCCTTGTATTTCGACAGCGTGGCCGACAAGATCCACAGCGTGGGGCGCAAACGGGGGGCGGTGCTTGTGCACTGTGCAGCAGGGGTGAGCCGCTCGGCCTCGCTGTGCCTGGCGTACCTCATGAAGTACCACCGCGTGTCTCTGGCCGAGGCCCACGCTTGGGTCAAGGCCCGCCGTCCCGTCATCAGGCCCAACGGCGGCTTCTGGCGCCAGCTGATCGAATACGAGAGGAAGCTTTTTGGCAGGAACTCTGTTAAGATGGTGCAGACGCCCTACGGGATCATACCTGATGTTTACGAGAGGGACCGCAGGACCCTCGCTCCTTACTGGGGCCTGTGAGCGTCTGCGCTGTCCGCAGTGAGGGATAAAGGTGGAAAGCGAACCCCTTTTTTTTTTTTTTGTCCCGCCTGAGCTGCAGGTTTAGGCCTGTTCTCGTCAGGTGAAGTGAGATGTGTGAGTGTTGATGTTTCAGAAGCATATTTACAGAAAAAGAACAAAGGAAATTTGATGGTGCTGCTGTCTAGTCTTTGAGTTGGAAGCAAGGCGACTGAAAGCCCGGAACCCATCGGACCAGATGATCATTGGGTAACATGGACGTTCTGGACTGAACGCCAAGAGCTCAGAGTGGTCGGCTGGTACTGTGGTGTGTTTCCCGGTGTGTTTCCCCACTTCCAGAGGAGACGAGCACTCTGAGGGCGGCGGGTCCACGGGCCCGAACCTCTGCAGCGCCAGCAGTGATGTCCCTTTCCTGACGTGGTGTCATGTGGTGATATTGTGTCAGTTTCCCAGTAATATTTAATGTGAAGGGCAGCAGCATGCTCTGAATTCATGGTAGCATTAAAGAAAAGTGTGCAGAAAAATAATACAGTACATCACAATGTACTGGTAGCGGGGGGGAGGCTTACGGCGCACTTTATCCAAACATTCAAAGATGTTCCATCCAGCTTTTTACGAAGGAGAAATTTGAAAACACGTAAGCTAGAAATGAAGGTTTAGTGAAAGCTCCTGTGTAACACAGGGTTGACTGTTCCGTCCTGTGACCACACTATGTTATTGTAGTGCTACTTGATGCTCTAATAAAAAGAATATCTGCTGCTTTACTTGGACCGCTAGCTTTGTGGTGAATATTTCTATCCAAAACCATCACATACATCTGTTTTTTTCCGCTTCCTGCAACATACTACTGATAATACGAGCACAGATATGCATGTCCTCACCCCTCGGCTCGTATGTTTGTTTTTTTTGTCATCAGCCACTGGAATTTCAGGATGTACCATTTTTTCAAAATGGCTGTCGCTTTTGAGTCTTTTACGCCTATCAAACATGTTGCTCATGTCTATTAATTGGATGAAGTTTGAGCCATATCATTTAAACTCTGGTCAGCCTATTCATACGACGACATGAAGCAAAATCAGAAACTGAGGACTTTGCTCTTTGCGAGTCTCACACCAGACAAACGAGGAGAAGACGTCTCCCTTAGCATGACGTTCAAAATGAGCAAAAGTGACATTTTATTTATTTTTTTCATTTCATATTTATTTATTTATTTATTTTTTACTCTTATTTCATTTTTCGGATTTGGATGCGTGAATGCTTATTTGTGCAAGATGTTATTGAAAAGTAAGTGTTGCCAAGAATATTATCTACATCAAGAGGAAACTTTAATCTGCACTGAATTGGAAATATTTTCAAAAGATGCACTGAATTGCAAGGTTTTACAGAACATTATAATTACATTATTTTAATAATAATAATGCGTTGTCATGTAAAGTGGACCAGTCTGAGACATGAAACTCGAGGGCTGAAAATGAGTCCCATTCTGCTCACAATGGGGTAAAATTCAGTGGTTGGTTTGCACTCTATTTTCTTGCCAAAGCAAGATATTTTCCTCCTATCAAGAGCAAAACGCATGAAAGTTATTGGCGTACCAAACAGAACCCGTCTCATCGCCTTTGACAATTTGTTCTGTACCTGGTTGAAATCGATGACACTGATTGGTGTGAAGGTATTTCTTCTGAATCACATTTCATCCATGGGCAAAACCTCAGCCTCACAATGTAATTCCAAAGCATGTAATGTCTCATCATCATTCTATTAAAACGGCAAAGCAGAGGTCATGTCCTGCCAAGAAAACGCGACGAGCGGCGAAATATGAGCTGGTTCTCGCTGCTGGTGAACGCATTCACAGGTTCATATGTTAAAGTGTAAATACTGCGACCTTCATCGTTCTGAACAATGTGAAGCAACGTCAGCCGGGACGGGGGACGCTGCTCAGGGTGGGTGGGGTGATGGATGTGAGAGGGGGGCGGGGCTTCAGCTTCCTGCACCGCAACAATGTGAACCGTCCAGAGCGACCAAGATCAAAACAGAGGCATGAGTTGGAATGGCCCAGTCAAAGTCCAGACCGTAATCCAATAAATGATATGTTTCAACAAACAAGGAATATGACCTGAATTTCAACAGTACAGACAGTACACTGAACCAGTAAGAGTAGATATTAGTGGCAGAATTGATTGTGCATTTTTTATAGGATGATCAAGTAACGAATCAGTTGCATAAAAAAAATACTGTGTATCTCAAACAAGACTTAAAGAAAGTTGACTTGATAATTTAGCACCTTGAAATTAGGCTTCTGTCTCTTTAAGAAGCTCCTATACTTTCTAGCAGTCTGCAGCACATCATCGCAACAATGCTCCTTCATGATGCTGTTGTTCTTACCACTGTCGGACTGAGAAGCAGCTTGCATGATGAGCTCAGTGGACGCGCAGTTCCACCAGGTGTTTGCCAGTTGCTGCCGCTAGTCTTGAGGAGTCGAGTGGGGGAGGAGCACTCTGTGAGGAAGCCAGGAGACTGCAGCTCTGAGGAGGCGCTTTGTGGAAAAAGGCGGCGCTTTGTGACGACAAGCGTTTCGGCATGCCTGAATGGTTGCCACGGGAGATTCAAGGACTTCTCAAACATGCATGAAAGAATCAATGCGACTCTCCTGGTATTTTTTGTAAGAAGGGACAAACATTACAACATGATATGATGTCAAAAAGGTCAGTTTTACATCGTGAGCTGTTTAGGGATACGTTTGAACATAAAACTGTACTTCAAATTCATATTTGAAGCCGTTTCCTGGAGTCATGAATGATCATTTATCTGAAAGCAGACGATGCTTTTGCTGTCTTACTCCTTCTTTTCAAACTGCTTGGAGGCGTCGCTGAGAGGTTTCCACATGAACAGATTGCAGTTATTTCCCTCTCCAAGTCCCTCTCGATGCTCGAGCCGCGCAGACGTTTCCCTCCCCATGAGGGGTCTTCATATGTCAAAGAAGCGTTCTGCCATTCATTTTCATTTGCTGCGGTTAGAGAGCAGCTGGCGCAAATTGATGAGCGCCATTCGTCTTGTGCCCACACTTCCGAGAGGCTCCCTGAAGTGGTCCCCGCAATGAATTCCATCGTCCACCGAGACGGCGACCGTCTGATGGCGTCCGCAGAGGCGGTCCGAGTGATGGGTCCAAATTATACACCGCAGACGTGTTCTTTGATTGCTTTTCGAACACAAAAATGCATCCCTCCCCCGACTCTTAGCCCTTCCACTGCTTCTGGCAAGTAAATGCATCTTTTAACCGGGAGATGAAATATTATCTTCTATCTTTCAAGCAGCAAAAAGAACCATTTGTGGGATCCTGAGCGCCGGAGCGGGCCTGGACGTAGATCTGCAGGGGGAACAAATGGAGGTTCTGGAGGTTCAGGGTACCTGGAGCAGATTCACTTAAACGATTCTTTCAGTAAATGTCCAGAGATACAAGACTTTGTAGCAATTCCTTGAACATCGTGATGTCGAGAGCCGTTCTCCTGGAAGTTGAACCTGCACCTTTATAGCTGCTAACAACGTGCTGTCACTGTGCTTTAAGGGTTTTCAGTGTTGCAGTGTTTGCTTTCTGGTGTTTTCCATGTAGACCAAAAAGTTCTTGTTTCATTATTAAACTGTTTTAAGCAGCTCTACAGCTTCCTCTCTGTCAGGTTCCTCCCTGGACTTCATGATGTTTTCTCACCAACGTTAATGAACCTCTGAGGCTTTCGAACTGAGTGTAACGATACATATTCTTGGCTGAATCACGTTTCATTTGAGGGTATCGCTCTTAACGAGGCCCTTAAAGGGTGAGACTCTAAGCCGAAAAGGTCGTCAACCTCGGGTCACAGCTGTTCTGCCTCCTGGGGTCGGTCACCCTGAGGCCTGTGAGCTGCCGGACGTTTCAGGCATACCGACGTTTGCAACTGCAACTGTGAACTATGAGGAATTAAAAAAAACAAAAACTTCTCGGTGTGAACAATGTGGTTGAAATTTAACCAAGTTAGTCCAAGTCAACTTCTCAGGTCTGTGTATCGACCGGTCATTCTGTCTCTTCCTCTCTGAGGTGCTTTGCAAGTCAAGTAGTCCTTTTACACACTGCCATGTCAGATTGCAGCTGAAAATTGATTTTTCTGGTTTTCAAAACTCTTTGTTCAGCTTCCACAGAAAGAGAGCCAATGGACAATTCAGCTTGATATTAAAAGCACTGCATGTAGTCAAGAGCTCAGCAACAAAAGACTGTTTATCTTAACGTGTTGATGTCAGCGTGTGCTTGTGAGCGCGTTCACACCAGGCCTGTTTAATTCGCTTTCATTAAACTCCAGTTTCTTTGTCTCAAAAGTCCGGTTCGCTTGGGGAGGTGTGAATGCTTAATCGAACAATGACGCTGACTTCAGTCCGCCACCGAACCCAAGTATTGGTTCGGTTAAAGTGAACTCTGGTGCAGGTCCGATGTGAATGCCAAGCAGTCCTGAGACCGCTCCAAAAGCAGGAAGCAGACTCCAGAGCGGGGCATTGTGGGTAAGTACATCCAGAACAAACACGAGTCACTAGTCAAGGACATAGCGCTTTTTTTCTTTCTTTCTTTTTCTTTTTTACCGAACACAGAGAAATCTGCTACAATCTGACGTCGCTCGGTTTTTTGTTTACATTTCACGAGGAACGTTTCGCTCAGTGTCTTCTGTCTCGTTGTTTCCTTCAACTGTTCTAGGTGCAGCGCCACCGCAGGCGAGGAGGGGAACAGGTTTTCCAAAGCTCAGCAGCTGAAAATCTAACAAATGTTGCAAACGTGGCTCCAAAGTGAACTGAGCGACCCAGACTGTCCGGTCCGAAAACACCCTGAGAATCTCCAGTCTCTGGTCGTCTCCTAGCCTAAATTCAATGACGGGCCCCGTTATGAAACAGCTGTGGTGATCATTACTGTTTTTGCGTTGGAAATTATAACCTTATTCAATAGGGAAATTGAATAAGGTTATAATTTATTGTTTTCTTCAACTGTAGAAAACAAGGCAGTATTTCATTGTCAAGGCAATCATTGGAATAACAGGCTTTATCTGCGGTGAAATATTAAGCCACAGCTATGTGGCCTTTAACGATTCACTGTAATCAGCCACAGAGCAACTCCCACCTCGCTCCACCATAAAGCCTTGCAGTCCAACTTTAACTAGACCACGCGGTTTAAATTTCAGCTCACAGTTAGATCCTGACAGCCTGATTCAGTCTCACAGCAACATAAGCTTTAACTGTAGGATGTGATTCACAGTGAGCATTTTAATTATTATTATTATTATTATTTTTTATTTCTTTTTAAATCTTTTATCCTCCAAACATTCGCAAGAATTCAGGAGGATCTGCTGCGGATGTGGCTGCCAGCAGCAGCCTCAGTGACGTTCCCCCCCGGGGGCAGATTTCAATCCTGTTAGCGCTTCATGTGATGGTAATGAAAATGCAGGAGGGAAGCGGTTATGTAAAGGCTCCATAGCTGAGCATATTTAGATGGTATGAAAGAAGTGGAGGGAGACGGAGGGGGGGTCAGGGGGTGAAGAGGCGGCCGAGGCTCATCCTGAATGCGGCAGCAGCTTTTGGGCTCGTAATGAAACGAGTCGTTGTTTCTCGGCTGAATGAGTGTTTGTCTCTGACTCATCGCTCCGGCGTCTCTCCTCTGCCTCGGTTTGTCTCGGCCGACTGATTGAACGGCGTCGGACTGCGAGACATGAACCGTATTCAATTTTCACTCGGCGTCACAGGAGGGAAGAAGAAGAGTGATATTTGTGTCAAGAAACTGAGGCTTTAGTTCCCCTCCCAAAAAAAAACAACAAAAAAAACCCTCCTCCTCCCTCCGACGCGGCATTGTGGTTGTTTTAGGTTGAGGTTAAAAGTTCAGATTTACCGCTCAAATAATGGGACATAATCCACTCCTCCACCCACACCAACGCTCAGGTTCAAATGTCAATTATTCTGCATTATTTATTCATAAAAGTCTTAATCAAATCAAGTTTATCTGCGTTCCCCGTTTCAGCAACAAGGCCGTTGAAAATGCCCCAAAAGCACAATGTCCTAACTAATTACGAAACAAGCAACACGCATTGCATTTTGTGAAGTCATCAACATAATCAAGTAAATATGCCTTAAGTTTGTTGGTCCACGTCGCGAGCAGGAGGGTTTTTAGCTGTGGCTTAAAGGAGGTCAGTGTTTCAGCAACGTTGCAGTTTTTCTGGAAGTTTGTCCCACTTTAGAGAAGAGAAGCTGCATATGGAAAGCATCAGATCTGCGTTTCTTTTTCTTTTCGAAGTAGCAGTGATCGCCTCTCTGACCAGCTGTTGGCACGACCCTTTGACTAGGCCTTTGTTTCTGTCTTTTTTTTCTACCGCATATAAGATACTGACCTCTGATTACTCCACAGAACCACAGGAGTCTGACCACGAATCATAACGGTTTCCTAAAACGAACATGCGGCTTACAAACTTACTTTGCAAATATATTGAGTCGAATTTACGGCAACCTGTTAATTTTGGACTCGACTCGTCAAGTCCAGCATTTGTATACAACGTAAAATTGATGTTTTGTTGAAAGAAAAATATGTATGAATAGCAATAACATCACAGCTCAGCTCAATGCTCCTTCAATAACAGCCATTTGAATAAACTTAAACAAATTCACTGCCTTATATTTCTTATGTTTTCTATGAATCAATGCTTTGTGATCAACCGATGTGCCACAGTTCAATGTTTCACAGATTGAAAGAACTGCTAAAAGCTGTTGATAAAAGATGAAACTGACTCCTTTATTTTTTTTTTTTAAGTCCTCTAATCAGAGGAAGACTTTTTCTCTGGGGATTTTCTAAAAGCAGCTCTTCCTCGTTCAGGCTGATGTTTTTGCTGCTCGGTCAGCTCAGCAGACGCTACATGAAAAATGCCTGGAAGAAAATGGCTGCACTCTGAAAGTCTTCACGTCTGAATGTCAGAGGGAAGAGAACATGAGCGATTAGAAATGGAGAATAAAGGGGAGGCATAAAGGGACGTTCTAGATGAAGTGGTGAAAACTCAGCAGTTCATCTGGTTTTCCAGCAAAAACACAAACGTGTAAAGTCACCAAGTCGCTTTTTTTCTTCTTTTTACAGCTTGTGTCTGACTTAATTGAATAGCTTTAGTTCAAATGTATGTAGTTCTCTGCTATTTTGATGTGTGAAGATCAAAATACTTTTTGAAAATATTCTTATTATTCAAACAAACAAACAAAAAAAAATTGTCAAGAAAGATCAGAGCTATCTGTGTGTGCGACCGTCTGAGTTGCTGTATTCTGTTTTTAAATGTCATTTTTGTGCCTGTTATTGATACAAAATAAACAAATGTTACGAACCTTAATTGATTTTTTTTTTTTTTTTAATGATCTTAACTGAACTACAAAGTTTGTTTGCAGTTTGATATAATTATCTGAGATCAAGTTGAAATGCCTGATTTAGAAAGTCAAAGATTTCTCACCAACTCTGGCCTCAAAATCCAACATGGCCGACTTCACCATGTTGAAACTAAAACGTTTCTATTTGCGCCTTCTGACCGTTTGGAGTTCAGTGAATCCGTCAGGGAAAACCTGAGAAACATGGAGTTTTAAACACTTGTTTTCCCTTCTGCAGCTGAAATGAACGACGACGGGATCTAAATAAACTCCTAGAAACTTAACCTTCCTCATGTCTTCATATCAAACGCCGGGCTCATAATGGCTGCTGTTAATTCATCAGTAAGAACAAGGAAAGATCATCAAGCAGCATCCAACAGCTGCGGTTGTTGCCCGGTCAATGTTTCAGCGGGACGTAACGTCGGGACGCGTCCTGAATCACTCAGCCTTGTTCAGTCATTGATTTCTGCTTCCGTCGTGTTCTGTGATCCTCCATCAGCCGTGAGAGGAGAATTCATCTTCTGCTGGAAATGAGCGAGACAGTGGTGCCAGGGTGCAGCGGATGTTTGAGGACCCACCTGAGGAGCGCGAGCGCCGTAACGAGACAGGTCTCGCGGCGCCCTGAGACGTCCCATCTGATTGGCTGAGCCCGCGGGGAGTGAACTTATTTATTCCGTTTTGCTGTAACGTGATGAAATGACGCAGGCTCTCTGTCCTCAAGATGAAGGAGAAGGTGTGTGTGTGTGTGTGTGTTTCACTGAGTGAGCAGAAAAGTAGTAAATAAAAAAAACATCAAACCATTTTAATTAAACGACCACTTCATTTCAGGCCTCTGATTAAAGTATACGCTATTTTATTGAATTAGAGGTTTTAATTTTAATTCAACGCAAGAGTTTGTCAGGATGTGCAAACGCCAGCCACGCGATGAGTTTATATCGACGCCCAAAGCTTGAGAAATGCTTTAGCTGCTCTTCAAAATTCTTAACAGAATGATCAACATTGACGCGAATCTTTAAGCACTCTTATTTATTCACATTATACTCAGAGATAAATACAATGCTACAACATGATGTCGTAATATACAGAAAAAAAAGGGCGAAAAAAACAAAAGAAAAACAGCTGCAGTCCAACTTCACACAATCAGTTCCTTCATAACTTTCAAATATCCACACCAAACAGAAGAACAGAAACAAAACACAATTTCCTTCAAGACCCCGTCTCTCCCATACCATTAAATATTTATAAAATACTATTTAAATACCCGGAAGGTGCTGAAGGTTTCATTCAACAAAGACATTCGACGCGACGCATAAAAAGAGACGAATGCGTTGTAGTACAGCGGCGAGACTGGAGGATTTTTTTTTCTTTTCTTCCAAAAGCGCCATCAAACGAGCCAAATTCAAGTAAGTCGACTTATCATGAAGAGCCAGGCTTCAAACCAAACACAAGGAAGGAAAAAAAAAAAGGACTTTAAAAGCTCTAGATGTTTACACACATCCATTTTGCCAGTGTTTTTTAATCATATTGCACTGCTAATCAATAAAATATGACTCAGATTTTTTTCATATCACCTTAATGCGCAGAGATAATCAGGTGAAATAAAACAGCATCAGTTACAGATTTCAATCCAACCTCCCTCCCCCGACTGACCCAAGTGATTTGTATAGATGAGATAAAGGTAAAAAAAAAAAAAAAAAAGAAAAAAAAAAAGATAAACATCTGAAAAAAACGGAACTAAAAAAGAAGAATGCAGCAGAATCCAGTGACTGAACGTTCTCCTCTTGCTGTCGGCGTGACGCGACCGGCCGCTTCGCCCGCTTCAACTTAATTATTTCCTGCTCTGTTTCCATGGCAGCTCAGAGCAGGTCAGGCAGGATGAGCCCCGGAGGTTTCGGCTCCACGCAGTTGATCCAGAAATTGGCGCAGCTGGCGTGGTACTGGTGGCCCCCGTACAGCAGCTTGAAGTTGTCCGTCTCAGAGTTGAAAGCCTGTTAGACAGAAAGGGTGAGGCGCTTAGAGACCCAGATCCACGGGCATGATGGGAGGAGAGGGAGAGGGAGAGAGGGTTCTCTTTTATTGCTAAACCCTCCAACAACTCTGAAAGGTAAGAGGATTTCATTTCACACATAAAGCAACCTGGCAACATGAAGAAAACCCAGCAACATGAAGAAACCCGGCAACATGAAGGAACCCGGCAACATGAAGGAACCCGGCAACATGAAGG
>VMRN01000057.1:285454-395834 GCA_010277015.1 Poeciliopsis turrubarensis
CAACATGAAGGAACCCGGCAACATGAAGGAACCCGGCAACATGAAGGTGGGTCTTCATGTTGGTTTGTCAGCAGAAAGGTGTGAAAGCCAACCGGAAACCAAAGAGACCAACATCATTTTGGGTTAATTCTGTTCAAAATGGAAGAAAGAGCCTTGGCGCAGGACAGAACCCAACCGTAAACCGTCTGATGAAGTGGATCGCAGTGACTTTTAATGTTTTTGCACAGTTGCGCAGGGCATTCTGGGTAAATATGACCAAAGCAAACGAATGAGTCTAAACTAGACATGGCTGGTCGACAATCAGAACCACTAAAATCTGACGCCATAGTCGCTCTAATATCATCTTCAGACGTTTTCGTTTCCTTCGGTGGTTCTTGGTGCAGTGTGAATGTGAACCGCACCAGATAAAAATGTCGCTTTGGTTCCCCAGTCGAACTGAGTCTACCAGTTCACAAACATTTCAAAAGAGTTTGAAATTTTCAGCGTTTTCTTAGAGCAAATTTTCTCGTGAGCCGCCGTAAAACACGTCAGACCCTTCAGATTTTTAATTGTTAAATAAAGTGAAAATGGTTTACTTTTCTCGTCACATTTTTGTCCCCCACAAAGAAGTCCCAACTGAACACAAGTCTGTGTGATGTCACAAAATGCGATGAAGAACAGGGAGCGTTTCTCTACTGTTCAGGTGAGGAAGTGAGTCGTGATGAGCACAACGCACAAGTGCAACACACCTGTTGTGCCTCTTAACGCAACAATTTGGAAATGCTTCGAGCCTTCAGAACTTTAAAAGACGAAGAAAAGAGCGCCGTCTGCAAGGAGCGCTGTGAAGGAAGCTGTAGACCTTTAAAATTCATCAGACTGGAATAAAGCAGGACTCTGGAGCCGCATGCTGTGATTAATGAGCCTCTATACTTAAGCAAGGCACCGGAGGTTTAAGCAGAACTTGATTTGTGTCATTTTCAGTCCAGTGCTGCGCCAAGCGACCCCGCTGTAAATCAAAGACGCACAGAGGGGACAGAGAAAACCCTCCGAACTCTCAGATCTGAAGGTCGGAGAGCTTTGTCCCAAGGTCATGCTGGATGAGATCGAGCGTTAGTTCAGATCAGAACAAGAACAAAAGCACTGGGAATTAAACTCTTTAAGTTGTTTGGTTTTGAAAAGATACCAATAACTTCTTGCCAGGTTGTGTCTTTTGGGATTAACTTTAAACTTTTTGAAGATTGTTTTTCTTCAAGCGTGTCCTTTGTAATTTGAACTAAATCAGAACAACCTGAACAATTTAAAACTAATATTGAAATCTGACTTCTCTTTTACAAAGCTTTCAGTTCTTGATTTTATTTTCCCCATTGTATTAGGAGAATGTAATTTTAATGTACAGTGAATATAATTTTAATATATGGTATGAAAAACCAACCTTTTGACCGATTTAAACAAGAAATGTTTCAGACAATTATTTTTTGTTTTTGACACACCCAGGCTCAAACATACCAAATAATCCCAGTTTTTATATGTATATGAGATTGAAATTATAACAATAGTGTGTTACAAAATCGACTAAACAAAGAAATAAATACATTTTTGACCCTCACATAATGGCCGCCAAACCCCCCAAAACAAAATCTGAATTCTTATTAGCATTAAATATTTACTGTATTTCTTTTCTAAAGGAGACTAATTGCTAATTCAGGGTTTAACGGTTCAGAAAATGTAAATTTGCTTTGAGGTTTGGACTGAAGACAATGATGGTAATAATTGGAAAAATTTTAAACTCTACGTTAATGGATAATATTTCTCATGGAAGCGTTTTTGGGTTTTTTTTGTGACACCAAGTGAACGGTTTGAGTGTCATTTCAAAAGAATGAAAATGATTCGTCGCGCCGCCACACATCCAAACCCGCGTTTACACGAACAGCATTCTGAAATATGTCTTCTTGAGCGAATAAATGCAAATTCAGAGAAACAAAGCGGTTCATGATACAGTGAACATGAATTCAGCTCTCAGCTGTGCAGAAACAGAAAACACTTTGTGTTCTGAAGCCGCATATGAGGGAACAAAGGAGAAAACGTCTTGAGTGATGTCTCTTTAGAAGCTGAAAAAACTCATCTGTGGTGATTTATCTCAGTCGAGGCAGAGAAAAAAAAAAAAAAAAAAAGGGACGGATACAAGATTCGCTCTGAGGCTGCATGTCTAAGACGATTAAGAGATTTTTGGCAGCGATTTTTGTAAACGTGTTTTTCAGCAACATCATTTTCCTCAAAGAATTCCCTGTCTGTTTTGAACAGGCTTCACTTCAGAAAAGTCCAAGAGGAAAATAATACAATCCTCTCACTTTCTGATCTCGTGTCGCTCTGAATTTGGTGTCGTCTTTATTATTTAGTGTACAATCGAACCGTCCACGTCTGTCATTCACTCTACGGAAAAAATGTTTCTCATAAAAACTGAATCATGCAAGACTGTAGAAAGTTTTTAATGAAGAGGTGTGAGGGCCATAGCTTGTTTGCTACGTATTCAGCTGGTGTGGTTCTCTTTCACACTGCACTATTGTCACACAAACCAAACCCTTTGAAAAACCTGAGCGCAACTTCCTTCTTCAAGAAATGTAAACAAAGATGGAGTAGCGTCAAATTTGAATGGTTACTGGATTTCGCTTTTGTCTTTGGTAAAACGACTACAAGCCATTTCTCTCAGTAGCACGAGACCTGCGCGTTTATTTTGCCCGTATTTACCCAGAATGCCCTGCGCTGCGCTATGGTTCACATCCTGCTTTTGGAGGGTCTCCAGTCCGCTTGCACCCGCTTCCCCCTGAAACACACCGACCAATTAGAAACCGAGGGTCGTTCAATTTTGGGTTTTCCTTAAGGTGAAACTATGAAACAAAACTAATCTCTTTAAATACATAACTCTGTCTCATGAAACAACATAATACATACATTTACCTTTGATACCTAAAATAGTGAGGAAAACATATATTTTAGTGATAGTCCAGTTAATTTAGATGAAACAGGAAGCAGCGTGAGGCGGCTAAAAACGACCCGACTCCATTTACTTATTGTGATAAAACAGTGGAAGTCCTCTGCCGCGCAGTGAGATCTGATTGGGTCTAAACGTGGCGCTATGACCCTCGCGCTTCCTCTGGCCGCAGCTGGAGCCGCGTGCGCGCAGCCGGGGGGACGCTAGTGTGTGTGATGTGCAGCTTCGGAGTCGTTCTCCCCCGGTGGAATAATTGAGGCGAAGCCTGAGCGAGGGATGACTCATGTGCAGTGAATCATAGGAGACGCAAACAGCAGAGAAAAATAAAAATAAATTCATCTCAGCGCTATAAAACACACCATTAAGCGAAATACGTCTCCACCTGCCTGAATGCGGAGCGCGGCTCAGACGCTCCACTGCCTCCCTAACGCAGACTGAGTGACACATTTTCCACTCCGCTCACATTTCCAGTCCAGAGCGGCCCTTTGTGGCCCCCGGCCTACTTGCTCCCGCGAAGCTGTGCTCCGGACCGCCGGGGCCGGGAGTGAAGGAAGGAGGACGGTGTGTAAGAATGGAGAAAAAAATCCAAACTTTGAGGTCGTCTATAGCGAATCCGCCTCATCCTGCTCTAACCTGCGGAGGCTCTGACGTCAACGGAAGCTGATCAGAAACGTCCGGCGCATTTAGAGCCGCCGCTCTGAACCAACAACAGCTACTTTCATAATCAGTCGGATCAAATGAAGCATAATTATTTGCCTGACCTTTTCATCAGATGATTAAAGCCTCATATTTAGGCCAGTAGATTTCCCGTTTTGGCTAATCTACCTTAATTGCAGAGATTGTTTTTAACTTTGACTAAAAATGATTTATTTATTTTTTTTAAATTTTGAAGTCAATGTTAATTTTATGCAGCTCCAAGCGCAGCTGCCTTTTTTCATAGCTTCACTGTGTTGAGGATGGTACATACAGCTGAACCCAGAAGTTTACATACACTGAATAGAAAGGTGCATCAGCAGAAATCAGATCCAAACATCTCCTGCTTTATTCTGCTATTCAGCTTTTATGTTTTGCCGCAATAATGAGAGAAGGAATAACTCAAGGGATTTATTTATTAACATCTGATGATGATCACTCTCTCTTTAGCAGAACTATGTTTAGGAGTATTTTATTATGATGCATATTTACTTTTACTTGAATAATTTTAATAAGAAGTATCACTACGCTTCAGTACTTTTTTATATTTAACCAAAAATTACCCACACAAACACATGTGAAGTTGTTGTTTAAGTTTCATAACTCTGATATTCAAAATTACAGGCGCAAAAAAAAAAAAAAAAAAAAAGAAATAAGCTAGCAAGGGCTTATTAACAGCTAGTTAGCGGTAGCCTAAACTGTCTTGAGTCAGAACGCAGTGAAGACGTCTGCGCTTGACTGAAGTTTTGGCCTGGCAGAAAAATCCTGTGAGGAAAAAAAAAAAACTGCTCAACGTATAAGAGATTAAATAATCCTGTCAAGACCTATGATTACCATATTAATGCTACTTACATTAGCATTAATATGCTAATGCTAAAGGCATTCTCTGACGAATTGAAGTCCTTAATTTTAGGCACACGAACGTGAAACTTTTTAAAGATGCACGGACTCCCTGTAAAGCACGACGGTGGCAGTATCATATTGCGGAGCTGTTTTTGCTGCAGGAGGAACTGGTGCACTTCATAAAACAGATGCCAACACGAGGAAAGAACATCATGTGGAAATCCTAAAGCAACATCTAAAGCCAGGAAGTCAAAGCTTGGACTCAGCTTGCTCTTCCAAATGGACAAAAACCCTCAGAATGCAGCCGAAGTGTTGAAGGACAACCATGTTGTTTTGTTGTGGCCGTCACAAGATTCTGAGAAAAGTTGCTTGTAGAAATCTGACTTAACTTTGGAAAGTGAGAAAAAAGGTGTATGCATAATTTCATTCAGTGTATCTGAACTCCTGGTTTCAACAGTGCAGCATTTTTGCTCCCAGCCTGTTGAACGGTAAACAAACAAGGGATTAGATCAGCTAACAGTTTGAAAAAATAAAACTCTTCAGGAGAACGAGGCTCAAACTAAGCAGCCTGGGTTCATTTGCTCCTTAACAGCATCTCTACACCTCTCCTTTTCCTTCTTTGTACTCTTTCTGGAACAAACAAATCAACACTCCTGCACCACAGGACAAACCACCAATCAGTGCCTTCTGCTGGTCTTTCACTGCTTCATACACAAAGCGGGAGTCTGCCCCCTAATGCCTTCACGCCACTGTGGCTCTGCCAAAATCGTAATTAAAAGTCGCATTATTAATCTCAAGCTAGTGGCACACAGGCAAAACAAATTGGTATAAATGTCAGCTTAAGTCTGGTCACAGAGGAGTGAGAGAGTGTGTGTGTGCGTGTGTGTGTGTGTAGGTCTATTATCTGCCTCTCTCCTGACTAATGCTTAAGCCACATCTGCCGAGATGCCTCGCAGTCGTCCGCGTCTCGCTCGCATCATCCATCTGGTTGCGACGGAGGGACGAGCAGAGATGATGAGCGGTGGTGGCAGCGTGCTGCCCTTTAAACCGCAGGCTCTGAGAACACCATTAGCTGCCCCGCTCCGATAAAAATCACCAAGGTGGACACACAGCCATGCGGCAGCCCTCTCCACCCCCCATTCGGAGAACGGTTATTAGAAACAGCAACGGTTGTTAGCTGGAAGGGAGGGAGATGAGCAGCTACCTCGAGGTGGAGGTGAGAGAGGGGAAAAAATTGAAGCGAACCCTGTTACCTTGAAGGAACCAATCCCAAAGTGCAAAAAAAACAAAAACAAAAAAAACCCAGCCCAAGGTGCCAAAGTGACAGAGCTCCACTTATTCCAGAGTGTGTTGTTGTCATTTGATAGTTATTTTGACATGCTGTGGAACTGAAGCTTTGGAGACAACCGTGTGTCGGCGCCAATAGATGAAAGCAGCAGCAGCAGCAGTGGCAGGGCAGGGCGGGGCCAGGTGGGGTGGGGCGGGGCAGGGCGGGGCCTATCAGGCTTTCTATTAGACCACACACTGGGCCGTAATGTGACACACACCTGGCATTTAAAGGGCCTGGAGAGAGAAACGGAGAACTAAAGGTTTTACATATTCACGAGCTTCTACACCGACCGGTTTACGATCAGCAAAAATAATCGGGGAACAAAATCAACTGTCCTGATCAATAGTTTCCCAGTTTCTTTAAATGTTTGGCTTCTTTTAGGGCTAACGATTATTCTGCCAATTAATCTACTATTTTGACAAATCAATCAAATATCTTGTCGATTAATTGGGTAAAAATCTTTTTCGTTTCACATTAATCCCTTTTTATACATTGGAAATACATTAAAGAAGTCAATAAACAAATAATTGAAATTCTTTCTTTAAATAAGAAAAATAAACATTTTATCATTTAAAATGTAATAGCGCAGCATTCCTGTAGCGTACGCTTGATCATACTGGGTTTAACATCCAGACACAAAATGTTTTTTTAACCTTATAAAAAAATGCATAAATGTGTAATTTTGGCTTAATGCTCTAAGTGAGTTGAACTTTGAGTAAATGGCATTTTTTTCAATCTGTACACTTTAGTGAACAATTAATCGAATACTAAATTTGTTAACTATTGCAATAAACTATTGACCACAGTTAATCTGATTTATCGTTTCAGCACTATTTCTTCTTGTGTTTTTGGAGGGCGTCTCGACAAGAATTAAGCTTGATCCGTTGGTGGATGACTCCCAGGGTCCACCGTGTTACAGAAGACCTTGAAATAAACACCCATGCCACACCTTTCAGAGTTTTACAGATTTTTTTTTTTTCTAAACATTCTCATTAAACAATATTCTGTCGATTAATTGAAAAGCAAGCAGCTCTCTGTGCAGCTGAGTTGCTCAATTACATAACAATCGAGGACGCAAGTTATCAATTAATGAGTTGATCTGAAGTTAATTGATCTCATGGATCAACTGTTGATGTAGTTTTCTCTTGTATCAAAAGTATTGACTGCTTTACTGAACTTGAAGGGATTTATTTTTCACAATAAGCTAAATTTAAAAATGAAGGACTTAATTATATTTTAACAAATTATTTGTGTCACCTCTGTTAAATATAAATACTGTCTGAATGAAAAGAAACTTGAGGTTTTCTTACATTGTTAAACTTAGGACGTATTTTTAAAATATACCAAAACAGAAACTTATTGGGTTTTCTGAATAGAAAAACAAAAGATGAAAAGCCTGAAACATCGTAAACACTTAATCCCAATGAATCGTTTACAATATTTACAGGGAATTAAAGACCTTGTATGAAACAGTAATTTTAATTGACCAATAATCAACCAGCACTTTTCTCTCCTTTTTCTCTCCATATGCAAAAATCCCCATAAGGTTATTTTTTTCTGTAATTTAACTGAATCTAAACTTAATGTGACACTGCCACATTAAAAAACTAAAACAAACTAAAAATAACTGAAGAAATGAGTTCACATGCACTCTGACAAGCATGCAGTCAGGCTCCAGCAGTGCAGGCGGCGTCGATGCAGAGGAAAAGCAAGCCCATCTATTTACATTAGCAAAGGGTAATAAATGTGTTTACAACTTTCAAGCAAAATGGATGGAAGAGAAAATCGCTGCTGAACAAAAGATGCAATAATCAAACCCAGGAAGGAAACTGCTGCTGCATTGAATGTGATAAAAAAAACCAAACAAACAACTTTTGTACTTCTTAAAGTTCTGCACAGTGAAATAACTTCTATGCAAATGTGTCAGGGAAGCCGCTGGACTGTAATAGAGGAGAGATGGATCCTGTCACTTTGGCCCCCTGCAGGGCCCGAATGTTCGAGGAAAATAGGCCCCCAGAGTTCCCAAGAAGAAGGAAGAAAAAAAAAAAAGAAGGATGAGATTCAGATGACAGTTTGACTGGTTCATACTCGTTTTAACAGACGTCCAATAGCGCTTCCCTCTTTGTTCTGCAAAAATGTTTCAAAGTCAAACATCAGTGGATACGTGCGAGCGGTGGAGAAACAGCAGCATTCATGGAAACACGTTTCGACCGCCGGCGTGCGTCCGCGGGCACAAACCTTGCTGCGAGCGTCGACGTTCAGCAGACACACTCCACACGCCAGCTCCTTGGCGTTCTTGATGCCGGGCCGCAGGATGCAGGAGGAGAAATCCAGCGAGCTTTCATCTGGCTACACACACACACACACACGCACACACACACACACACACACACACACACACACACACACACACACACACACACACACACACACACACACACACACACACACACACACACACACACACACACACACACACACACACACACACACACACACAACGTGGTTTACCTCCTGCCGCAGGGGGACATTCAATCATGTCTGTTTCATGTACGTTGGGTCTGGTTACATAAAACATCTTCATGTGTCGGTTTTATTTTGTCTAAACTTTTTTGGCTCCTGAACAATTTTTACATTAAAATTACAAACTTTTCCAGCGCACTTAGTCCCTTTAAGCTCAATTAAAGTATGAAATAGAAAAATCTAGATTAGATACAACTTGACAGTTGTGTCTATAGTAGTCTAGATTTAAATATGGAGTCTAATTCGACTACATGCTGGATGGATAGAAAAAGATAATCAAGGACGCACTACATATCAGAAATAACATCGGTACCTGTCTATTTTAGTCATTTGTTAATGTATCTGTCTGATAAATAAAACTGGGCTGATATAAAAAACTGATATTTATTTCCATATTATCTGTGTTTCAAGAGGAGGAAGAAATAGTAAATGGAAGGATTAATAAAGGAAGTTACTAATTGTACAGCAGAAACAATGAAATAATGAACAGATGGATGGAGAAAAAATAGAACGGATGGAGAGAGCGTTCAGACAACCGGATAAATTATGAAAAAAATATTTTCTTTTGTTTAAAATTAGTTACGTTTTTTGGGGGGGGTTTTACCTAAATTTGAAAACCTTTACTGATTCTTAGAGTCCACTGTTTTGGGTAAAGAAAAATGTGTGATAAAATAAAATAAAAAATGTTTTGCAGCGACTCACTGCGAGTTTGGCCAGCGACATGAAGCTGATGAGGTTGTTCCAAACCCGGCTGATGTCCTTCAGCAGCTGCTGCAGCTTCTCTGAACACACCGCGGTCGCCTTGACGCCCAGCTCTACTCGCCTGGTGACCCGGTACACCTCCACCACGCCTGATTACAAAACACACAGGCATATTAAAAAAAAAAAAAGATACTGTCATGCTTCATTGAAAAAAAAAAAGATGAAGCGTAGTGGGTAAAACTTATTTTCAGTCAAAGGTTGTTTATTTTCATCTTAATTGTAAAATGTTTATTTTTTTGTACAGTTTTGGCTTAATTACTGCTCCCAGTTTTCGTTCTTTCAGCAAGTTTCCCTTTGAAGACTCTGTATATGTCTAGTTAATGTAGGCCTGTCACAAAAATCAGTAAATCAGTTATTCACAAGATAGATGAAAACAAAAATCAATCATTTTTACATAATTTATTGTTTTTCTATCTTTCTACCAAAAACTGGATGAAAAAAGTCTTCAGTCTGGTGATTTGCTCTCAACTAGCCCCTTTTTTGAATGGCAATTTTGTTTGTAGAGACTTTAAAATTCACTTTGTTTATTATTTCTGTTGTTCCAGTGTTAAATGTTTGTTAGAATTTAATGTTTATTGATCTTTATAATGTGTTCTTACATTATTAGGTCATTTCCATCATATTACTTGAAAATGGTCCCCAAACAACAATATTATCGTTTATTGTAATAACTTGTGGGGCAACTTATTGTCTAGCTAAACTTGTTACAGGCCTAAGTTAATGATTAATCACGTCATCAGTTGATGATTATTTCAAAAATCAATTCTTCATGATTAATCTGATTCATCGTTTCTTCTTCGCCTTTGAAAACTCAGTCCAACAAAGTGATCTTCTGACATAATTTAAATTTGAGGCGCCTGATGTTTGTAGCGTGTGTGTGTGTGTGTGTGTGCGTGCGTGTGCGTGTGTGTGTGTGGTTCCTCACCCAGCAGGTACTCCATGCCCTGAGCAGACTGGATGACCTCGGTGCAGACTGACGAGCTGCTGATGCCGTTCAGGGTGTTGTTGGCCTTGGTGATGACCTTAACGAGGAGCGACAGAAGTCAGCATTGTGTCACACATGCTATTTCTGTTCATCATCATCATCATCATTAGTGAGCATAAGCTCCGCTGCTGAGTGAACGTTGTGTTTTAATGCATACAGGTAAAAAATAGAAATGTTTAGTTCCATGATTAAACTACAAGGCGTAGTTTGCTTTAGTTAGTGACACGAATAGTAAATCTCAAACTGATTTTTTTTTTTTTTTTGGGCGGTGAGTATTTTTAGGAATCTCAGAAATGTTGATACACGTCCACGAAGCGTTTTGTTCCCTTAAAATAAAAATCCAAAATCAATTATTTTTGGATTGGAGAGAAATAGTTTGCCTTCATAAATACATAAGTACCACGGAGGATTAGGGCCACGGCAAGAAAATAAAAAATTATTAAAATGACAAGAATAAAGTCATGAAATTATAACAATAAAGGAATAGAATTACAAAACTAATGATAATTTTTGTAAATAATAATCATAATACAATGACTATCAACAAAATATGACTTTATTCTTATATCTGCACTTAATTCTTGAAATATGACACTTTATTCTCCTAATGCTGACTTTTTTATTCAGTTATGATGACTTTATTCTTGTTATATTATACATGTATTCTTATAGTTTGACTTTATTCTTGTAATGCATATGTTTTTTCTTACTATGGTCCCAATATTCTGTCGTACACGAGAAAACATCTGGGACAAATAACACCAACAAAATGTTGAATGGTGACAAAGTGGGACACAAACCTCCAGAGCGCTTTCCAGACACCTCTGCCACTCGTACGCGTACCGCTCGCTTTCCTGCAGCAACCAGGAGCCGCGGTTAGCTCACACAAAGACGAAGCCAAAACAAAACAGCTGCGGCACACGGAGGGACTTGCTCACCTCCACCTCCCCGGTCAGGTCTTTGTACTTGTCCCTGATGACGGGCAGGGTGGGCTTCTCGTTCAGCGTGTTGGAGCGGTCTCTGAAAGGCTGCTCCGGAGCGGGAGACGGAGGCGAACGCCCGATCTCCTTCTCGCCCAAACTGTGACTGCGTTTGTGAGAGCCTGACGCCAGGACGGGAGAGAAGGAACGTCAAACAACTGGTCAAAACGGTTGAACCACATCCAACATATCAGACCTGATTCTGTGCAATTATCTCATTTCACTCAGAATATCCTCTGCGTGTTATTAGATTGCATTGCAACGCCATACCTTCAGAATGAGGTTTTTTGTTATATTAAACATGATTAGTGATTGAAATAAACTTGAATTACTAACACCGCCGCATACTGCCTGCTTGCCGGTGACGTTGGCTACTGCTGAAGACGACAAACAGTTTGAAGTAGAGGGAGAGAAAAGGTGAAAGAAAGGTGCTGGAGGAAGGTTAGGTTGACATGGCTTGTGACAATGTTGCATTTGAATGACAGTTAATTCATGTAGTTTGGCCTTCAAGCGCAATGTTTCAGATACAATCCGAAGGCTCAGATTATGGTATTTAATAAGCAGAAATGTACATTTCAGAATTATGATTTACTTTGTGCAAAACCTCTTTTGTATACACAAAAGCTTGTGGTTGTAACTTCACAAAATGAGGAAAGTTTCATTCGGTGTGAATGCTTATTTTTAGCAGCTTGCAGTAATGGTACACTCTCCCGCTCTCTCTCTTTTTCTGCCTCTCTCTGTGTGTGTGGCCAAATTCCCTAAACACTTTTATGGGGTGAGTAAATGCTTAATTTTTGACACATAATAATTAGGTACAAAACAAAGCCAAGGATATGCAAACAGGAATAATTTGCAGACAAACAAATCCTGGCAATGTACCACACCAAACACGGGCACAAACTGAAGCCCTCGGTTTGTGTTCTAATGGCACCTGAAGCTCATCCAGAGTCGGGTAATCCGTCCCCAGCTCCTCCACAACCCCAAAAGAGGGACGCGTCGTCTTGGCCCACAGCCACTCACCCCGCCGCAAAACCCCACTGCGATCAGACGACTGCTGCACTGGACGAAGAACCGTCAGCGAGGCCCTTCTGCTTCAGACGAATTAAACCCGGCCCGGGGAGGGAGGAGTCTCATGGGGGCTTTTATCTCGGTGTAATTAATTATTTGTGGAACGTAACAGCAGTTAAAGGAACGAACGGCCTTAAAGCGGTTCCGCTTAATTTTGGCTCATGGATTTTTCGGGCCTCCAATAATCCATCTCGGCGGTCAGTGCCATTAGAGCGGGACTGTCATGGCAACACCACCATCTAATGTCTGACGGCTCCATTACAGATCAGGTGGAGGTAGAGCGGCGAGGAGCCAAAAGATTGGCGATTACATTCAGCTGCTCCTCTTGGAAATCTGAAAAATCTGCAGCTGTTTGCTGTCGTTTTACTTCACCATCACTCAGATCGGTTATTACTGATGGTCAGAACTGACCAGTTTCAGCCAGTTTGGTTTTGTGGAAATGTGATAAATTTTAAGTTATTTCAGCAAACTGAAATAATTTAAAGTCCACAAAACTGTTCATTTCATATGTTTCTTTCTGTCACTCCCACACGGACAAACATATGTTCACTAAGAGATCAGTTGGGAGAGCAGAGGACGTAGATTTGATGGTATTTTGTGTTTTACTGTGGAAATGTCAGCTCTATTTGTCTGAACATGGACATGAACAGCTCCTGCACAACATCCACAATTTTTCACAACATCTCTGTGAAAAATTATAGTTTAAAGAATGACTAGTCTTCCGGCTAAGTTTAACTGAACTTTACATTATAGAATTGCAATTTTAGAAGGACTTTTAGTAAGGTCCGTTGTACGAAACCTCCTGTGGACATTGTGGGAACTCTTTTGCTTTGCATGTATTACTAATCTGTTTTTTTTTTTGTCAGAAAAAAACAAAGAAAAATACTTCCAAACTATTTAGGCCATTTTAAAGTTATTTTTTTTATCCGACACTTTTGCTTGTGTGTTTGCAGTCTAAATGGTTAATAAAGGGGCTGATTTTCATGCGCAGTTCAATCTTCACCATCATTCGCCCTAATCATTTCGCCCTAAATAGGTGAAAATGTATGAAACATTTCAATGATGAGGCTCTTTAAATTTGTAAATATGTGCAATTTTAAGTAGACATGTATTATCACTGTGACTGTATACCAACAAGAGCGGGGTGTATCTGCAAATTTATTGTGAGAGAATTCAATAGTTTTGTAAAGTAATGCAAAGGGGGAAAAAAAAAAATCGCTCATTCCCTCCAGGGGGCACTGTAGAGTTTCATCACGATTTGAGACACAGATTTGAAAAAGAACACATGGTCGATTGTTTACATTCAATATATAATAACAAAATTATGTAACAAATCTCTGGAGGTATTCTCTCATTGTTGTGGCATTTAGCAAATAGAAATGAGTTGGCAAATCTAACTAACCTAAAACAAGAGAAGTTTTAGTCAGGTTTAACTTTAGACAGTGAGAAGAAACGTGTTTTTATTTGGTGTACGTAAACTGCGTAAACATGTTTCCATTACATATGCAGAGATGTGGTTGAACGGTCATGAAGACTCACCTTGAACAGACAGGTCAAAGGTTGCGAGCTCGTTCTTGATCATCTCCTCGCTGGATTTGACTTTGGTTTGCGCGCTGGCTTTCAGGAAGTCAAACTTGTCGAATTTGGGCTTGTCCCCTTGGAATGTGCCAAATTCGTCAGGAAACTCGCCAAGGTTTCCCTCTGAACCCGCCTCCGTAGTGACAGCGGGCGAGTCTGACTTTTCAGAAACAGTACTGGCAAAATCTCCAAAGTCATCGTCGTCGCCGGGCTGGTCCGAGGAACCGAAGTCGGCGAAGGCCTCGAACTTGTCGCCTCCCAAAGATCCATTCTCTGAGGCTACGGAGGTCATGACCTTTGCCGGGGAGTCGTTGGACATGTTTTCAGAGCTGCCAAAGCTGAGTTCGTTCCTCTGTGACGGTACTAAGGATGATAGAGAAGCACCTTCCATGCCCTGGGGCTTTCTCAGATCGCTGGGCAGACTTTCATCTCGATCTGACCAGTCGTAGCTGGACAGTGTGCTGAGGGCCGACGTCCCAAACGGGTCAAACTTCATGTCGTCTCTTTCTATAACGACAACACAGACATACTGGGTGGTTCGTGGGGATAGCACAAAGATACAAGGGTGAAAAACAAGCTGTTGCATTATTCATACAGTCAGAATTTAGGAAGTATACATACACTGATCATGGATATGATTGTCATTATTGTTAATTATTAAAATGAATGCGTAACTGTCTCCATTATGAGCCAGCTGTCATTCCGTTCACCATCCCTTTTATGTCTTGGAGATCAGAGAGACACCACACTCCTGAACAGTTTGCAAAACATTTTCTGTTGAGATGAGCAGATGCTAAAATTAGTGGTCTTATTCTCTTTTTGGTTAATATGTATTTTACGTTTTGCTACATCACCAATATGGTGCATACAGTCATGGTAAAAAGAAAGTGGACCCCTTTTCAAATACGTTCCTTTAGTTTCACTACATCATAGAAATTGTTGGGTTTTTTAAAATAAAATCCCAAGTGTACAAACAATACATTTCACTCTGTCAACGATCTTTATGAAATAAAGATCCAAGTAAATTTTAATAGCTGTGCGATGAAAAATTATGCACACCACATGTTTCAGAAGTACATAAAAACACCATAAGCACCAATAATTTTGGCCCATTCTTTCACAAAATGGTGCTTCAATAAAGACATTAACTGACTGCTATTAAACTTCAGATGGGAGACAGATGGTCTACAATACACTGATAAACAGAGGAGATCATGGTCGACTCAATGACGAGCAACGTATCCTGGTGTCATGGCTGCAAAACAACCTAAAACCTAAGATATCTTCACCTCACCAACAACCTGGTGCGGTGCAGACTCCACAAACACTAAGGATGTTTTCACACCTGATATTCTGGTTGACTCGGTTCGATCCGAGACCCAAATAGCAACATTTGTTAAATTTTCAGCTGGTGCGGTTTCACATGGCACTGTCTCAAACAATCCAAACCCTTTGAAAAACTGGTTCACCACCTCACTTGTGGTGGCGCTGCATCAAAAACCACTGAAGGAAACGACATTGAAGAAGACATTGAAGAAGCAAGTTCCTTCTTCACTGAATGTTATCTAAAATGGAGTGATATCAGGTTTTAGTGACTGAAGGATTGCTCTTTAGTAGAAGACAAGCCATTTCTCCCGCTATCGCGAGTGGGGTTTGGTTTGGTTTGGTTGTATTTACCCAGAATTTCCTGCACTATACTCCACTTCCTGCTTTTGGTGCGGTCTCCAGTCCTCTTGCATCCACATATGCATTCGAATCAAACCAGATCTTACTTCAACCGAGGTGAGGCTCCGGTGTTTAGCTGGAGCAGAGTTTGCTCCGGCTAAACAGATCAGAGTCTGGTCTGGATCAGAGTTTGATTGTACATTCACACCTACCCAAATATAAAAACCACACCTTAGAGGTAAATGAAGTGCCGTTGGATTAATGTCTTTCCTTCCTGTCACAGTGCTGACACATACCTCAATGCTCCAGCGTAGCAAACTGTCAAAGCTGTCACACAATTGATGAGGTGATCAATTGCGTTTGATCAGCAGCAGCTGTATGCTACTTACCATCTTTAATCCCAAACGCAGAATCTTTCCATTTTGATTGAGTTTTACCCTGGGAATTGGTAAGACCACATTGCTTGTCAACAAACCTCACCTACTCTTTGGGTGTTGAAAACCGAGCAAAAATGAAGAAAAAATTAGATCCAACAGTTTCCCTTTAAATGTGAAAATCCGCATGAGAAGACGAACTGTGAAAATCGGAATCAAACTGTCGACATTTCGCTTTAACATCTTTTCAGCTGAGAGTGCAACAATACAATCCTAAAACATTTGGCACTCTCAATATGGCAATGGCATAATTTAGATTTCAGCACATAACACTTCATTTGGAAAAGACATGCTCCCTCCCACACAGTGGATTATTCTTAACACAATATGTTATTTTGATAATTTAAATGCCTGAATTGAACAGCAACAGCCACATGTATTGCCACTCCTGGTAAGACTGAACAAAAACATAAAATTTTGCTTTACCACATACTTATGCTCAAAAATAAAAAAGGAAAACCTTTAATTTAAAAACACAGGGTACCAGGTAAAGCCCTAGTTAACTCTGTTTCTTTGTCACGGTAGCAGAAAAGGGCATTACTCGTTACCATGTAGATAACATCTAATGGTCGTCAAGGAGACTTGTTGACCCTAAGACTCGACTCCTTCCTGCAATTTTTAACTGCGAGGTTTTCTGTTCTTCCTTGCTGACTGCAGCACTTACTGTGTGTGATGGCAAAATATGCACAGGCCCTCATGAAGCCCGCAAACCAGTGGCAAACAGAAACGAGCCTCTGTTTAGCTTTTTATCCATCATTTCCAGGATGACGGTATATGTAGCTTGCACCGTTTTCATCCAGTGTTGTTGTTTTTTTGGGGGGGGTTTTTCCCCATTTAATTTTCTCTTGGTCATAACACAACACGTCCTCTGCTCTAGAAATCTCACTTCCACATTTCTCTGTTTACATTGTGCTTTTAACATGTAGGGGCATTTCTACCTCGAAAGTGGTGTGGTTTCTGAATAGTTCAATTTTGGTCTCATCTTAACAGGAAATTCTCATATGGTACTAGTGGCAAAGATTAAATGAGCTTTAACATGATTTTTCTTCAGCAGAGGAGTTCTATGCAGTATGTAGTAGCCACTTCAGTTGAGTCAATATATATATGTACGTAAACATTTATTCTAAGTCTTTTTGAAGCTCTTTGCTAGTAGTCCTTGGTTCCTGGTAAACTTTGTGCCAATTATTTTTGATTACTAGCAAAGGAAGCGAAGAGCTCGCGGTCATAGCTGGTGAAAATTCTGTTGGATATTATCGCTAAAATGGTTCTCACTGGAACACCAGGATGTTTGAAACCAATGCAATTAGCATTTCTAACACAGGCTGTGTTTCCGTTACAAATGTGAGCAAATCTTTGTCTGAAGTGAAAAAAAAATAATAATAATTATTTCACAATGGCGATGTTCCCATTAAATAAGAAATAAAATTGAAACCATGCTAGCGTTCGTCATCTATCAGCCTTCAGGTTGGCATCTCTTTCAGGCGCCAACATGTGTGCAATGTTTTGGGGAAATTGCAGTCGGTGATTTTACAGAGAAGCTACGGATTCAATATGTTTGAATGACAACTTTTTATGAACTGTGTGAGGCTGCGAGAGCTCTGCTGGAGTCAGCTTCACATTGTCCGGAAAACAACAAAAACAAAGCCATCGTCCTCCTACTACTTCCTGTTGTCTTCTTCTGTGTTTCTGGCAGTAGTAGCATCCAGCTGTTGATCATGTGAGTCGTGAGATGCGGAAAAAAATTCTGATACGGCTGACAAACCATGGCATGCACAAACATTTTTTTTAGCAAAAAAGTTATTTTCATAAGAATTTGTGCAATTGTATGATTAATGGAAATGCAGCTACTAAGGTTTGGATGGTCGTCAAAGAGTTTTTATCTTTTGCCCATCATGACACGCTTCTTCTGAAAAACCTTTAGATTAGGTCATCAATGAAGTATAAAACAGTCAATATTAATTTACACAGAGGGCGAGACTGCTTTCTAAATACTGATAGATTTCAGCTGGTTTCTTGGCTTTCTTTACCTTGCTTCTTTTCTCCGTTATGATTTGTGGACTTATCAGTTGCATTATTTTTGCATGTTAAAATTCCATTTAGAAATACATTTACTGAGGAATATATTTTGTTTATTGCTTATTTTCCCTGTTATTAAACAAAATCTCCTTTTGTTATATATGCATATCAGCTATGCAGGGATACTACAATAAACTAACATTAACAGAGTTTTCTTCCACCAGAAGGATTTCTATTTAAAGGGCATAAATCAAAACATCGTCTGTTTCTCCCGCGTTCCATTAAAACTAATATTATCTGACGCCCGCACAGCATGCTTTTTCCTCTCATTTGAACAAACACCTACTTCCACCTTGTTGAACCCTTGCTATTTTTGCATAACAGGGCCAGAAACGTGCCAAGCAATTTGTGAAATTGACAAGGAGGCTAATTATTTGTAACTAACCCCGGTTGCTCCTCTCAAAGAAGGAAAGAAGACGGAAAAAATAAGACGGTACGCATTTGAGCAATACCAACAGCAAAGTTTATTACGACAACATCAGTAGAGAGAAAGAGAGAAAAGGTCACAAAGTACTGTGTGAAAGAAGCCTACTGTTACAAGAGGTTTTTGTGAAACTAACACTTGTAAAAAGTAAAACTCAGTCATTTTTGATTACAAGAAGCATGCAGAGTCAGGAGTGGAGGCAGAAAAAGAACAAACAAGAAGGTGAAAACGGACAAACAAAAATCCGGAGGTAAAGAAGCAAAAACCAGAAAGAGAAGGCACAGTCACAGACTAGAATCAGCAGTTTTTAGGGAGTTGACAAACTCTTGACTATTAGTTAAGCAACAAGTGGTTTTGGAAAAAAGGATTTGAGTACAGAACATTTGGAAAGCCTGGTTGAGAAGATAACCCAAAGAACAAGGCAAGGAGGAAGTAACCCTTTGAGGCCCTGAAGTGGGGGAAAAAAAAAAAAAAAAGAAACATGGGCAGAACAAGTGGAATTTAGAGAGCGAAAAGAAAAGCAGCAAGATTTTTACATTTGGTCAAATGTGACCCGAGATAGTAAAAGCAAAAAGGAGAATAAGTTCACATCTGCCTTAATCTGACGGAAATGAGAGGAAGTTAAAGCACTCAAAGGGTTACAAGAAATAAAGCGGGCCATCTTACACCTGACCTCCCAGAAAGGGCCTTAAATACATCCAATCTGACAGATTTAAAGAGACAGTATCCTTTTTTCTCTTGCTACAGTGATTGTTTGTTAGAAATAACCCTCTTGGGTTTGAAAACACTGAAATTCATCACTAAATACTGGAGGATACATTGAACATTAACAGTTTGCATCACAACAAGACCAAGGAGTCTCTCTCTAGTCTCGAAATAAGACAAGTTTGTATTCCTGTAATAAAAATACACTACTAAAATCTTTATGTATACATTTCTTCTTGGATAAAAACAGCTTGCAATATGTTTTATTTTTTTTGTTGTTGTCTTTTTTATGCATAAAATGCTCACCATCTTTTATGTTCTTGTCAATTTCACAAATTGAAAAAAAGCAGGCACACTGCAGCAAAAAAGCAAGGCAGGAAGGTTAATGCTAACTTCACTACTTTCTCAGAGAGCCAGAACCGCAGAGCCACGGCTGAGAAATCCATGCGGCGTTCATCGTAGTAAAACAAAAAGGGACGGAAAAAAAAAAACAAAGAGAGAATAAAATGAGGATCTGAGTCCATTTGGTAACTCACAAAAGAAATACTGTCTCTTTAAGAATACAAACAGTTGCTAAAACACAGTGCAAAGCGTATAGAGAGGGGCTCAAACAGCTCGGCCTGCTACATTTAACAACAGGTTAGTTGCTCTCCAAGAACAGTAGAGAAAGAAGATTTTACAGAATTTTGTTTCTTAGGAATGTATCGATGTTTCCATGGACCAGTTTTTTTTTCTTTTTTGCAATATTTGAGCTTGTTTAAGTTAGCTGAGATGACCTATCAGGGATATGTTAGAGCATGTTTACATTTCTTTGTTTTTTGTTTATTTTCTCTCCAGTGAAACATCCTGGATGAAATGATTTGCAATGCAAATGTATTTGCAACCCTTGAACTATTCCACATTTTGTCACAGTACAACCACAAACGTCATGGTGTTTATCGGGATTTTACGGGCCGGATCGGCACATAATTGTTTAGTGGAAGGAAATGTTTAGTTTTGATGGAAAAAGAAGCTGCTGTGGTCAGATGAGGGTTAAATCTATGTGCCAAACACAAAGCGTGACAAAAACTAACCCTGAACGGCACATGAAGCATGATGATTGAGGGGTTATGCTGTGGGGATAGTTTCCTTTAGATCAGATGTTGCTGATCTAAAGGAAACACAGGTAAATTTAGCTGAACGATAATTTGTCCCAGGAATTATTGCGATAAACGATATCTTTGAAAACATTTTAAAGCAATATATCGACAATGGCATCTAAATGCTAATTTTCCCTCTGAAAGACCAATAAACTTTAACTTCGTAAAGCTAACGCTGGAACTGGAAGATGTTTTAAACATCCAAAATAAAAACAACCAAAAACAATAAATAAAAGGAAAATATTATGTACTGAAACTGTACAAAAAACGGATCATGAAGTCAGTACTCAAAACTGCCATTCAAAATACATTATTCATTAGATTGGAAATTATTGAGTTTGTTTTATTGTATGATTTTTTTTTTGTTTTTTAATAAATTGTAGATCGTAGATATTCGCTTTTGAGTTTGGAGTTGACCAACTGTGGTTTAGATCAAAGCATCTTTATGAGTTAATCCAGCCAGAATTCAAACCTGAATCCAACAGAGAACCTACGGCAGCGTTTCGAGATTCATATTCAAACATTTCCCAGCCGAAATGACAGAACTTCAACTATTTTACAAAGAAGAATCAGAAAAACTAAGAGGTGCTGAACCAACACTGAAAGACCTGAACCTGCACTGCAACGTTTAAAACTAGGGGCGTGCCGATATATTAAACTTGATTTCCTCAATTTTGGGAGATTGGTAATTGGCAGATGCTTGTTTAAGATTATCCATCTCCACAAAAATGTGTAAAAGTCTTTCTCTCTACAGTGACGAAGGTTAAAAACAGTTACTCCAACTGTTTTTGGTGACTTTTCAAATGGGAAAAAAAAAAAAAAAAAAAAAATAAGTATCGGCCAAAATCAGATCAACAGAAAAATGCAATTAGAACACACCTAATGTAAAACACTTTTCTGATTTTTAGAAGTAAAAAACGAAAAACAACATGTAATATTTTCCTTCCACCTCCCAATTATGTGGTGCTTTGTCTTTGTCTACCAAATAATTAACATTTAAATCCAGTGAAGCTTGGGGTTGTTTCAAACGTAAAGAAAATGTATATATATATGCAATAAATTTGTGACTGTTAACTGCATGACTGTCAGATAAAAGTGAGCAGAGCACTGTGGAGTATTAATCCAACCACAATTACTTAAAATCTCAGATTACCCAGCTGAATCGGGTGAGGCACAATGAAACACGAGCTCTGAGGTGGAAGTGAGACGCTGGATGAATAAATGATAAGCTTGGGCGCGGGGGAGGGTTGGGGGGGGGGGATGAAGAACAGGAAGTGCTGACCTGTAGCCTAACCTGAATATTAAGGAAACTGGGCTGATTTCCATTTAATACATGAACCACAACAAGCACCGGGGTGGAGTTGGACTTTGCCTTCGTCGACACGAGGTAGGGACTGAAAAACACCTCAAGGCCAGAGGATCATCAAAAAAAAAAAAACTAATAAATAAAAAAAAACAAAAAAATACTGCAGAGTAATACAATATTTGATCAGACATAAATAGAGAATCGCATGCACTCACATTCAAGCACTCAGATCTGAAGTTTATATTGCATCCAGCAATAATGTCGCTTTAACAAAATAGATTCTCTCCCAGTTGCTGCATGCAAAATCTCTTATTAACGGGGGGAGATTTTCTGTCTCCACTTAATCCAAACTAGATTTTCTCGGACGCCATCGGCACATGGCAGCTGAAAACGATACCCTTCAGGGAACGCCTTTGGGATTTTTTTTTTTTTTTCCAGTCTATTGTGTAGAAAAGAAAAAAAAAGAAAAAAGAAAAACCTGTGAGCTGAATAATTCAGATGATCGCCCCCACCGTCTCCTGTACTCATCTGTATTCAACCGGACCGCCTGTCGCCGCCGCTCGACACGACAGCGACGCACGAATGGCACGCCGAGAGTGTGCCGCCGCCTCGGTGGGGACACAACAGGAAGCTTATCGGAGTCGGGCAGGCTGTGACCGGGGACCTCGACTACGAGCTGCGGCTGCGAACGCATCAGAACCCAGGCACTCGTCAGTTTAAATTAAATAAGGTATGAGGGGGAGGCGGGGGCTTTTATACAGGCTTATACGGGGCAAAGGAGAAGGAAGAACGCGGACTTGAAAAGAGGAGAGGTATAAATAAATGAAATAAATAAATAAATAGAGAATAAATAAATAAAGATGTATGATGAAATGTCAAATGGAGGAAATGATGCATCTAATCTGATATGTTATAGGTATGGTGGTCCGTAAGTGCAAACTGTTTCAACAGATCACTAAACACGACTGCAAGTTTAAATATGTGACAACAAATTCAAAAGCACAACAGCACAACCACAAAAAAAAAAAAAAAAAAAAACCTAAACGAAAGAGGCAGGTCCCAGTGGGAGACATCGCTGATTGGAAAACGCCATTTTGACATTAGGACCAGAATTGGTAGGTTGGTAGCATCGAGTGACTCACTCTTTGGTCACCTGGCAATAACCAGTTGAGTAACTTGTGCAACAAGTTTTTAAGTAGTTTCCTAACTGCTTAAAAATAAACAACAGCGTTGACTAAAAACTGTCGATAAACCAATAAAGGTCACGCCACCAGTCTCAAAGCATTTAAAAAAAAAACAAAAAAAAACACACAACTAATAAATAATCATCAATATTAGCAATTATGGATAGACTGATATGAAAAACTTTTATCATGATACATTTTTCCAGCCATAATCACTGGTATCATTCAGATTGCAATGATCCTAGCATTATTAGAATGATGCGGCGTTGGCATAAACGTCAACGCCAGAATCACTTCTGGTTCTAAAGCAGTGGCGTCCAAGCAGAGTCCAGGTTCCCTCTTCTGTTTACTTAATTTGTAGTTGTGCTTTGTTAACGTCGTTGTGTTTTTGAATATGTTGTGTTTTCAAATACGTGTCTGTGTTTAGTGACTTGTCGATGTGTTTTGTGCTTCAGGGCCGCCGCATGCAGGAGCATCTGAGTGTATTCTCTTCAACACAGACCTCATTTAGTTGCTCTTTGAGCGCATGGTTGGTGATTGCGTTTTTTTGTAAGTGGCTCCAGTGAGAGCGGAGATACCGGCTGGCCTCTGAAACAACACGGCGGTACGGCTGGGCGGAGCCTCACCAGAGCAAACGCACTAGTTCCTCACCTGTGGCGGGGGGGCTGGTGGGCCGAGAGGCCCGGCAGATCCAGGGAGCTGTCTGACATCACGTGCTTCAGGTCCCCGCCCATGTCCGACAGCTTCATGTCCAGCTGCACAGACAGCGCGTCCTCCGAGTCGTCCTTCCCCGCGCTGCTGCCGCCGATGGATGGCAGGTCCAGCGACTTGACGGACGCCGAGTCCTCCTTGCCATGCTTGAAGGCGGCCACCTTGTCCACCAGAGTCTTCTCAGAGGCACCGAGCGCCGTGCAGAACTTCGACGACTGGAAGTCGGCGAAGTCGTCCGTGTCGCTCCTGAGGGAGGAGAAGGAGCCGCCGCCGCCGCCTACGCCGCTCTCTTTGGCGTCGTCGTAGGAGACGGCCCCCTCCAGAGACAGCTGCTTCAACACGTCGTATTTGTCCGAGCCCTGCTGGGGCTTCTTCGCCGCACCTCCCTCGCCTCTTGGCTCGCCGCCAGAACTTCCGAACGCCATGAAGTCGGCAAAGTCATCCTGCGTGGCTGCCGCCACCCCTCCTGCTGCCACCGCCACATTCGGGGCGGATTCTGAGGAGGAGCCGAAGAGGGCAAAGTCGCCAAAATCATCCGAGGGAGGTTTGGCTCCGCCGGGGAAAAGGCCTAACGATACAGGTGGGAAAGTGCCGGGGGGTTTTTCGGTGGGTGCAGAAACGGAGGAGAAGAGGTCCAGGTCGGCCATGTTGAGAGGATTTTTGGGCTGGGAGAGAGACACTGCTGGCTGCTGCTGTGAAGTCTGAGAGTTGGGAAAAGCAGAGGGGAAAGCGGGCTGAAAGATCTTGGCTTGATCTGAAGGGTCTAGTGGAGAGACGCTGTCGGCGGTTTTAAAGTCTGTGAAGCTGTCGTCGGCATTGACAGACTTGAAGTCTGCGAATCCTTCCCCTTGAAAAAGAGAACGGAGGGAAAGATCAGCAACAAAAAAGAAAAAAAACATAATCCTCACTGTAACAGCTAACAATTCAATTTAAAATCCTGTAAGAGAGGAAGAGTGGATTAGCTGCAGCACGCCTCCAGTCCGCTGTGAATGGTAAACTTCCAGTTCTCGTGATGAACCATGGGCAACATGTCCAAAGAAACAGCACACATCACCGCACAAACAACGCTCAACCGGTCACAAGTTTACATCCACTCAAGATCAGCATGAAGGTCATTCATTTTGGGGCTTTCAATAATACATCTGTACTATTCTTTGTTCAGGCTGGAATGCTATTTACAACAAACCAGTTGAATAAACAAGAGTTGGTAGGACAATCCAAAGAAATGCATTTACTCTAATCTCTACAGGATAAAAATAATATCAAATTTAAATGTGATATTATTTGACTCAAATTTAGCTCCACTGAATATTGAAATATTGCCAAAATGGTGGTATGACTGTTCCTCTTTTATCCTCTTGAGCTGTTGTACTCATTTTCTCCGTGCAGCCATTTTATTTTTCTTAAGCCGTTAGGAGACACGGTGGCGAAACCTTAAAGCTGGCTGCTGGTTGACTCTTTGGTTACCTAGCAACAACCTGTTAAGTAAATTGTGCAGCAGCAGATTCAGATTTACACACCATGTCTCATAACCGCTAAACAATAAAAGACAAAGACGTGGAGAGAAAACTGGATAAAACAGGGGCAGTCACCAAAGATATTTAACCAAAAAACTAATCAGTAATCATCGATATTGACTGATATAAAATACTTACGTCGTGATACTTTTTCAGTCATATCGTCCAGCCCCATTGGAAACCCCAAATTAATGCGACTCTGATGCCCAGTGATGAGTGTATGTAAACTTTAGACAAACATCCTACATCTACATGATCATGCCACCAGAAAATTCAAATTGCAAAACTTACAATCTTTACTTTTTTCCAAATGAACAGGAAATAATAGTCAAGGTGAGCATTTTCTGCACTAATAAAAAAAAAAAAAACTAAACATAAAAATGACTCATTTGTGTTGCAAAAGAATCATACAAGATGATTGTAGCACAAATCAAAACTCAGATTGCATTAACTTTCAACACGTCTCGACACACTGTAGTAGTAATATATGCAGGGACTGAAAGAGAGAATCTGTTCACATGCCAGCTGCATGGTGGAAGAGGGAAAACTAATGGGCTCATTAGAGAAGACGGAGCCCGGCAATGCCAAGGAAAGGTCACAGCAAAGTATGACTTACTGGAGTCGTAAGAGGAGCCCCCATCAGAAGCTGTTCTAATGAAGCACGGGTGGGAAACACACTGGGATCAACATGGGACAGTGTGAACACGGAACAATGCCGTCATGGCGGCTTTTTCCAATTTGCAACTACATGTTTGACTAGAGACGATCTGGCTCCGACCCCAAACCCCTCACCCATTTTCATGTCTGGATGCGTTTTTTTTCTCATGGAAGATGTGAAACAAGTTCTCTTCAAACAGCAGGAAAAACAGAAATTAGACTTGAAACAAAGAGAAGATGAGTTTCTTACCGACTGTTTTCTTGTCAGCAGGTTGCTCTAGCTGTCTGAATACACTGTATTTGTCCCCAGCATCTAAACAATGAAACAGAAAAATGAGTCAAAAACAGATGAGCGATTCCTTCTGCTCCACTGACCACACTCTTCAGTGTGGACGTTGTTACTGAAGGAAAAATACCCAATGTGAGCCATTTTCTGCATCACTGAGGTGTTTAAAAACAAGAAAGAGGAAATAGAGTATATTTTATGACAAATGAAGAACAGAAAGGATGAATGGAACTCAACAAAGTTGCTCTGCTTTCGGCTTTAATTGTTTTGGAACGTGCTGGAGTTGGAAATAGGTCAGTAAGGTAAGCAGTGTCCATCGCTAAGGATAAGCGATGGACACTGCCGTCGAATAACGCAAACCATTTAACCTGCATGAACATATGACTGACTGCATGACACGACATTTTTCAAAGCACCACAAACACAAATATTGCTCTTGAAAAACATTTCTATTTGAAAAAGGCTTCTTCTTTAAAAAAGAGCGACTCATATCAGCACAGGAACGGCATTTAATCATATTTTTTGATTTACTGATATTTACTGACGCTCTTGTGGAACAAACTGTGGAGAAAAAAAAGCAGAAATAATATTTCCAATCACAATGTCAGTTTTGATGTTTTTTTTTTTAAATTTACCATCAGTAACTAAAATTAATCACAATAAATCAAATTTCTTTCAGTGTAAGAATTTTTTCACAATAAATAATAATGCAGTGAATGTAGGCCTGTCACAGTAACAAATTTTGCTGGTCAATAAATTGTTTCAAAATTTATTGCTATAAATGATAATTTTGCTATTTTGAGACCATTTTCAATTAATGCGTTGATAATTGGAAAATAATGCAATTTTGACATCTTATATACTTTAGTTGTGTTAAAAAACACTGAAACTGGAAGATACTATAAATATTCAAATAAAACATAAAAAACAAAAACAATAAATGAAATGGAGATTAAAAAAAACATGCATAAATGCCTTTAAAAAAATAATCAGAAAATAATTATCTCGCTCATTTTAATTCATTATGCGACTAACCGATTAATTGGTTATTGCAACAGGCCTCAATTCATACTCACTCCTATTTAAAATATAAAAATACCTAAACAAAATCACTGACATTTAACTTCAGGACAATATTTTCTAAGCATGAATGGTCTTTGTTTTTCTACGTGGCTGTCGGTAATATGTCAGAGGACAGACGGTGCTGTAAACATCAGAGTCGACATGTTGCGCTACCTGAGACGGGGGCAGCGGGCTCCGCGGGCTGATCCACAGACAGCTGCTTGAACACGGCGTACTTATCGGAGGACGTGCCAGAGGAAGAGGACGAGCCAGACACCGGAGTCAGCATGGCGGCCGTGCTGCAGGGATGCACACGTTTCGTTCAGATACCATGAAGTGTGAACACCAACAACAAAGCTGCATCTTTTTTTGCGTTCGGGTAAAGAGATTTTTAAAAAGGCTGCGAAAGAAATACTGTATCGGAAGTGAAAAAGATTTACAACCCTTCCAAGGCAATTTTACTGATATGGTAGAAAATTGACTGATATAAGTTGATACTGATGTCAGTGGTGATATATCACGAGTCAATAAAGAAATAGCCGCCATGATTTGCTTCATTGTCACGTTCTTATCCAAGCCTTACCAGCTTCAAATTTTCTAATTTCAATTCAATTCAAAAATACTTTATTAATGCCTAAAGGAAATTTTATAATTATTAACTAATAATTAAATCTCAACTAACCCCCCCCAAAAAACCTAAATTTAAAATAACTAACTAGACTATTGGTAAATTATCTCCCATATTCAGGATGTAAGTGTAGTTATGGCTACCGGTTCGACTCTCGCATATGATTTATCTGAACAGCAATCGCTAACAGCGAGGATTTCTTTCAAAGCCTAAAAATCTAGAACAATAAAGACTCCCTTGACTTAGATGTTTTTTTCTTTCCTGCGACTCTCTTTATCTCTGTGTAGATAATTGCCTTGCAGATCAGTCTCACTGAAAGAGCAGTCTGTGGGAAAGGAGCCTAGAAAGTAATATAGAGAAATGAGGCTCTACTGTCCACTGAAATCAATTCATTAAGACATGACCCGAGCTCATTGCTATTCAGAGGAGGTTATTACAAGACATTAAGGCGGTGTAAGACAGACAATGAGCGGCGCAATTATTATGCTAAATAACTGGGCTATAAATAACCAACGGCAGCTGAATATTTGACACTTGTCTCTGCATATAATCACAGCTCTTCTTCAGAGAAGGTGGTCTGACTGCAGAAGGAACGCCAACTCTGAAGCATATCGGCATTATAGAGAGGAAAACTCCGCATTATTCATGTGGCTTCTTTAAAACACTTAAAACTGGAACATTTCAACTCGTGGAAAATATTTTCCTTGGTGGAGTCTCATCCTCACCTGTTTAGATGTTGGTGTGTGGCAGCAGGAGCAGCGGTGGGAAAACTTCCTCCGGATTCACCTTGGAAATCAGCGAAGCCCTGGTCTCCGGCTCCGGCCTTCGGCGCGCCCTGGAAGTCCTGGAAGTCATCGTCGTCGGCTTTGCTCCCCTGCGAGAACGCATGCGGAGGATTTTAGAGCAGACCAGCATAAAAAAGTGCATATTTGTAAAGTGGAAGGTAATTGAGATATGGTTTAATAAATTTTTACCCATAAAAGTAAATGCGGTGTGCATTTGTATTCAACCCAAATGAGTGAGCATGTTGAAGAACCACCTTTTACTGCAGTTACAGAATATGGATTGCACCGATTGCAGTTTTCTGGTCGATCACAATCGTTAAAAAGCCTGACTTTCCAAATCCGATTCTGCCTGATTTCCTTTTTTTTTTTTGTCTGAAAAATCAGAAAATACAGCTACAAAGTGAACAATTGCTCATGGTTTCCCGCAGTACCTTATCAGCCTGGCGGGCCACCAGGCTTTACTTGCACTGCAATTTACTGATTTTACAATTTTTATTGTTTGACTTTTTTAAGCCTTTATACCGTATTTTCTGGACTATTGAGCGCACATTGTAGTCGCATCTACAAAGTAAAAAAAAAAAACAAAAAAAAAAAACATGTATAAGCCGCTGGTATCGGCGCCGGTCTCGGTTTTTCACAAGTCTTGCTCAACTTTTGAAAGTAAATCTGCTACTAAGGACGCAGCCCTATGTCTCCAATCCCAAACCATGGATCTGTTCATGCCAAGCTTACGTGCAGCAGCTCAATTTCCCTCCTGTACTACCAGATCGATAGCCTTTAACTTAAAAGCTGCATCATTGTTTCTATGATGAGGGTGTATGAGTTTGAAGAAATTTCTCCATCGTGCCTGCTGCTAGCATCTACTTGTTCTAAATGAAAATCAGCGTTTTCTTCTTTGATTCCTAATTTTGACTTCCAATCATTCACTTGCTTCTGAAGAGCCCCATGGTTCAAAGCTTATAGTCCAAAAGTACGGTAGTTGGGATTTAGGTATTTTTAATGAAACGACACATAATTATCTAGTGAGAGTTTCACATTTTCTGTCAACATTAAACATTTTCTTGAACTCAAAAGCATAGGTGCCCCATTGCACCCCTAAGTTGGGCTTAGCAGGTTTTGTGATAGAAACCCTGGCTGCTGATTTCCACACCTTTGAGGTGGAAGTCGATAAAATCGGTGGATAAGATCAGCTTCATATGTAAGTATCTGCAGATCGCCGACCTCTTAAAAATAAGGAAATTGGGGAGGATTTATTGGTGCACCTTTAGAAAAGATATATTTTCACATTTTGGAATCAATTCTCAATTAGATTTTGGCCTGGACTTTGACTGGGCCACTTTTACCCATGAATGTGCTTTGATCCTAACCCGTTATTTTAACTGGTTGTGTGTTTGAACCTTTGCTCCAGTCTCATTTCTAGCAGGTTCTCTTCCAGGATACCCCAATATATCTGATCACCTCTGACCTGCTCCCCACAGCATGATGCTGCCACCACCTTCTTAATGGCATGTGAAAGGTGATGTGCCGCGCTAACTTCTACACAAACACTAATTTTCCTGCCATTTCACATTGAAGCTCTACTTCGTTTGGCTCCAACATGATGATGTCATAAAATGACATTAAAATGTATGTCTATAATGTGACAAAATGAGAAGCTCCGGTCTGTACCTGTGCTGCTGGTGCGGGTGGGAAAGCGGCGATGAAACCTGCGTTCGTGGGCGGTGGAGCGTGCACGGTGGGTGCCATAGCCATGACTGGTACCGGTACCGGCGCTGCTGGTGTTGCCATGGACATGGAGCCGGGCGGCTGGGTCATCATGGGCTGCTGGTGTGGTGGGATGACGGGGGCCAGGGCCATGGCCAGGGCCGGCAGGTTGGGCACGGGCGGGGACGGAAACTGACTCAGTATTTCCACGTTCAACACTGGGAGGCCAGTCTGGAATGTAGAAAGACAGTTTTCACTAAATTCAAGTTAAAAATACTGTATTAGGTCCAAAAAATGGGATAAATGAATGACTACTTTGAGGCACATAGAGACATTAGATAGCATAATAAAGTAAATATGGTACATTCAGTAAAAAAAAAAAAATCTATGTACATCAAATATGACTTAAAAGAAATTAGACTTAGTAATTTATCTCGCTTCTATCAGGTGCTTGGTCATTTCTGCTGGCTAGTCTGAAGTTGTGCGGTTGGCTGATGCCCAGATTTGCCCCAGCCCCTCCCGATTTGCCCCTTCCTCCCGACTGGATGAATCGGGAGGGAGGGGAAGCTTGAAAACTGCAGCTCTGAGGAGGAGTTTCATCTGAAAGGCAGAGCCAGGTCCACCCAAACGTTGTTGCAAAGCTCAGTGGTTGCCATGGAGATTAAAGGATGTCTCAAATATGGATGAAAGAATCAAAGCAACATTCCATGTATGTTTTTGATGAGGGAATAACATTAGAACATGATGTAAAGCTCAAGAGTCAATTTTACACAATTTGAATTTACATGAGAAAGCGTCTTCAACAGGCTCCATGAGACTTATGGGGCCCTCTAGCAGTAAACTGCTGCTTTCCTCTCTGTTTCAGAGCCGATGTGCTGTGGCAGAAAGCACCTTGTTTGGGTTCGTATATTTTTTTAAGGCAGCGGGAGATTTACATCACCGACGGTGTTTTATTATTCCAGGGTTGGAAGCGGTGGCACGCCGCGTTTCGTGAGCTGCCTGCAGATTTGCAACGCCGAGGGGGGAAGCACGTTACGCGACAGGCTGAGGCTGATAAGAAGTCTCCCGCTGAACTCATATGACAGCAGGAGACGTCGGGCTCGCCGTGCTTCATGAGCCTGGAGCTTATTAAGAATGCTGCTTTTTTTTATGTTATTTATTTTTTTTAATGTTTCACTAAAGTTTGATAGAGGAATGTGTTGAGAATTATTCCTGGAGTTGTTGGAAGGGGTTTTTTAATTTTTTTTATTTGTGTTTGGTTGTTGCCGTCGTTACCTGTGCCACACCGATTAGTGCCAGTACGGTGTAGAGCTCCTCCTTGGTCAGCATGCCGGGGGTTGTGCGGTTGGCTGATGCCCAGATTTGCCCCAGCGCCTCCCGGGGAAGCCCCGACGACATCAGTATGGGGTAGAGCTTCGCCGTGTCTATCCCCGCCGGAGTCATCGTCAGGTCCAAAACCTTCTTAAACATGTCTGCCAGGAAGAACAACCAGACATTCATGTTTACTGGACCTTCTTTCACATTTAATAATACAGAATTGGTTTTCATCATTAAAAGAAAATTTAAATCCGACTAATGCCACGCCTTGGTAGGTTTGTATTTGTTCCCTAATATTTCCATCTTCATATGAAGGGTAGGTCAGTACATCATAACATTTTCAAAGCTTATGGCATTATTTTAAATCTTAATCATACTGTAAATGTTTTTTTGAAGCAAAAACGAACCCCTCAGTTGGCCGATAGAAGCGGCTTGCTGGTTGGTTGTCATTTGTGCGCAACAAAAATATGAGAAAACAGATTCTGACTTGGTACTTTCGTATGGAGAAAAATGAAATGGGATAAATCTCATTGAAATTTTTAACACGTTAAAATCTGTGTAATTAATTTACCATTTTTAACTGACGGGAAAAATGGAGCATCATGTTTAGCCTTCATGATGCTCACAGGGGGAACCATCGGGTGATTTCTTTTTTTTTTTTTTTTTTTATTTCTAAATTTTTCATCAGGTGATTTCTGAAGTTATGAGGCCGCACAAAATTTTATTTACCAGTATTAAAAGTAAATGAGGATCGAATTACGTATGTGTGTTAGGGCCACTATAGAGAAACAAAAGGAGTACATTTTCAACAGAAAACTCACAAATTTTGAAATAAGTCTTGGAAATTATATAAAAAAATTCTTAGAAATTCTGATTTTCAAAAGTCTCAAATCTTTGACTTGTGAAACTCAGAAATGTCCAAGTTTTTGTTTTTTGTTTTTTTTCGAGAAAATTTCAGAGTTTAACCTGAAAATTATTTTAATATTTTTCTTGCAAAATTTGAACTTTACGACGTCAGAAATGTTCACATTATTTCTAGAAAACCTCTGAGATTAATCTAAAAATTTCAGAATTTTCTTTTTCTTTTTTCAGCATGAATGCACTTTTTTTTTGGCATTGCATTGAATATAAATGCATGTCACACTTTCCAGATATTTGTAAACAAAACAAAAATGCAAAAAAAGAAAATTAGAAAATAAATAATCCAACACTTAAACACTGATCCCGTCCTTGAGCGGAATCGATTACCTGGGACGAGGCTGTCGTTGTAAACCCAGGCAGGCGGGACGGACTGAATGTGCTCTTGTTGTGGATATACAGCAACACCTGCTGTCACAAGCAGACCGGGAGACACTCAGTTAGTCTTTATGATGAGCGTTTCGTCTGGGGCTGCAGACACCTGAGCCCCGCTGGCGTCAAACTCAACAGAGGGAAAAAAGAGAAAAAAAAAAGAGCTTGACGTCTGCCGGGCTCGCTGCAAATAAATCACAAGCGTTCCTCTGAAGCAGGCCATAAATCCCATCTTCAATGAGAAAATAAAGTTAAAGAAGACAAATTCAACACCAACTGTGATCAGAAAACTTCTTTTCAAATTTAAGACTACAAAAAAAAAAAATTACTTTTTTCTGGTAGTTATGAAATCTTTAAAGAAAGATTATCTGGCATTTTATTTCTCTCAATAACAGAAAAAAACACCCAACCAGAAATAGCAAAGTAGCATGCATAATCAGAGTAGGTGGACTCCCAAGAGGAATCTACCAATCCATGCGCATCCCTGTTAAAACCGAGGCAGCAGCCAAGAGCCAGAGGTTGTTGTCTGGGATTCAAATACACGGTGAAAGAGAGACGGACGGTGGTTTATTAGTCAGCAGGAATCACCCAGAGACCCCAACAGACACGGTTCATTTCCAGGAGCAGAGAGAGAGCCTCTGACAAAGGCGGAAAGTCAGCAGCAGGACGGTACGACGGACATCGTAGATAGAAAATCAAAAAAAGTACATTTCCACCAAAAAAACTCTGAAATTTTGAGATTAATCTCAGAAATCTTCTAGAAAAAATTGTGGACATTTTCTGAACCGCAAAAGTCGAAAATTTGCAGGAAAAAAATTAAATTCAAATTTTGTATTTGACCTCTTGTAAACTTGGAAATTTCTGGACATCCAAAGTCAAAATTGTTAGACTTTTGAAAAGCTGCTGTCACAAGTACTCTGATCATTTGAGATCAATCTTGGAAATTTTCTAGAAAAAGATCGGAAATTTCCTGAGCTCAAAAACTTTTGACTTTAGGAAATTTATAGGTGAAATATTTCCACTGTTGACACGTTGTTTTTTCTAGAAAATTTCTGAGATGTCCTTGAAATATTTTTCTCGCAAATTTTCAACTTGTAGAGTTAAAAAATTTCCACAGTTTTTTTTTCCAAGAACATTTCTGAAATGTGTCTTGAAATTTTTGTTTTTTTCTTCCAATCTTTTTAACTTTGAGCTTGGAAATATCCACATTTTTTTTAGAAAATTTGAGATGAATTTAAAAATTTCTGAGATTTTTGGTAAAAAAGTAATTACTATTTTTTTTCCTATCTGCAATGACCAAATACACCGTCCTAGAGAATCAGTCAGCTTGATTTGTATACTCCCTGAATTTCATACAAACTGATTGAGCACCAGAAAAGACTGGAAACAATGCCTAGTCAGAATTAAGGTATTTATTAATGCTGAAGCGAAGCAAGGTGCAGTAGAAGCAGTAAGGTCCAGTAAACGGGCGCTTCTCTCACCGCTCTCACTACCGCTCTGAGCAGCTGACGGCAGCCGGGGCTCGGGCGGAGAAGCCGCGGCTTCCTGCGTCTTCTCCGTGACGAAGACGGAGCTCAAGTCCTCGGTGGCGGTGGCCCAGTTCCTGGCCTTGGGGCTGGCCGAGAACTGGGACGAAACCCTGGCTTTCGGAGCCATCTGAGCCAAACTCTGCTTGGACTTAAAGCTAACTTGGGCGGATTTATTGGCGGTAAGATCGCAGGAGGAGAAGAGCTTCTCTTCCAGCGAGGGGCCTGGAGGGGTGAACGAGGAAGAAGCTCCTTTAATAGCGTCCAGACTGTGCATGTTTTTTGTAGGAGGTTAATGAAATTGTGAAATAGTGCATATATTGCATATTAAAAATAAAAATATAATTTTTCCTGATCATCTGTGAAATAATTTAACATTTTTAGAAATTTAAGTTTCATTCTGAAAGTCTGGGAGTTAATGTCACACTTTTTTTTTTCTTCCAAAATCTGAAATATAATTTAAGTGAATTTCACACTTTTTAAGACATTTTAAGACTCTTGGAGTCCCACTTATGTGCTTCATTTGACCTTTTTTATTCTAGTAACAACTTACACTAAAAATTCCCCAAAAAGCCCTGAAATCTGAAATCTTTCATCGCCTGCCTCGTCTGTCAGTAGCTTCTCTTCCTGATCTCAAGTGTTGACTAACAACTGAAGTCAGAAGTGACTCAGGGGCCAGAGATTTGACAGGACAGAGGGAGGGCTGCTTCGGTCCCCTGAACAGGAGGGCAGCTGTCTGTCCTGACATTCACAGCACAAAGCGTTGCCAAGTGTCCGCTGCCGCTCAGCAGAGGAACCACGACTGATAAGTGACAGTTACAGCCTCCTCACCTGGTGTATGAACCAGGTGAGTTATGAAACTAATTTTAGAATTAGAATATGAGATAATGTCAATATTTATTTATGGAAAAGTTGAAAAACTGACCATCTTTATCCTTTCTTTTCCCAATTCAGCTTTATTTTGTAGTTGTCTACTACATAAAGTCCCATTAAGGGGGCAGTATTATGTATTTTTTCATAGCATAATCAAGTAACTATGTTAACTTCGGTTGTTATAAAAATGATACATCAAATATAACCTAAAAGAAATTGGACTTCCTCTGTCGTGGCCTCTGTCTCTTTAAAAACTCCTGCTCTTTCTGAAACTCGGCCCTCAGGAAGTCCTGACAGCATGGCTCCTCTATTAACCCTTTAACAATATTTTTTTTTATCAGCGTTTCACTGAGAAGTAGCTCGTATAATGAGCTCGGCAGATGTGCAGTTCCACCAGGTGTTTGCTAATTGCCGCTGGCTAGTCTGATGGAGCCGAGTGAGGGAGTTGAGGTTCATGGTTGCTCTGTGAGGCGGAAGCTCACAAACTTGTAAACTGCAGCTCGGAGGAGGAGCTTTGCCTCAAAGGGGTAGCTAGGTTCCCCCAGGCGATTTGAACAGCTGAATGGTTGCCACGGGAGATTAAAGGATTTCTCAAATATGCAGAATCAAGCCAACACATGTTGATATGTTTTTGATGATTATAGCATGACATAAAACCTCAAAAAGTTGATTTTACATTATACTGCCCTTTACAAATATATTCAAGCTTTTATGTGTGGCATGACAAAACGCATATAACCTCAAAGGGTTTCAGTATTTTTGCAAAATCCAAAGAAAAACAACAAAACAAACAAAGAAAAACAACAGAACCAGTAGGGTTGTGAGGAAACGGACGAGAGTGAATTACAGGGTGGTGGAAACAGGGTGTGAACCAAGACAAAGAAGAGTTACCTTGAAATGAAGGTTGTGAAGTGGTGTTGACAGCAGAGTGCTGGGAGGCAGTGGGAATGGACACAGAGGCGGGGAGGGGTGGTGAGGAAGTGAATGATGGCTGAGCCGGGGCTTGAGAGGTGAAGTGCAAACTGGAGGAAGGGAAAGTGTTTACAGGGCCCTGAACAAAGTCACTAAACTCCTCGTCGTCCTCGACGACGTCCTGGGCGGCGACGGAGGACGGAGGCTGGGCGTGGACCTGAGAGGAGAGGCCAGAGGCGGCGGTGGAAGAGAAGGAAGAGGAGGACGGAGGGAAAGAGGTGGGGGTGTCTACGGGCCCCTGAAAGTCACTAAACTCGTCACTGTCCTCGGAGAAAGCTGGGGGGAGGGAATGAGTGGTGACAGGCGGGTGTGATGGTGATGACTCTGCAAAATGGAGACATAATGAAGACGGAAAAAAAAACAAAAAAAACAACACACACACACACACACACACAACGATGGAGAATGAATTAAAGGGGCTGTGAAAGGGGGGGAGTCAAAGTTATGTGAGAAAAAATTAAGCAAAATGTAACCAAAGGATAGTAAATTTTTTATTATACGTTTTTAGATTTTGCTTAACCATATAAGAATATTACGCGTGTGCCTTAACAGCACCTTAAAGTTGCACTGTGTAACTTTTATAAAAAGCCAACTTCAGCTTCATACTGACTCTTGTATTCATTCATAGTCTTTTGATGATTTTTTTAAAATCATCTTGTCATTAAAACAACTTCAAAGGTTCTTCCACCAACAACTGCTCACACAAATGAAAATATATGGAATATGCTCCATAAACGCAGCATAAACTGGCTCAATTCTTACTAACTGCAAGAATTGCGCAAGCAATTTGTTAATGGCTAAAGCCGTATGTACAGTATAATTGGATGTAAATGTATAATTCAAAAACAAAAGTTGAAATATTTCATGAAATGCCCCAAAGTAACGTCCCTGTTAATAAAAAATGGATTTACTTAAGAAGAATGGAAGTGAGATCTAAAAACAGAAGTCTGAATTAAAAACACGACGGCAATAAGACTGACAGGAATTCTGAAAAAATAAGATGTATATGATGGGTCGAATACGGTGCAATCATGGATCAATTTTCAGACTGAAAGCCACTGACTCCAACAAACCAGTTTCTTTGAGCTCTGAAGTAAAATGGGAGTAAAGTGTCAGGAACTCCATGAACAGATTGATGGTGAAGCTACCTGGCTTCTTGGTCTGTGACGAAGGAGTCGGGTGCATTTTAGCGTCCCTGCTGAACCCGTCCAAGTTGCCTTTGATGGCTTCCAAAGCGTCGTCCCGACTCTTCTCCCCTGTCTGAGTGCAAACCAAGCAAAGAGTTAGGAAAACCTGAGCCCTGGAAACTGTATGAAAACAAAAGGTGACATGGGGAGGGAACCACCTTGGGCTTGACGCTGCTCAGCAGCCTCAGCTTCTGCTTTTGCTCCTCAAACTGTCTTCTCTTTCTGTCCTCCTCCAGCATCTTCTGCTGCTGCTCCAGACGTTTTCTGAAACAAAAACATAGGACGTTTATTGGAACGCTGCATCTTAAAGGTACAGCACTACTGAAAATAATTTTTTTTTATGCACAATTGTTTATATTTTACATTTTTGTCTCCTGTATATGTAACATCCAGCATGACAATTTAGTTGTAAATGAGTCATTTGTTTTACTGTACAAATTCAGAGTTTCAATGACTAGCTTATCGCTAACATTTTTTGTCTCACTTTTAAAACAATTTTAGAGCACATGCATTTCAGAGTGAGTGTTATTATTTTAAGTTGCAGTCATAGTTTTCTTTTCGGTTATACTTTAAGTCATCATCGCTTCAGCCCCATACCTGTAATAAGAACAGAACATATGAAAGCTGATGCGGTAATGAGGAAGCAGAATCAACATGTTAGCATGTAGCTTACTGATGCTCCTCGGCCATCTGTTTCTGCATGTCAGCTGTGTACTGGGGTCCAGCTGGTCTCATGCCCATGAACTGAGCCTGACCTAGAAATGGCATCCCGGGGGTCTGCATCCCAATTGCCATCCCACCCTGAACAAAAACAAAAACACACACAGACATTGAAAGCGGTACAAAAATTACATTAGCTTTCCTTCTGTCACAGCCTTTTTACTTGACATTAAATGGCTTCATAAAGGGGAAAGAAAAAAATTGATTTACACATTCTTACAAATGTAACATCTTCTCAAGATGTTATTGAAAAAAAATCTGTTAATAGAATATTAGTCTATTAAAAATACCTTTCCTTAAAGGGGCAGTATTATGTAAACCAACTTTTATGAGTTTTACATCATGTTATAATTGTATTCCCTCATTAAGACATACCTGGAGTGTTGTTTTGATTCTTTCATGGATGTTTGACAAATCCCTGTAATCTCCATGGCAACCGTTCAGCAAGATGAAGCTAGTGGCACCTCGGAGCTGCAATTTCCAAGCTTCGGAGTTTTCCCTTCCCCGTTACTCTTACTGCACTCAGCTCCTTCAGACTCGCCAACATCAATCAGCAAACTAATTGGAACTGCACATCTGCTGAGCTCATTATGAGCTACTTCTCAGTCAAACGCTGATAAAAACCATTGTTAAAGAGTTAATAGAAGACTGATGTCATAACTTCCTGAAGGCAGAGGTTCAGGAAGAACAAGAGCTTCTTAAAAAGACAGAGGCCCAATTTGAAGGTGTTATATTTCTTTTAAGTCGCATTTGATATACATAGCACTTTTATTGCAACTGAAGGTAACATAGTTACATCATTGTGCTTTAAAACAACACTCTACAACTGGAAAACACATAATACTGCCCCTTTAAGAAACAAAAATCAGAAACTCAAGTACGAAATAAAGACAGGCTGACCTGCATTGGAATGGCACCGGGGGGCATCTGCCCCCCAAAGTTCATCCCCATCATTCCCTGCATGTTGGGCTGCATGACAGGAACCATGGGGAAGCCCGGCTGTGGCTGCGGCTGCTGCTGTGGCATCGGGACCATTCCTGTGGGAGACAGACAAACAACGTTCCAAGCTGCTGGATGTGTCAACGTAGACAACGAGGGTCCGGTTCAAAGAACACAATGCGACAGCTCACAGAAATAGCAGTCTGCCATGTTCAAAGATTAATTTGATCTTCGTAAAAAAAAACCCCAATAAAAAACACGTTTTTGAGAACAGCTGAGAACACACAAAGAGACACTAGAACAACCGAATCGGTGTTTCTGGTGACTACAGCGACAGCTTGGAGCAAAACAAGAAGACTTGGATGGAGGTGGGGAGGCGAAGGAAGGAGGGTTTTGGGAAAGTGTGTGTTCAAGTTCCCCGATGCTGTGCAAGCTGACAAATATTACTGAGCAGGAGCTCTCCACCCACCCCACAGAGATGAGTCACCATGTTAAGACTCAACTGGGCTGAATAAATGGTTGCTGAAGAGGCCGCTCACATTCTAATTTGTCTGACTGAAATGACATGGGTGAAGGGAGCAGGAAAGACGCGTGTCCCGGTGGCGTGCTAACGGCTTATCAGGGGGTTTACGTCGAGATCGACGTTCCAAATGACACCAGCGTGTGCTGTTAGGTGACAGCACGTCTGATTGTTCGCAGATAAATGGCAAGATAAACGTTCTGTGGTGACGATAAACTCCCGTTCGGAGGAAAGACAAGAACAAAGGGCAGCGACCCAGAAACGCACCCACAACCAACCATCAATTCAGTCATCGATTATTCCGACGATCAGTCAAATACAGTGTCGGAGCATTGGGCAGATTTTTTTATGCAATATTAGAAATAATTTTAAAAGATGCAAATAAAGAAATTACTCAATTCCTTTTTTAGATAAGAAAAGAAACATTTTAATCGCCTCAAATGCAAAACTAGCATTCCTTTAGCGAATGCTTAGTCATTTGTAACAAAAGATGCAAGACTCGTGTATCTTATAGAAAGTTATCAGGTTAAAAACGTTCATATAGTGATGCATGTAGAATAACTTACCTTGCGGTGGTCCCAGGCCCCCACCGACAGGATACATAAAGCTTGAGACACAAAGAAGAAAAACAGAGATTAGGGGATACTAAGCATGTCTTAGTTAAAAAAATGTTGAACAAAAGGAGACTGCGGCAGCACAGAAATGAGCTTCTTACAAATTTGTGTTGACATTATTGTTATTGGAATCGGTGTCCATTTCTACATTTATTTCCACAACACATCTGTTGGCATCAAAGGTCATTTTTAAGCAAGATGGGAGCAAGTTTCTGATTTTATGTTTTGTCTATTTCAAAGAAGGAACCAGGTAAGCTGAGATGAACACGTCACATCCTGACAAAACAAGACTTTTTTCTCATAATTTTAAACGCTCTTCTGGTAAAATTTTACTTTTTAATTCAACTAATACTACGACTAATGTCTCGTAATTAAATAAAGCTTCTCACAGCCTGAACCTTATACTCCGAAATGCAACTCGAGGAGGGATGAATGAAATATAATCCACTTAAAAAAAATACAGACATTTGTGATTTCTTGATTAGAAAGAGAGAAAAAAAATTGTATTAAAATGGAAATGATATCTGATCTGAAAAAATATATATATATACATTTTTAAAATATATTTCTCACACATAACCATTATTGCCACAATAAAAGAAAGACAGTACGGGCTGCTGCTCTTCCTCAACATCACAAGTTGTATCTTCATTACAAATGTGAGAAAACTTTGTCGATATGCTGTTGATGCCAAAAAAAATACAATTTCGTAATTGCTGTGTTTCCGTTCAATTGAAAACGCAATTAAAATTACACATGGATAAGTCTGTTCTCGCAATAAGTCTTTACAAAAAACACATCGCCGCTATCCCCCTCCTACCACTTCCTGTCGTCTTGTTTGTCATTTCCGCCAGTATTAACATCCAGTTGATGATCAAGTGCCAATAAAACTGCTTTCATTGCAGTTTGGCAAAATACACTCGTTTGAGTACGGCTGAGAAAAACCATCATGTCGCCAATACTTTATTATTTTTTTCATATTTAAAAACTCATATTTTTAAATGAATTTTAAAATTCAGTTTTAAATTTTTTTTTTTTTTCATTATTCCAATTTTCGTAATTATGTGGTCAACATAAATGCAGCTCTGTCCACGTCGCAGAGACGGGCCTCCCTGCAGGGGGAACGGTGTGACGAGAGCAGCTGAGAGACGGGTCAATAAATCACATGTCGTTCAAAGTTTATGAAGCTGGAGAAGAATCTCTGTTATCAAGTGTCCAGATAGGATTAACTGGAACCACCATGTGATGCAAGACCAACTGCTAGCTGCTTGTTACACAAACCCAAAAAGAGCCAAAAAGTGATCCATTTAACACTGGGCCTCAGGGTTAAGTTTTCCATTATGAAGCCTTTTAAACCATAAATAGCTGCACCAGAACATACAGCAGAGTACCGAGAGCAATGAGGGAACTCAGCAGCCTGGAGTTAGCTTAGCGTCCCCGGGCGTTTTGGAGTCCGTCACTGGGCTTTTGGACCGACAAACAAGCCTTTAAAAAAATAATAGGAGGAAATCTCTCCAAGTCGGCTAAGCCTCCCACTTTACGAGAGCCAAACTAAACAAGCCTTCAGCTATTTGTCAAAGAACTTCTTGCCACTCTTTTCCTCTTCAGGGTGAAAGCAACCAGACAGGAACACATAAAGACAGCCAGGAGGCGCTCAACCTGAGCCAACCAACATTTACCTTAGATCAGCAGAGCTAAACAATATCAAGCAGAATCAAATCCCATTAAATGAGTATTGAAAGGGTTCTTTTGTATATATGTGCATCTGATAGGTGAAGCAATAAGAAACAATTTGCATCAGAAACTGATATTCGCTGTGATTGTGTTCATAACTTTATCACCAAAAGAGCCAAAGAAATTAGATTACATTCAGTGAGGCTGGGAGGATTCCTGGCTGAGAAACCCCACTTACACAAACTAGAGCTGACGAAGAATGAGAAACGATGCAGGACATCAAATGTCACTTTAGTCATTTGATTCAATCAGTTATTCTGATGATTAATCAATTAATTAATGGGATTAAAAAAAATGGCACATTCTGCCCATTTTACATTTTACCATGCCAGCCTTTTTGTGTACAATATTGGAAATATTTTAAAAGATGCAAATAAATAATCCAATTATTTTTTAAATTAGAAACAAAACATTCTATTGCAACATAAAATGCATTTAATGTAGCGTTGTTTTATCATTTGTACCAAATTACACAACTGCAGCTAAAATGACACCACCAACGTGACTTAACATCAGTACACTGTTGACTATTTTTTAGATTAATCGATTAGTAATTGAATTGTAAAGAAATGGTCATTTGATATATTTTTTGGCTTAATTGTTGTCCTTCCAGAAATGTGACCTTTTTTTTTTCTTACGAGTTTGTATGCTGCAGTTAATAATCGACTGCTAAATTAGTCGACAATTAACCGCTTCGTCCCTGAAACGAGTCAGAGGTAAACTAAGAGCGGGAGGTGATAATGTCAGCAAGGATGCCTCACTCTGACGGGTTTTCAGGGTCAACCTGCTCCGTGGAAGAGCTGCAGCTTGAGGAGGCTTTTTCTAAGAGCACAACAGCAAAGAACAGGCCACGGCTGAGCAGATTAACACAGGAGAGGATAAGCAGCTACAGCAGCTGTGACACTGGGCAGACTCATGGATCACAGGAAAAAAAAAAAAAAAAAGTGTGGTGAAAGAAAGGCTCTAATAAAATGCATTTGGCATGCAAACGCTTTCTATTGTTTGCAAGATGTAAATTTGATCTATAAAGGGAAAACGGAGGCTGCATTTAGAAGAGTAGGTGTTGTGTGACAGTTAACAGCAAGGCGCTATGCATGAATCTGTCACCACTCATTACATGACAGGATGCAACGCGCTGAGTTTTTACTACATTCTAAAAAAAACATGTTTTATAAAGAATGACAGCCAATTATGGTCAATAAATAGATTGTTTTTCATTGATTAACATCTACAAAAAGAGAGGTGTGCAACTAAAAGGGGTTCCCCGATTACAAATTCTTTTTTTTATTTCATCGGGAGGAGTGGTATGTTACAAGTTCATCATGGAGTTTGTTGGATTGTGTGTAAATGAATACACTGAGATTTTGTTCCAGTGTTAAACAGTGTTATCGTTTATCACAATAAACGATAACACGATAGCCGGTTTCAGGTTGCTTATTATGATAAAAGTGTCGCCGTTTATCACGATAAACGAGGACACTGTTGAGTTTAGCCCGTTTTCAGGGCATAACGATGCTAATTCGCCCCCAAAGACAGAAACTCTGATTTTGTGAAAAACAGCAAAACGGACACACATCAGAAACCCTAAGTGAAATAAAACAGAGTGATGTGTCTGTACACAAAAACACAATTAAAATGCTCTGGTAAATTTCACCAGAATATTTAACATCATCCTTTATCAAAGACCAAGCAGTTTAGTGCAATGTGTGATGTATTGCGTATTTCCAACTGAGACACCAGGAGAAGACATGCAGCCAGTGGGAATCGATCCATGACCTCTATCTATGGAGCGCCCGCTCTACCAGCTGAGTCCCCGCTCTACCAACTGAGCCCCCGCTCTACCAACTGAGCCCCCCCAGCGCCTCACTGAGGGGCTTTTCAGGTCATTTCCAGTGTTTGTTTTTGTTGTGAGGTGATGCAAAGGGAAGACACAATGTCTCTATTCACTCAGATAAACAAATAAGCACTTGTTCAATTATCACTCATAGATTTAAAGGCCTTAACCACAGTACAGTCGTGTTTCACGTCATTCCTGACCCGCATTAGTCCCAGTGTTGAAGTCTTCGGGTTTCACAGGTGGGATCAGTGTCACCTGGCCAGTTGAGATGCTTGCAGCCAGAGAGTATTTATTATTCAGGCCGATTCTTATGAATAAATCATAAGAGTTGCCTTTTTTTTCCATCTCCTCCGCAGAACATCATAATTACCATATTTATTCATCTAATATATTTCCAGCTGCTTGGACTAACATGCTAGCTGTCCTCTTCAGGACTGACTGTGCATCAACTTTAAAGCAGATATGTCCGACGCTTAAATACATCGAATTGACATGTAATGACGTGAGGAGAAACAGTCGGAATTCAAATGCTAAATGCTACATTATCTGTTTCAATGGAAGGCTTTGTGAAACGTGACAGTGAATGCAAACAGGCCTGTCAACATACCTGCAGCTGTATGCTAGAGGCTACAGGGGATTAATGCGCGTAGCTCTAAGAAATATGGCGTCTAAACGTCTGGACACCGTCACAACGAGGCTAACGGCCGACACGGGCAACGGCAAAACGTGTGAGAATGGAAGCTTCGTGATGTTATTCGGTTCATCTTTGACCACGGCCAGACAGAGGCGGAGGGCTAACGCTAGCTGTGACAGCTGACAGCCAGCCAGCCATCTCGTCTCGTCACTCTGTCTGTGTCGACAATAAAAGCCCCGCCTTCGTCGCGAGCGTTTTAAAGCCCCGCTGGATGTAAAGCCGGGCGACGTACAGGAGCGCGTGTTTCACGAAGTTGCTGCTCCGCGCGACAAGTTCTGCTTCAAAAAGGCTAAAATACCTGCTGCCTCCCCCCGATCCTGGCCGCAGCGCCATCTTGATAACAGCAGTCACTAGTAGGAAGATGACGTCAGTGCTGACGACAGAAAGGCACACGGATTTTTGCCCTGAGTTTAGTCTGACAGGCACAGCTGACGACAGAGAAAGAGGACCAATTGTGGGCCCCAGACTGAGGCTGGCAGGTCAGCTGGGATGCTGCCCAAATGAAAACAATGACAGGAAATATTTGAACTGTGAGAGCTTCTGTCTATTTCACAGAGGACCGAAAGCGACAAACGTAAATAAAGTTAAAAAAGTAAAATTAAATGAAAGAGACACAAATCCATCTAAAAGTAAAAGTAACAACAAAGAAGTATGTCTTTGTGTAACTTTTTGATTATGTGCCTAACATATAAATTGTTGGAACTAAGTTTTAAAAATGAACACAATGTTAATCAAATTATAAAACATGATGCATAGTTCTCCCGTTTTAAATTAATTGGTGCGTTTTAAGTGCATCGTTTTGTTTATTGGGTCGTCTATTAATTTCTGCTTCTATTTTTAATTATGTCAGTTTCGGTTCTCCATACACCTTGTAGAGATCGCTGAACGACAGCCAAAGGGTCAGTGCGACCCAAAAGAAATTTTTTGCAGTACCTAATTTTGACCAGCAGATGTCGATGTTTAGCTTCGTTTGCTGGTTGGGTGGTACGTCATGAGCACAAAACTGCGTTCACGTCCCATTTGGTAATAATCTCGTACTTTATATCTGATTCAATCAGTTATGTATATATATATGTTTTTTTTTGTTTTTGTTTTTTTTTTGAATGAGTATTTTTGCAATAAATACAAGGCTGTTGAAAAGTAGTTGTTTCTGCATTTGTGGGCTGAACACCAGAAATTAAGAATTTCTTCTAATTTCAAAACAAAGGTAGGTAGAAGCATTGTGTGACTATTAATAGGCAACGCATACAGATATCGTCATGAGATCATGACTCCAATTTGAGGGACCAAACTCTGTCAGTAAATATGGTCTCTAAAAAACAAAACAAAAACCCGAATTTGATGGAATAGTCTTCCTGAAGTCTTCAGGACCTCTTTTGTTTATTTAAAGAGGCAGTATTAAGTAAAATTTACTTTTTGAGCTTTATATCATGTTATAATGTTATTCTCTCATAAAAAAAAATATCTGGAGTGTTGCTTTGGTTCTTTCCAGCATGTTTGAGAAATCCTTTAAGCACTCACATCTTGGTGGGCCTATCTCTCTGCCTTTGTGGACGAAGCTCCTCCTCTGAGCGGCAGTCTCTGAGGTTCCACATTACAGAGCCATGTTCAACTCCTTCAAACTAGTCAGCACCAATTAGCAAGCATCTGATGGAATTGCTTGTTCCACCCATAGCTCATCATACGAGCTGCTTCTCAGCGCAACGTCGGTAAAAACGTCGTAGAAGGGTTAATAGAGGAGCCATGTTGTGATGGTGGAGTTTCAGAAAGAGCAGGAGTTTTTAAAGGGACAGCGGCCCGATTTCAAGGGATTCAATTATGAAGTCAAATTTCCTCTAGGTCTTTTTTGATAAGTGTTTTTTTTTTTTTTAATTAAAAACTGATGGTTATAGCCACTTGATTGTGTTATAAAATAGCACAATATGCCTGGAAAGTGCATAACAGTGGCCCTTTAAACTGCGCGCAATATCGCCATAAATACAACAGATTTAGCAAAACGTTAATTTCCATCCATGGCCAAACGACACAAAAACGAAGCAAAAAAACACATCATAATGAAAATTTTATGCTTTTTAAAGAAAAAAGGCATTAAAATACTCTTAATGACTTTTATATCAATGCATGAAGTCTCTTTTATGATATAAAAGTTTCTTCATTAAAGGCTGGCTTTTTGCATTTGTCTTCCACAGCCTTGCAGCTCTGGGTGTTTGGGTCTTTGTGGGTCATGATGAAGTGATTCGGTTTCTTTGTCACGTTGCTGACGAGGCGGAGCAACAAGGGAAAAGCCTCTCCGGCTTTGTCTTGGTGGGAGGAAGATTTACAGCTTAATCCATCACATCATCGGCCCTCGGACTTTCAGAGTTCATATGCATCACATAGGAAGACATAAAGACCTTAATGCGACAATTACGCCAAATTAGCATGCAACCACTGCGTGAGAATTTTGCTTTTAGCTTAAGCTTACATAGTAAGTGGGGCAGATTTGGTCGCGTGATCCATCTCGCTTTGAGCGACTTCAGAATGTGGAAAGACAAAAAAGGGGAATTTTGGCAAAGAAGTGAAAGGAAAGTTTGCGTGTTTTCAGGCTCGTTTACAGTCGCAAACCTGCCCAGTGGAGCATGTCAGGTTTGACATGCCGGAACAACGTGCGGTGCAGTTAAAGCTGCAGGTGTTTTTGGATTTCATCTCAAACTCGCCATCTCCAGATTTGCAAGTCTTGAAAATGACATTTCTGCCAAGTTTTCTTTACAAAGTACGAGAAACTTAGTCTGATCTGATAAAGATTGTCGGAAAAATAGTGACATTATTTCAGGAACGCTGAGCATTTGAGCATTCTGAATTCAAAATCGAACTTAACAATAATAACAGCAATGATAACACATTTTATTGGAAGGGCCCTTTCAAGTCTCTCCAAGTCATGGAATGAGAAATATAGAACAGAAACTACCAAACAATAAGTAGGCAGATAACAGTAATGACAGGAGATAAAGACATGAAACGTCACTAAGTTTGAAAAAGTGTGAATGCTGCTGGCTGGTGAACCTTGACCCCGCTCTACTGACTTATTTAGTGTCTAACTTTATCAGCATTCAGCTTCTATGCGCCTCAAATCTGGAACAAACTTCCGGAAAACAGCAAAACAAACACGTTTGATTAAATGTAGTGTCTGTCGCTGGTTTTTCGTGACCGTGTGATGTTCACGACGCTTTTATGTTTTTGTATCGCAAAGCACTTTGAACTGCCTGCTTGCTGATATAACTCACATAAACTCGACGTCCTTCGAAGCCTTTGATTGGGATGATTCTGCATCCGGCCTCAATCTGTCAGATTGAAATACATTGACGCTGAAAGCGTCTGGACGCTTTCTCAAAGACTCTCTAACGCCTCTAGTTGTTTCTTATCGACTCGCTGCTGGAGACGCAGAAACTACAGAAGGCTGGTGACTCATCCGACACGCTCCGACAAAGGAGGCTATTGTCGAGCTCCAGTGAGCACATGCCCATCTGATCATCTGAGGCGTTCTCAGCAGCAGCAATAACTTTGTGAGCATGAAAGTAACTAAAGATCTTTCCTGGAAATGCTCTGTTTCGACAGTTCCTAGGGAAAGTATCCCCATTTTGTCACGTTGCGGCCGTATTCTGGGTTGTACTAAATGAGTCCCTTTGGTCAGTTTCATACACGCGTGTGTTCCTCATCATGACAACGCGGTCGAAAGGCTTCACCGCCTTTGCTGTGACGTCGAAAGCGGAGCCGTCTCCACCTGCGGTGAAATGGAGCTGAATGGACTCGGAGGGACGCACAGCCGTTTATGGAAGGTCCCAGCGCTGACATCAGGTCAGAGGTCAAACACCAAGCATGAAATCCAAGGAATTTGTCGGTGGCCCTCCGAGACGGGAATGTCTGGGCGAGGACCCGGAAACATTTCTGCTGGTTGGAAGGTTGAAGCGAGCTCAACGGACTCCGACGTCGGTCGACGGAGGGAGTTCTGAAAGGAAGGGTCCTCAGTCCCCAAGAACCGGATGGCGATTCTGTCAGAACTCCAGCTGTGGAGAGCAGAGAAGCTTCCAGAGGAATCAATGTCTGAAAGGCTTCAGAATGACTGTGTGACGGTCCTGGAGTGGACAGGCCAGAGTCCAGACTTTAAGCTGACTGAACATCTGTGGAGAGATCAGAAAACGGCCGACAAAGCGTCTCCACGCAGTCAGATGGAGAAGAACTGGAGAGAAGAACTGGTCAAACTGGATGAAGACAGACGAGCCGAGCCGCACCGTGTAAAAAAAAAAAAAGTTGCTGTAGAATTTACAGTAACTCACCGGCAGCAGGGTTGCCAGCCAGTTGCTGACATTTTTATGGTAAAGAAATGACAGTAACTTTACAGTAACCTTACTGTAATTTTATTAGTTTAACTGTAATTGATTTAAAACAGCACAGTAATTAAATGGCATGGTTACTGTGATTTCATCACATTTTTATCGTCCTGTAGAAGAATTACAAAACGTTGCCATTTTACAGTAGTTCAGGAAAACTGAATACTTTGCTAGCTTTTAAAAGTTTAAATGTGAACTTCCAACTTAATTCACCAAACTCTCAAAAAAGTCTTATTTTTCTCATTAAAAAAACAAAAAAACCCACATATATACATTTTGAAATCGCTTTATTTTAATGTCAATTTATTTGTTTGTTACATAGAAGTCAAAGTATTGCAACCAAAGTGAAAAATACGCTGACCTCAAAACATACCTAATATATCTACAATCACGGTAATCTGACTTTGAATACAAAGATTTAAATAATCTTTACTAAAACCAAAGTGCCCAAACGTCAAAGTTTCCAAGCAAACTGCATGTCAAAAGACACAAAAACAATGTTTCACCAGCTTCTCGTGTAAAACTTGCAGTCAAAATTCTAAATGTCTCATTTGTATTTCTACGGCAGTCTCTGAAGAGGACGGTCAGGGCCGTCCACCGTCTTCTTGGTTTTTAACTCTCTCCAGAGGTTCCAGAACAGAACCAGGCTCCTTCACCAGATTGTTGAGCCTTTAAAGGTTATAACATCGCAAAATGTGCCTTTCGTTTTGGTGTTTGTCTAAAAAAATAAAAAATACACATTTTTATAAACACGGACGCTGAAGTTTGTGAATTAACCCCAAGAGCTGAACATTCACATCAGGAGTCATCGCTCGGGACGGGGAGCTGACTCCAGCTGCTTGGAGTCATTTATTTATTTATTTATTTATTTATTTATTTATTTATTTATTTATTTATTTATCTATTTGCTTCTCTGAGGTTTCCTTCCCTCCCCGCTGTGAGTTCTGGGTTTAGCCAGAGGCCGGTCAGTTCAGTCCATCAGCATCGGCTCGACCGTTAGCCTGGACCGAATGTGGGCAGCCGCCGCCCCACCACCACCACCTCCCACAAGAGGAGGTTCGTCCAGAAGGTGAACATTAACCCGTCTTTTTTGCTTCTTTCTTTCTTTTTTTACCCCGGGTATCCCACGATTCCCCATAAATCATTAACCTGTCCAGTGTCAGGCCTGCAGAGGCGCCAGCATGACGTCATCCATCCATCAGGACTCCCGTGAACCCGCGACTTTTACCTCAGATGCAAATGGGCTCATCTGAGGCGAGGGCCACAACAGACTCGGTCCTGCAAGGTGACGAACAGGAGCTGAGAGAAAAATGAGACATTTTCAATCCTGCTGTGACGTCTGCGTTTCTTTCGAAGTCAGTAAAATGTTGTTGCCGTGGCAAAATTGAATTCATACCGGTCAAAAATCGACTTGAATGATGTTTCGTTTTCCTTCCCAAAAGAGTGACGCTCGACACACATTCAAAGAAGAAGCAGAAGATTTTTGGGATTTGGAATTATTTATTGTCATAAATGCAGCTGAAACTCATAGTCCATGTATTTAAAATATTCATTTATTGTTAATGAATTACTTTAAAGTCATTAAAAATGCACTAAGTTAAAAATAACAAAAAACAAAAACAGAATGTGGTTGAATCTAAATATTCTGCAAAGAAGAGCTGCTTTTGTGAACGCTAATGCTAGTTAGCATAGCTTCCTATGACGGAAAATTAACAGTCTTCTCGTAACAGTGAGTTGTTTGTCCCCCACAAGAACAGCCAGCAGAGCGTTCACAAGAATGATTGAAGGCGTTAAGACCCTCCCCCTTGCTCTGATTGGTTGTGTCTTCAGACGGCAATGTTGCTCCAGGAGGAGGTGGAGGAAAGTGACCTTTTCACAGATTATCTGTTTCGTATTACACAGTCAAGACATAGTGATAGTTTTAACAAATATGTAAAAAAAAACAAAAAAAACATTTTCTTTAGAAAATTGCCTGTTATCATGAATACTTGATGGCAGTGATCAGAGTCGTAGGGTAATTCCAGTTGCGCGTAAGACCGGATCATTTCTGAAAATTGCTTTTTCCGTTTATTCAGGGAATCTTTGTCCTGGTTAAAAATTACCTAGATAGTTAATAAGAAACGTCGAAGAAAAAATAAAAAGAGCGAAATCAAGGAAATCTGTAAGGAGGCAAATACTTTTACACAAACCCAGGAGTGTATCATCCTCAGCACTATTCATCTTTTCAAGCTGATGAATAGCAGAGCTAAGAAGCCACCCAGCTGTCTCTGTAGGTGGTTCTGCGGTGGATGTACGGCGGACTGATTCCCCGACTGCTGCAGGAACACAACAGAGTCCTTCTTGATGGAGGACTGCGGCTCCATACATGTGTATGCGTTTCTCTGCGCAGAGAGGCTGGCGTAAACCCCGGTCACAGTGACCAATTAGAGCGGCCTCTCGACCCCTGACCCCCGCTGGGCAGCCCTGTCCATTGACCCTTTGGGGCTCAGCTGGAGTTGATGTAGCATCCTTTCTTCCGGCGCTGCTAAACACACGGCTACATTCAGCCTGCCGCTTCCACCCTCTGTCCCTTTGTCCTCGTCCCTCTGTTTCCGCGGTGACTCCTCGGTTCTCGCGTTGACCTCCGGAGTCTCGGACGAACCGAATCAGCTGGCTGGCAGTCCAATGCTTGATGCTCTCATACAGGAGTCTGTGACAATTAGTATCTGCATTGAGTTTGTTTGACTTTTCCCCACACTCTCTTTAAGCTAATCAAATGAATATTTAAAAATTATTCCATGCAGTGAACAGCATAGATCAAATAATGGCGTAAAAGTCCCAGATGGTGTGGAAATTCTTGCTCACGTTGAGTGTATTTAAGTATCTGATTTAGAGTGTGTCTGTAGTCGTGTTTCCATTGACCGCAGTATTGTGCAATTTGAATAAATGTGCTCAATGGAAACAAGAACAATTCGAAAAACTCTTCATTTTTCAAAGAAATGTTTTGGTGGGGGTATTTTGGGCAGAAATGAAATTGGTTAATTTCACTAAACTGCAATGCAAACACGAGTTACTTGTTATGCTCCGTCACCGCTTCATTTCAAACACAACTGACCAATGTCCCATCCACGAGCAATTTTTGGATTTATCTAAATGTAAACATTTGCTCTTGCTGTTAAAAATCGATCATTCTCTTTGTTGTGATTATTGTAGATTTATGGTTTGAGGGGGAAATGAAAGTCTCATAACACACGACTCAGTAAAAGAAGCAATGTCTCTGGAGAGCAAACCAAAATAAGTGTAAAAAACACATCATTATTGCTCATTTTTAAACACATGAAAACAGCAGTCAAAATGATCTTGTATGCATCTCTATAGCATCCAGTCTGCTGATGAAATAAGTTTGTATTCAGGCCTTAATGATGGATCAGATGGAGTGTTAAGAAATGTAACAGATGCAAACAAACCCTCTTGTATTTTAGTGTCTCTTGAAATGAAAGAGTCGAAGTCAGAACTTCACTGGCTTCCTGGGACGCGAAATCAAAGGCCTCATTGAAAAGCAAATGGAGCAACGTCAAAGGATTACAAGGCTTTCGTCAGCGGGGAGCCGCGCTGCAGGGTGCAGCTCCGCCAATTAAATCACAACGCTGCAGGACCTGAACGCAAGATCGCTCTGTGCGTAAAATATTTCACTGCAAGTGACGCAGAAGTGAGTGTTAAAAACGACTCAGGAGGACAATATTGGCACTTCCTTCACTTCTGTAGTTTGTGCACGTGAGAACTGATTCTGTAGGTTACCGAACTGCAAAAACAATAATCACACATAAGGAACTGACAACAAAAAATGTCTGAATTAGAGCAATAAATCAGTAATAAGTCAAATGCAGCTTAAAGCTGCAATAGGTAGTTTTTTTTAATAAAAATAGTTTTCTTTTACATATTTCTTAAAGGAGCTGAATGATCTAAAATCAACTTTTTGAGATTTATAATCATGTCAAAAGTTACTCCCTGGTTATAGACATACCTGGAGTGTTGATGTCATTCTTTCATGCATGTTTGAGGAACCTGGGTGTTTCAAAGTGGGGTTCGGGGGCCATTTTCGGCCCTTGAAATAATTTTGAACGGTAAAAATGTGGCCAACGAACTATAAAAGTAACAACCTCCAATATCTGGAAATTGTCTGCTTTTCTTTTAAAGAGGCAGCAGTCTCATTAAGAGACTCTTTAAGGATTCTAAAAATTGTATTATGGTACAAGTAAATATAAAACAAAAAAAAAAGACACAAAAAAATCTCATCTGACTTTTTGAATAAATAAATTTTGTGGCCCACCACTAGTTTAGATTTGCCAGTTTTGGGCTCAGGTGGGGAAAAAAAAGTTTGGACAATTTTGATCTTCTACTGCTGTGTTTTTTTTTGTCTGTTTGTTTTTTTTTTGACAAATATAATAAAAAATGATTATGATCAAAGACATTTAATCACACACCAATAAACATAAAATACGCTCACGTAAAACATGCAAAACAATAACCACACGTGTTATTCTTAGAAAAAAAAGCTTTTTACTTCAAATACCAATAGTTTCTCAGTAAGTATAAATAATGATTTACGATTGATTTCAATTTTGTACAAAAATAATACAATAAGAGGAGAGAGAGAGAGAGAGAAAGAGGACTCATGTCTTGAATGCCGATAACAGTCACATCAAACGACTACATGATGACCTAATAATATGAGCTGGAGACTGGGAGGGCGACGCGTCAAGTCGCCCCGAAAGGGAAGCTTGATCAATTTTGGTCTGGATATGAACGCTCAACACGCCTTAATACTGTCGCCGTAGGCGGTCGTTGGCGCGCGCCTCGCAGATTCCCCGCATTCCCGCGCGACCTTTACGCCGCGGCCGTCACAAACACCCGCCGCTCTCCCGTGTTTATGAAGACCTGCCGATGTTTTTCATTCTTCCCCAGCAGGGGGGGGGGGGAGGGTCACCTAGCGGTGAGCCGTGGTTCATGACGAGGAGTTATTAACAATATTTGTCCTGTTTTACATCGCCAGCAGGAAGTGGGAGAGGAGATAAAAGTCCGAGTGGAGGGGTGAGTCCCATTCCTTAAATTCACCTGAGCCTGGGAGCAAACAAGAGCCGGAGGTTTCCGTGGAAAGGGAAGGGCTGCGTTTAAAGTGTAGAAAAAACAAAACAAAAAAAACCTAAATCAGTTTGGCGTATCGTTACAAATCTACTTTTTTTTTTTTTTTTTTTTTTTGTTATTTTATCAACAGTTTACAAAAGCTGTTTAGTGCATATTCCTTTTCCAGCCTCCAGTGTGTGGAGTTTTGTGCAGAATCCAGTTATACAAAGCATTGCATAGTCCTTTTGAGATTGTCAAAGTCTTTTCAAATCACAGTATACACAAGGAACCACTTCAGGCGATCATTTGCGGTACAGTAAACTGAAGGTGGACAGATACAAACATGGAAGACTCCTTAAAAAAAAAAAAAACAGTAAGAAATGTATGCACGAGATCAATAGTGGTGGTTGTGATTGTCACGCGTGCAGACAAGGCGTCCCCCTCGTCCTCTCTGTCTTTAATGTCTTGACTTTAATGTCGTCACCCCAAATCCCTCCATTAGGATCCTCAAAGTGGTTCATTCTGGTGCTTTTGTTCCTTTACGTGACAACTTGGGATGACTTTTTTGTTTTTTGTTTGTCTTTGAATCGAATACTGTTTTCTAAGATTTGAGCTTGAATCATAAACATCCTTGTTGATCATTCACGCGCGGCAGACTCGGTCCTCTCCCCCCGTCCCCTCCCCTCCGTGTTTGTTGACCAGCTTGTTGTCCGGCGCACGCGCGCCGGCGGGTCCATTAGCAGTTGTCATGCTGACCCCGGCGAGAGGGTGGAAAAATGCGCTCCGGTTGCCGGGCAGCGGGGAAGACGGTTGGACGCTCTCACCAAGCTGGAAGAGGACACTGGGAAAGAAAAGCAGAGAGACGTCAGGCAAAGTAAAAACCTGCGTTACATAAAGCACAGATGCATTCTGGGTATATTCCATAGGAGGAGATCAGTTTTGTTGTCAGATTACTACAGTCTCACTGCTCTCCTTCATTTCCAGCTTCACAAACAAACAGTCAAATAAAGTCAGCTCAATTATAACCTGCAATTTAAACACAGAGAGGAAAAATAATAACTAAACAAGGCAGAAATAACGAGTTTCAGCTGCACTTGTCATTCTGCCGCATCCACACACGCCCACAAGATGGCAGCAAACATAGAGAGAAACATGAGGATGGTTATCAGTATTATAGTTATTTTTTGTGATTAGGTTTATTTGAAATGTAATATTTTATTTATTTATTTATTTGTGCAATGTTATGGACCATGTCTTGCGTTTGTAGCATTTAGAAATGCCAACTTTATATTTCTTTCTTTCTTTCTCTATTCATTTAGTCACTGCCCAATTTTAAAATCCGTCTGAAAACTTAAAATTTCCTCATTGGCCTTCAACCCAAATGAGACTCGCCTTTACTCAACTTTTATTGGTATTGATCTCATTGATTCAACTGTGTTGTCATGTTGTGTTTTGAATGTAGTTTTTACTTTATTACAGCTCTGTTCCTTTATTTTTATGCTTTATTTTATTTATCTCTAATGTCCAGCACTTGGTTCAGCTGTGGCTGCTGTTTTAAAAGCATTTTATAAATAAAGTCGACGATAACAGTGATGACGATGATGATGATGATGATGAAGATGATGATGATGAAGATGATGATGATGAATTCAGTTATTTATTAGGCTTCCTAAACTGCGACCTGAGTTTGAAATCCAGCTGGGTAGCTTGTATAGCAATAAAGTTATTCGATTCCTTGAAGTTCTTATTCTCAGTAATAACGATAATAACAATGTAACAGTTAATTGCATACGAGGGAAGTAAAGGATAATTGTCGTCCTCACTTATTTCTGTCCTCTGTAACTCTTTTAGTTTCTGTGAAATATGACTGAATTTATACCATGTTTCAAATATATTTGGCGTTAGAAGCTGGAATAAACAGCGTCCTCTACATGTAGCAGCACACCTGATAAAGATGTATGAAAAGCCCTTTAAAAATAAAGCCAACTTTTATTGAAGCAGCATAAACTCAAACACACAACATGTTTATTTTGCACACACAAAAAAAAAAAATGCACTGAGAGCAAATGTTTTCATAAAATCCCCTGTAATTCACAGCCGCAGTCGTGCGGTTAAAGGTCAACGTAAACATGATGCAGAGCATTTGTGAAGTTTTTTTTAAGTTAACCAGAGATTGAAGGTTAATTAGTACTCCATGCTTCCTGTTTAGCTGGAGTGTAAATATGATGTGACACTCTTATATTTATGCTCCGGCTGTAAATATGGCCCATTATTCTTGGTCGAACTCTTCAAAACAGGAAAGACAAGAGATCATGTCGTTTAAGTTGCTGTTCAGTTAAACTCGACAATGTGCAAAGTCAGTTCGTTAAGAACAATCGTAAGTGTGAGAATTAGGACTAAATGAGGACCAAAGTTGATCTTACCACTATGAAAAGGGAGAAAAATGGACGAAAAGGGAAAATCATAATTTATTTGATGCGGCACTCATCGACAGTCTGCATCAGTTTTTTTGTTGAATCTTAAGCGTAAGCAGGGAGCATCTGTTGCTCATCGTTTCATGGCATCATGCTGTCTATTTCAGCCACACGAAGCTTTTTAAAATGGATTCCAAGAGGATTCATGCTTCAGTTTATTTAGCTAAAGGCTCGACCGCATTGTTAGAAAAGTAATATTTTCATCATGTTAAACCTGCAGAGGACGAAGAAGTGAAAGAGACGGTCAGCGCTGAAGGTGACGTTTACAGAAACATCGACCAAAAAAGTTAGCTTTACTCACCAAAAATCTGTTTGGTGAACTGGAAACAGTTGTTTCTTTTTTTTTTTGTTTGTTTGTTTTTTTTCATCATGTTTTTCCGTCATTGGATAAAGTCACTGAGTTTTTCTGCTTTTGCCTTAAACAGCCCTCCCACCTCAGCCTGCCACACCTGACCAAATACATTCCCCATTCCTCTTCCCCTTGGCTCTGAAAAGCCTGTTTCCACTCTCTCTGCCCCTTCAGGACTGTTTGAGGGATTTATTTTTCACCTGCCTCTCCATGGAGACGGCTGACCCCGGCGTGACCCCGCGGCCGGCAAACAGCCTCACCTGATAAAAGCTGACCTGCAGCCAACACCTGAGTCATTAGACGCGGCGCGCGCTCCGAGCGGAGGGCAGCGGGTAAATACTGGGTGCTATAAAGCCCGGCTCGTTTAATGAAAAGGAGGTTTGGCCCAAATCACTTCCTGATAAGAAAATCCCTGACTTTTCTGGTGATTGTTCAATAAATAACACGCAGTAATGCTGAATAAGCAGGAAGCAAAGATTTCTGAGGCTCTTTTTTTTTTTTTTTTTTGTTTTAGTTTTTTAAAAAAAAAAAAAAGAGTAAAAATGATCTACTTATGTAGAAGTAAGCTAATTGTAAATATTTTTGTGTTTGTGTGTCTTTTTTCTTTTTTTTGAAAATGTTTCGCATACAACAATAATTATTATTTTTTAATTACTGAATGAAACATCTAATCCAAAACTCACAGGTTAATTTTTTTCATTGACAAATTCAAATTTATTTGGATTTTAATTATATGACAAATATTTTAACCAGTTTGAGGTACTTATTAGTTATTTAATGAGTTTATTTTTAGATACATCTCTATACTATTTGTATTATTTCTTGTGACTTTTGCTCTATAGTCAGTGGTGGCCCCAAAGGGGGCCAAGGGAAGACAATGGCCCCATCACAGGAAAAGGAAAAAAATTTGCTTACATATTTTTTATATTGTAAAACAATACTGTGGTATGTGATATAATACAATATCGACAATACTTTATAGGACACGATAAAAAGTATAGAGAACATGCGATCCAACTTAAATACATCGTGTTGCTTGGTCATAAGTAATCAAATTAAGTTTATCTAAGTTCATTTATTAAGTTGTCAAGTTAAACAAACGTAAGAATCGAAATTCATTTAATCAATTGTCACAAGTCAGCACAATTTTTTAATTTGGAGCTCCATTTTCCTTTTTTTTTTGTGTGTATGTGAGGTTTTTAGTCACAACTTTAAAAAATAAGTTAAACTGCATTTTGGGTGATTTTATTTGAACTAGACGTTCTCGTCTCTGTTTACCGTCCTTCCAAAAACGCTCTGCACGACACATCGCGTTTTATGAATCTTTCACAAAAGAGAACGGCACCGACTCTCCGTGCCGCCATCATCATCCTCATCATCATCAGTGAGTGGGTCTGCCTCAGCGTGGGAAATTGAGCATGTTAACACACCGTGGACAACATTTCAGGCTAGAGCGATCACAAGAGAGCAGGGAGAAGTAGGAAAGAGGAAGCGGCGTAATTACCAAAAGGATCAAGAAGAAGAAGAAAAACTTCACCGCCGCCCTCCTCCACTCACTTCATTTCACCTGCAGCCGCACTGTAAGCACGCAGGAAAGCAGAGCCGTGATTAACAGCTCTTCATTTCCTGATGGCAGCAGCGGCGAAGATGAAAGTGGAGGAGAGGCAGAGAGTGATTGGACGGCCGTTTGAGAGGAAACAGGAAAGGTGATGAGAGTGTCCCGCCCATGCATCCATCTAGTCTGTTTGGTCTGGGACTGTCTGAGCATCAGCCCCAAACAGGAAGCGGAAAGGGTTAGTGTGCACGGCTACACACCCTGGGCTAAAAAGTGATTGGCTTTGAGCTGGATTGCACTCATTGAAGCTGAACTGATAAAGTAAAGTATTTACCCAGGAGATACCCCCGAGTTGCACCATCTTGTTTACAGGAGCGTCCTAACACGACAAGGAATTAAAACAAGTCAACAGAAAATCATGACACACACACGCGCGCACACACACAGTTTCTCTCTTTCTACCTGGCTGTATATAGGGATGATTTTTTTTAAAGGAATATGCAGCAAATTTCGCTCTGATTCTAATGCAATCAGAATGAGAATCAGAGAGAGGGAAGAGGGGGCTCTAACTGCAGCCTGAGAGGCGTGTCGGGAGGCTTGGGGGGGCCAAATGAGGGGACTCACCGTCTTGCTGGAGGACATGGAGCTGAGGGTGCTGATGCTGTTGGCGTCTGTGACCATGGATGGGGGGAAACGGGACGGGTGAGAGTACTGCGGAGGCTCTTGTTTGTGCGAATACACTGCATGAGAGAGAAAAAAGAAAGAAGAAGGAAGTCAGTTTTAATACATGAAATGTGTGAAATCCAGCTTCTATTTGTAGAAATATTTACGTTTTCTTTCACAGAGACATTTGTAGGATTTGTTTTTAAATATATGGTCTCGTGAGATTTATTATTTTTTTTCCCCTTTACAGTTTGTTTGTTTCAATTGTTATTGATAAACCAGCAGTATGCAACTTTTCCATGGTTTTTACAAATTTGTTCAAATTGCCATTATGTTGTGACAGCGCTAATGTCAATATATTGATCATCTGGGGAAAAACTGGAACGCATCTGCCTTCCTCATGACGTCATCTGAACAAATACAACGCTCCGTCAGAAACACCCAATCAGAGCCAGGGGGAGGGGCTTATCGTTGTCAGTCATGCTCATGATTGGCAGCATTTGAAATACTTTCGACTTTTTAGATTCAAAACAATTCAGTCAATTATCTGAATTGTTTTGTGGCAAATTTTCAACTTTTCAAACTCCTTGTTTGTAAAGTTGAACATTTTTCCTTGTTTGTTCAAGAACATTTTTAAGTCATAGTGTTTATTGGTGGAAATTTACTCCTCCACTTTTAATTTCTTTTTTCTATCTACCATCTACAAACCACCGCAGCAACGTGGAGGGAAAAAGAGAAGCTACAACTTTAGGAACTATAAAGCCCGGAGCAGAAGTCACCATCGGTACAGCTTTGCCTTCGTGAGTTCTGCTTTGAATTTCAACCAACTCAACACAAGCTAATAGTGCTAATAGTGCACGAAAAAACAAACAAAACAACAATGAATTAGCACGGATGATTTTACAGGTAGGCGCGAGGAGAACAGAGTTACTGACTGTGAGAGTGTGTGACGGTGGCCATGAAGGGCTGCTGGCTCATGTGGCTGGGCGACTGCTGCATCAGGCTGGGCTGGTGGGGGCTGTGGAGCTGCTGGGAGAACTGCACCGGCTGGAGAGCGGCGAGGCTCCCCGCCACGCTGTTGATCACCGGCACCGTCTGGGCCTGCGACGTGCTCAAACCTGACCACAAACACCTCGCGTTACGTCCTGGAGACCGTTTCCGGACGGACGGCTCTTTTTTTCTGCGAGACTTACTCTGCGCTATTGCCATGACTCCTGTCAGAGGCATTAGGAGGTTCTGCGGCTGCTGGTGGCCGTGGTGGGAACTGTGGATGTTGGTCAGCGTGCTGACCGGTGGAAGTCCTCCGCCCGACCCTGAAATCTGCGGACGGGAGACGAGGGAAATGAAATCAAGCTTTTACTGCTGCGTTATTTGCTTTCAGCTGAACGCGGCACTCAGCGAAGAGAGGCCGAGCGTCTTCCTGTGTAAATCCACGTCCAAAGCGAGCCAGATGTTGCCTGCTGAGCAAACAGCGGGTTCAAAACGTTGACTCAGTTTGGATTCTTTGGTCCGGCATTTTTCTCGTGTGAACTGCTCAAACGCGACGCACGAGAGGACGTCGTAAACAAAACAGAAAAAGATTTAAAGAAACAGATATGAGAGCAAACGGTTCAGTGGGTTTACTGGATCCTCCTCTGGACTGGGGTTTCATTCATTTGAATATGACTCATTTCACAACCACAAAGGGACAAAAAAAAAAAAAAAAAAACAAACCGACAGACCATCACGGCACAATGTTGGCACTCATTTCACACAAACCGAGTCGGAAAGGCGGAAGTGTCTTAACGGGGAAGTTTGGTCAGCTCAAATAAAGGCCAACAATTTAAAGTCTGAGATAGACTTGTTTGGGTCTGATGGATTGGATTTTTTCAGCTTTTCCACGCGGTATATGAAAGTGACAGAAGAATGTTAGGGTTTTTTTTTTTTTGCTTTGATTTTCTGGGTTCGGTTATTTGTTTGCTCCCTGACGTCGATCCATGAATTATTCCGGAAAGAAGTGACTCCTAATCTCAAGAAATGAAGAAATGTCTACACTTACACAGTTGATCTGTTTTAAGCTAAACTCTAGGTGTGTCACTAAAACACAATTTGCTCTCTTTTAGACTGATTTCTGAAGAGTACAAAAACTGTTTCAGACTTTAGGCCATAGTATTCTAGGAACAAAGTTATTCCCAAAAACTGAAGTTTTAGAAAACGATAAAATGTAGAATGCTGCGTTTCTCAGATTTTACCTCAGATCTTCCATCTTTCTTAAAGTTACAGGAACTTTTAAAGTCAATAAGTTTTCTACATATTTGTTAAAACTGTCACTGTTCTGACGGTATAACATGAGACAGATAAAAAACATTAGCTCAATGTAGTGCCGCTGCCATTTGCAGAAATACACTGCTCCTGGTCAGAAACATTCAATCAGAGCCAGGAGGAGGAGCTTAGTGCTGTCAATCAATCTCTTCACCTGAAACTCATTCTTCTCCTTTTCTGGGTCAGTTTTTTTCTTTCTTTTTTTTGCAAGCACGCTGTCACAGTCAGATGAAAGTTTGGATCTAGATGTGTAAAAAAGCTACTAAAGTAGTCCGAAGGAAAAGTCTGGAAGCTCTTCAGAAATCCTGAACAACTGGTTGGTCGAGACCACTTTGAAAGGTCCTTAAGAAGTTTACCTTCTCATGAGCAAGGTATAATAAAATTAGGGATGTTTTGAAAGCATGTTATTACATATGATGGCAGATTATCGGGCACGATCAAATGGTGCTGTCATTCCTCCACCTTTGGCTTCTCTTTGCTCGGCATTTAATCAATAAGAACAGAACGTTTCATTGTGCTGTTTGTTGGCAGAGCGACCGGCGTGCCTGCCTGTCTGCTCGGGTGAAGGCTGCCTGCTAGGACGCTGCCGCTCAAACAGAGCTGCACAATGTGAGAATTGTTGGCGTAGGGTCCATGGGAGAGCAGGGCTCAGGGTTTCCGCTGAACGCACGCCATGCCTTATCTAATCTGCGGCAACGGAGGGAGGGCCCAGGTGTGCTCACTCACCATCTTGGCGTCAGGCGACAGCAGGCTGTGGCTGTGGTCCAGTCCTCCCGGGGACACCTGCTGCAGCACCGACTGGCTGCTGCTGCTGTGGTGACTGATGGCGGTGGAGGAGGAGACTTCGCCGGGGCCTTGGCTGTAACGCACTGGCAGGAGAGAGAAACACACACACACACACACACACACACACAAAATCCATTACATGTGTGGAAATATTTGTCAATATTCTGGATGGAAGAAATGGAATTGAAATCACATGTGAATAAGCTTGAATAAATTATGCCAGCGATGGATGTAAACAGTTAGATGAGATATATTCATAACTCGGCCTTGGCGTTGGAGGTCATCATCTTTCAGAGGAGACATCAGCGTCTTATTCAGGTGTTGGAGTGACAGCAGCCCTCAGAGCAGCTACTGAACGCTGCATTTTCACAGAAGAGCTACGGATCCAACACATCTGAATGACACACAACTTTTCATTGTGGAGCAAGCGGCACATTGTCCGGAAAAAAATCCTCAACAAAAATAAACCATCATCCCCCTGCTTCCTGTCATCCTCTTTGTCGTTTTTGCCAGCAGTATTTGACTCATGTAATGTAAAAAAAAGTGTTTCCTTATGACTGAAAAACCACAACATCCTAGTGCAAAAAACTGATCAAGTTTGTTGTTTAATTGGTGTGTTTCCATTAAGCAAATTAATTTTCAAAATTTCAAATTATGCAATTTTATGGGTGATGGAAACACAGCTTCACGCACCCTGCAGGATACTCTCATGATGCATGGATCACGTGATTTAAGAAAGAGAGTTACAGCTGCAGCCACGCTGTGTTGCTCTTTGACTCAGACTGAGTGTGCAAACACACGCACACACACGCACGCACGCATACACGCATACACGCATACTGACTGACCTGTCCACTGCTGCTATCTATGCAGCTAAGCCAAGGTCATTCTCTGTGTGCACGCACTCACAAGACCACAACTTCCAGTAGACTCCATGATTAGCACAGTCACTGCCGCTGCTGCTGCTGATGTGCTTCATTACGTCAGTGGACAGGTTCACCGGTGGTTTAGGAAATGCTAACATTCAGTGTAAAGGTTGCTAAGTGTTCCCAAGCCCTCTAGGTATTTCACATTTTCTCATTTTACAACAACAAAAAGTACAAAAAAAAATATTGTGATTTACTTTGGATTTAGAGCGACACAAATTAATTCAGAATTGTGACTACTAATCACTCTTCTTAAATCTGGGCTAAAAGAAGCCATTGTTGGAAAAGATGCATCCAAAGTCCAACCTACACTTTTCTCTAAGTCGGGGTGTCCAACTCATCTATATTTTAAACCACATCTGAATTATGAATGTCCTTAAAAAGCCTATTGTGGAAGTATATAATAATAAAAGTACCCTATGTATTGACAAAAGTACCTTATTAATAAATAGCTGTCTCTCCGTTCAATAAATTCTTAAAGGGGCAGTATTGTGTGCTTTCCAGGCACATAGCACAGTCATGTAACTATGTTACCTTCAGTTGTTATAAAAGTGTTAAACATTACTTATAAGAAATCTGACTTTGCAATTTAACACCTTGAAATTGGACTCTGTCTCTTTAAGAAGCTCCTGCTCTAGCCAACGCTTCGCCTTCAGCACCTCACAACAGTTTTCATCCATCAAGCCTTTAATTTTATTTTTAATTAAAGGCAAATTTTTTTTGAGAGGTAGTTCGCATGAAAACCTCAGCCGATGCTCAGTTCCACCAGGTGTTTGGTGACTGCTGCCGCCGCTAGTCTGGAGGAGCTGGGTGGGGAAGGAGCAGTGGAGGAGTGAGGCGGAAGCTGAACTATGTTTTTGAGGAGGGAACAACATTATAATTTGATGTGAAGCAGAAAAAAAAATTAAATTAAATAACATTTAACATAGTAATGTTATTTGGCAGTAGACCGATAAGAAGCTGTTTTAATTTGACTGATAAAATAATATCTAAGAACACAACTGTTATCGTGAAGGTTTTATTTATGCGGCTCTCTAGAGTCTAAAGGGCTGCATAAAAGGTTACATTGGGCCAGACATGAGACTGGGGCAGAGTTCATCTTCTGGCAGGACAATGACCCTACAAGCAGATTTAGATCAAGCCATACTCGGGTGTTAGAATGGCCTAGTCAAAGTACAGCCCTAAATCTAGCTGAGAATATGAGGTAAAACTTGATATGACTGATTTAATCTAGTGTGCATTATAGGTGGCTCATGGAGGTTGAACACAAATGTTGAAAGCATCATGCTCCTTCCGGGTTTTATACACATTTATGTGAAAGTTTCACATAAAATACATTTAAAAAGTGTCAAAACGTAGAACAGTTCAAGGTAGGGCTTAATAAATCAACAACAATCGATAGACAAGTGATCAATATTCAGTAAGTAGAGTAGTCACTGAACCCTGATCCAGAATCGCACAGCATTCTGGGTGATGTAGGCAGAGGAAATGCTTCAGCCCCTCAACCTCTCACGGCTATCTAATTAACATCAGTGACATCAACAAACTCATCCACTTTTTGGTTACCTAGCAACAGCCTGCTGATTAACTTGAGCAGCAACAGTTTCAGGTTTTCCCACCGTGTTTCAAAGCTGCTTAAAACTTAAAACCAAGAAAAGGTCACATTACCAGTTTGGCAGTATTCGAGAAATTTAAAACACAAAATGAATCAATAATTATTGATATTGACAATTATTAACATCGACTGTTATGATTATATTGTGATAGGTTTTCAGCTATATCGTCCAGCCCTAGTTCAAGGGTTATGGAAACCTTTGTATATGGAAGTTAAACATAATCGCTTCTCGGACTATTAAGACAGGATGGAAGAAGAAAAATAAAGTTTGTCGCACAAACTAGTTAAAATAAGAATAACTTGCACCATTAACTGAATTCACATATTGACATCGCTACAGAGAAAAAATGTGTAGTACGAGCACTAAAGCCAAAGTCTGGACTTCTAGCTGTCTCTCAAAGAATGCTAACCCAACCCCTAAATACCCCCAACACACACACACACACACGCACACGCACACACACACACACACACACGCACACACGCACACGCGCAACTGACAATCTAATACCTGTTTGCTGATGCAGACCCCCAGCCCTCCGCCCCCTGATACCAACAGAGCAAACATTACACAATTACAAGCAATGTCAAACACATTCTTATCCTGTGGTCTCAGCCTCACACGGACAGGGAGAGCGTCCCCTCCCTCAGTGACAATCCAGAGACAGACTCTGTTTGCACTCAGATCTCCCATCTTCCCCCACAGCGCCCTCCGTCCCTGACCCGGGTGTGACAGCCGCAGCGCCCAGTCGAAGTCGGTCTGACATGACAGCAGGTATTGATATACAGCCGGTTTTGAGATAAAAAAAAAGAAAGAAAGAAAAGAAAACAGGGAGAGGCACTGACACGAAAGGTGAGCAATGAGGGAGGCATTGATTTCCTAATGAAGGCTGCTGGAAATTGGAACAGGCTGTGAGCAACAGTGTGTGTGTCTAGTTTGCCATAGTATTGTCCAAATCCAGGATATTCAGTCATGTTTAATACATTTGAATAAAAGTTCTGATGAGGCTCATTTGTCAGATTAAACTTAAAAATTAAAAACCTTACAGCAGGTACTAAACATACTTTTCACTAAGGCTATATTTCTATATCAAAAATGTTTGTTTTTTTTATTGGTCTGTACTATTCTGATTTTAAATGTTGTGTTTTATTAACAAGTGGAAAATCTTAATTGTTAACTTTTCAAAACTATTCTAATTCATTGAACAGGTCTCTATGTAATAAAATAAATAATGCGTTTGACACCAATAATATTGACTCACGATGGAAAACGAGAAGGTAAAGATACAGCTTAAACAACCTTAGCAAAACTTTATGCTCACAAACAACGTAGTTGTTTGTGAGCATAAAGTTTATCACGTCAGATATCTGCATTGTTTGATTTGTTTCTTTTTCTGAATGTTTTGTCTGTATCAAACAACTATGTCTAATGATATGATTTAGGTGGCTTGTTTTAGCTTCCTTTCAGCTCTGACATGAGTAGCATTAGCTTTTAATGCCGAATATCGTATTGTAGGAAACCTATGTGCAGATTTATCAGTGATGTGCTGTCTCTGTCCGCTTCAGAGTAATAATATTGGGCCAGAATGGAACAAAAATTACATCTTTATAAATATTTTCAGCATTGTATTTTTTTCTATTATTGTTAAAAGCCATTAATTATTGTAAATTCAGACAAATGAGCTAGTGACAAAAAGCTTTTAGATTTATGGGTGGCTCTCAAGGTTACTGCTCTCAGACAACCTTTCTCCTTCACTCCTTCTGAGTGGAGAAATCTGCAAATAAATCTTCAGTTCAAGACTTCAAATTCAAGTTCGAGAATTCGCCGGAGTAGACGATGGGAATTGACGCCTAAATTTGGTAACTTAAGAATGTTAATGATGCTACATGTTAAGCTGACATGTAACATCATCATGCCTTCTTGACATTTTTTTATCCTGACATATTTCTTGATTTCTCTTATGGAAACAAGCCTGCACAGATCTGAGACAGAAAAAGCTTGTGGATATGATGTTAGATGCAGTTTAGGCAGCTTTTATTCATAAAAAACCATCAAGTGTAGACAGTTAAAATCTGTCCTGCATCACATCGTTCGGTCTCAACCTGAAGCTCTTTAGGGTTTCTGTTCAAAAGGAAAAAAAAAATATCCCAAGGCTATCAAACATTTCATTTTACTATCAGAGCAAAAGTAAACACATTTAAACCAACCATGCCTCTGATAGTGCCCGGCTCTTACTTTGAATATAGATACGGCCGCTGTGCCATATTTCAAGGCCTAAAGTGCCTATCCTCCATTTTGTTCAGCCGACAGACTTCATATTGTCTCCTGCGACATACTATCAACCCCGCAACTACCCGCCGTGCCTTGTAAACACCGCCGCGGAACAATAAAGCAGTCCATTGGACTCGTGACCCCCATTGCGACACAATGGAGGAGGACTCATAAAAAGTCAGTTATCTCGGAGCTGGGCGACCTCTTTAAGTGTCAGAGGGAGTAAAGGATGCTATTCAGGGCGGTTTTGTTTCTTTGGATTTGGCAGGAATTTGAGCGGCAGGGACCTCAGATTGAGTTTTCACAACTCAAAAGTTTGCTAGTTTTCTAAGAAGAAAAAAAAAAAGAGAGAAAGGAAAAGCTTATCTTGTTGGGAGTTTCCTGAGTGGCTTTGAGGGTTGTAAAAATCGTAGGTTTTTGGTGCAGTTGCGCAAAGAAGAAATAAAAACTTGTGCTAGCTCGCTGAGAGCAAGGGGAGGGCGAGAATCCCAGAAGGGGAGTGGCAGCTCGGGATCTTCCACCGGTTTAAAAGGCCCACGCTCTCTGTGTGACCCGTGTAATATCAAAGCCTGCCTCCCCAACCCCAGGCTGTGGCCATTGTGGAGGCGCTGCATACGACGGACCTCCTGGGTCTTTGCAGGACGTATCCGGTCTCCTCTTTGTGGCTCTCTGGGGGAGCCGACACAGGAAAGCGCAGAGCCGGGCAATCTTTTCTGAGTGCGTATGCGTGTTTTCAGCCAGCCTGAGGTGAAAGCAGAAAGCTGGGCAGCCCACTCACCCACTCACCCATTCATCCATTCACCCACTCACCTAATCACCCACTCACTACTGTATCCGACCTGGAACTTCTGAGTCTGCTGCTTTTCTAAACAAAACACTCAAGCTTCCACAGCACAGCTTCAGTTTCCTGATAATCTTAAGTGAAAAATTAAACATCATTGACTATCAGTAAAAGGCGTTTTTTTTTTAAAACCTCAGGTTTAAAACAAATACATTTACTTATTCTTTGTTCATTAAATGGACAAAAGCCAAAAATTCTCACATGTCATCCAACAACGCATTCTTAAAACTGTTTTTAAAAGCACAACAAAAAGAACTGGTATGAATAAATAGGGGCAATATGAACATTTTCTTATTTTGTGTGGGACTCAGATCTCCTGCACTTTTTCTCTATAGAAATTGTGACACACTCTGTGAAATCAGCTGGGCCTCCTTGTTCGGACAGCATCTCACCTATCCGCATTATATGGCCAACTGAACTGATTGTACCATAATTAGATGTGAACTAGATGATATGGCTGGATATGAACCTGAATATATGCTTGGATTTCTCAGGAAAAGAAAGGAATTATTTGTGTCCTGTAGTGCATTGGGATTACCTTCATCGTAAATTGCTGCAACAGAACAGAATCGAAAACAATAGAATCAAACCAAACACAACCAAACTGAACCAAACCTAATCGAACTGAATTAAATTGAATTTTAATTCTTACAAAGAAAACTGGAATCTGCCTAAAAGCTCCTGCTGTGTCTGGTTTTTGTCAGTTCAAATCTTCATTAGTTTGGAACCCAATTTTGTACATAGCTTCTTCCATTACATAATCATATTCACACTTTTACTTGAACTGTCATTGTTAATGTTATAATTGTCACTTGCAATGGAGGTATTGTTAGTAGAAGCAGTATTGTTGTTAATATTTAGTCAAGCTTCTTTTCAGAAAACGGAGAGCAATGGCCGTGCAGATTGATTTCAGCTCGATTCAAAACATCCTGACAGCTCCTTTATGTACCCTAAAATGTAGTGTGCAGCAATTTGTCCTTACCTTAAGGATGTTTCAAAGCCAACACAAACAAAAAAGTCGTCTTGAGTTTCTAGCAGCTTTGAAACTTTCTTAAGGAAAGGTCAAATTGATGCATTGCCTGCATGAAACATCTCATACCCCAAAAAAGGACCAAAAAATAATTTATACTTGCCCTGGAACTATACTTTACTCCACATAAAGTTTCCCAAAGGGACGAAGCTCTACAGAAACACCTCTGGACGAAAGACATGATGCAACAATGGAAACTAAAAGCGTTTTTCGTATCTAAAAAAACACTCCTCATCGACTGGTGAGGGCCTTCAAGGCTGCTGGACAACCTCACTGTAAATTCTTATAGACTCTCAAAAAAAAAAAGAAAAAAAAAGAAAACAGACAAAAGTGGATTCTAATGGAGCCAAGTGGTATAAAAAGATATAAAAACCCAAAAGGTATGTAAAGAAAATAGTTGCACATGAATACGAAACAGTGTTTCAAGGGAGTTCAAACTGATGCACATACTTTCTGCTAAACTGGCTATGCAGAAACAAATGGTGGTTGTCCTTTAAAGGCCATCAAGAGACATTGACGTCTTTGCACTTTTTGCAGGACAAAAGTAAAAACACTGGTTGATAGCTTAACTTACCCTCACAGGTGAATGCATTAGAAGATGGGACTTAGTAGTAGACTTCTAGCAGTGGAAGTAGATGTTACTTGGAGAATAAAGGGTAAATCCCACACAGGAGCCGAACACTGCCAGCTAATCTGTCCGTAGGATCAGTTTCTGTTGCTATAGCAAGAAAAAAAAAAAGTTCACCACTAAAAATGCGCGTCACACTGTTTGACCGTCCACCCAGTTGTGACCGACTGATCAGTGAAGCAAAACAGAATCAATAAAAACTCCCAGAGTGAGAGGAGTATGCCTGAAATGACCCAGGAGTGACCTCTCACGTATGACTGAAGGTGAGCATAGGAGGAAAGAGTGAGGAGGGTGGAGGGGTGAGCTGGCTTTCTCTACAGGCAAAGAAGAAGTGGTGATCAGTCCTGTCTGGCCAGAAAGGAGCCAATACCTCGGCGGACAGCTCCTGCTGCTCCGAGTCTGCGACCAGCCTCAACAGCAAGGCCCGGCTGAGACAAATGAACCCTATGTTACAGTCACTGCAGTCCTCTAATACACCACAGACAATGGAGGCCCCTGCTGAGGCAGAGTATAGAGGGCTGAAGTCAGAGGAGCCCCCTTATCAAGGACCCGGGAGATGTAGCAGCAAAGGATTTTAATTGTCCATTAAGCGTGCATTATACAGGCCGTGCCCTGGCAACGCAATGAGACCGCCCGCCGGGACGCTATTGTCAGTTTGGAGCTGACGCTGAAAAACAGCTGATGGTGTCGGCGGGATGCCAGCGGGACACCTTGTAAGCACCTCTCTGTGGGTCTACCACCAACCTTTCCCCTTCTGCTGGACAGCCTCGCTGTCGACCCCTTCCACCGCGACGCAGCCTCAGGTCATTGCCTGGTCAGGTGTTCAAGTGAGCCACAACAAGCAAAAAAGAAAAGAAAAAAAGAAAAAAAAGACAAACGCAAACAGACGGTCCGCAAGTGGGACCAGTTTATTCAAAGGTAAAAGAGCAAGCCAAGGCAAACAGTTTGTGTTCCCTTCAAAGGTGGCCTCATGTTCGAACACGAGAGAACAACAATGGGCTCTGAGTGCGGCTCTCAAATCTCACTTTTATGGCAGGTGAGTGATGGCGCAGGGGGCATAAAGCTCCGCGCGGCCCTATCAGGTTGGTTTTATACCGTAAAGATGGGCTTGGTCAATACTAATTACTCCAAATGCAAACATCTGGTTGGGGTGAATGGTCGGCGGAACGGCGCACGGCGTCTCCCCGTTCAGCAACCTGAGAGCAAGAGGAGAAGCCACGGAAACCGCAACGCTACGTCGAGGTGTTCTGGATCTGTCCGTCCACCCCAATTCCCTCCAAACCCACTCCTCCCTGACCCTGGCCTGACCCTGGCCTGTCACAGGATTGCTGCCCTTTGTGTCATGCCTCTCCATGCTGACTTTGGAGTGGAGATTGCAGGTACAATGTGGATTGTTCTCAGTGTGTTTTCAAAGATCAGAATAACAATGGCATTTACTCAGCTCACTCGCGGTCATTGATCATCCAGGCCTCTCTTTCTCTGCCTCCCTGATCACATCAAGTCTGCCTTGGAAAACCTTTCTTTTTCTGGCAAGTTTTGCTCTAAGGGAAACTGAAACTAAAATGTCACGTGGACAAATACATCACCTTGCATTTTTAACACAAACTTTGATGCATTTCATGAGAATTTTAGCATTCTGGCCAAAGGATTGGTCTCAACTCTCATCCACTTGTCGCCTACATGACTTGTGGCAATCATTACTTTTCCATAAAGGCCAGATTTCAAGAGTGTACAACTATTAGTTTTTGTGTCTACCTGTAAACTTCTTTTCTGCCTCTCCTACCTCTCAGTTTGGACGGACAGCCCTGTCACGCCATCCTCTTTTTGTGGGGACCAAAACTCCGTGAAAAGTTCAGAGTTTCACAGGATTGATTCCTCTGGATTTCATTTAGGTGTATCAGAATAAAGGGGGATGAACACATGTAGATTATGTTTACGAGCAGAAATGGTTGAAAACCATGTTTTCTCCTCACTTTATGACGACAGACCAAGGTTGTGTTGGTCCATCACATAAAATACATCTTAAAACATTTGTGATTGCTCAGCCAAGAAATATAAAAGTCGTTTGCATTGACTGTTCCAGCAGATGTTTCTGATTCTTACTTGGAGGGGACACGCTGGTCTGGGGATGATGCGGCGAGCTGTGCGACAGCAGCGGGTTGATGCCGTGCGACGGTGCAGTGATGGCGTCCATCGCCAGCTTTTGCCTGAAGGCCTCCTCCTTACGTCTGTTGGCAAACCAGTTATAAACTCTGACTTCGGTGACCAGGTTAGAGCCGAGTCCCTGAGCTTTGGAAGGGGAGACGCCTCTCTGAAGACACTCGGCTCTGCGGGAAACGAGGTAGAAGATGTTAAAGCTGCACCGCAGAGTCTTTTGTCGGAGAGTTGTGTTTTTCTACCTGTTGCACTCCTCCACCAGAGCCTCCCTCTCCTCCTTGCTGGGGTTCTTCTGCCGCTCGTAGGCCTGGTACAGGATTTGCTGAGACGCAGGCCCCCATTTGAAACGGTTGCGCCTCATTTTCTTACTCAGGGGCTCAGTGCCAACCTCTTCGCTCGACTGACCCATGCCTGGGCCGGACATGTTGAACTCCGGGTAGAAAAAGGCCGGATCCTGGCTGCCTTTGTCTGACATGCTGCCCATAGAAGCTTGAGTGGCCTGGTTGAACTCTGCCAAAATAATGAGAAATCATTCAAAACACATTTTTTAAGCATTTTATTTAATTTTATTGTACTTGTTGCCATGATCGATCTAGGACATAAGCAGACTTTTCCACTACCAGAGCGCAACGAGATGTTGCTGAATTGACAGTATAATTACACAAATAGGAATTATGGAAACACACAAATTCTGGAAGAAAAAAAAAATCAAATTTTTTGCTAAAACGTTTTTATGCTAGGATAAGGAGGTTTTTCAGCTGTATCAAAATAAGCGTGTTTGGAAAGCTGCAAAGGAAACACTCTTTTGCATCACATCATGACAAAAAGACAAAGAAGACGACATGCAGTAGTTGGAGGATCATGTTGACGGATGTTTTTTAATGACTTGTCATATGAACAAACTTGATAACGGAAACACCTTTTTTTTCTTTTTTTTTTTTTTTTTACATTAGCAGAATATCAACCAAGTTTTACTGCCACAAAAAGAACTTTATGCTGCAAATGGGGCGCCACCCTAGAACGGGCGCCAAATCAACGGTGGAGAAAATATCTCTTGTCACCTTTTTCTGCATTAAACAGATGTTTGTGAATTAGTAAATGATAAAATCAATAACAGAGGCATGCCCCTCCAGTGAGCGCCCCTTTGAGAACCAGCTGAGGTTATCTGGTGAGAAATGGCACCTGCTTTGTGTCTGCATCCACCTGAGAAAGTACATAGTAGCGTCCATAGCAGAAGGTAAGCATACACTAAACATAATCTAGTACTCATAGTGTAACAGCTTTGAGTTAAGAAATGCCACTGTTTCATGGTTTTACAATATAAACACAGAAAAAAAATGTTTTTACCAGAAGCAGAGTACAGCAAAATGGATGCATAATAATATTACATGTAGCATTCATTTTCTTTTATATGGTTTTGATATATAGACATAAGCATAAGTAGAAGATACCCGCCGCTCACAGTGGTAGTCTTCAATCCCAGCATTAAATCGGCGTTATGCTAGTAAGATTAAGTTTCCACAGCCTGACTGATTGAAATCAGAACAATTCAATGTGCAGCTTTTGTACACAAGAAAAAAGTGTAGGAACCTCCTTTCAGCCAGCTGACAGGCAGCGAGAAGGAAAATTTGTTGTCCAGACATTTTCTCTCAAAAGCAACTTAATGCTATGACCAGGAGCCCAGTCCAGATGAAAGCTAAGTACAACCTTCATGAAGTTGTTAACAGTGTAAATTACACCTAATCAAATCATCTAGTGCATCAGAACCAGGTCACACTTAAGCCCTGTTTAAAATAACTAGTTGATTCTGGAGACGATAATCAAGCTTTTCACCTTTTCACACTTTTCTGTTCATCTCCACTGAAGACATTAAAAAAACTATTATTGAACTCTGCTTTAGTTCATTCTGTCTTGAGCAGAATAAAGTTCTACTCTTGAGAACGTATCGACTGAAAACTGTTTTAATAAAAGACATATCTTTCTAAATAAAAATGTAACATTAGCAGATGATATTGTGAAGCTCTGAGAGGTACGATGTGAACCTCTTGCCATCTGCCTTTAGGGTTCTCTGAGTCTCAGCATCTTTCACTGCATCTATGAAGCGTCTCTGGGATTTTTCTCTTCTATTCATCTCTGTTTTCCATTTATTACAACTCCTTGGGTTTTGATTACAAGCCAGTTTTTTTTTTATATATTATTTTTATTTTCAGTCACTAACGGATAGCGGATAATTGGAAATATTGATGCCAAGTCAGTATCAGTATTGGTTTTATATCTGATTTGTAGGCTCTCAACTCTGTATAAAAAAATATTTTGTTTTCATTTGCTTTCAAAATATCTTTTTTCTTTTGCACTTTACAGGTTTATGTTGTTTTTCTGTTGATACTGTTTGTCATATTAATATGTTATAAAATAATGGCCTACATTATATTTTGCCAAAAGTGATTTTGGCAAAAAAACAAAAAATTATAAAAAAATATATATATATACTAAGGCCATTATTTTAGGAAGGTGATGATGTGTAAAGCATTTTGTAGACATCAGTAAACTTTCTCCAAATTTTGTCATAGGTTTGATCAAACTAAAGGAAAGATCAAAAAACATCTAAATGTCAGAAATTTGATATGTGAAACTTCAAAAATGATCAGTATCAGTTATCAGTATCGGAAATCAGTATCTGTGATACTGGCCCTACGTTTACTTGGTATGAGATCGATACCAAAATATACATATTAGCACCTCTGCTTTCACTGAGGTTAGTGGAAATATAGAGTTGTCCGTTCAGAAATATTTACAACAGCTATAAAACAACAAGGCCAGTAATGCATGGGAATGAAAGGAGCCACTTCCTCACTGAAGTTAGCATCCAACTAGCCTGCCTAGCTACCACAGCATATAGTTAAACTAAACAGCAGCATGTTCTACTCCACATGCTAATTTGAAAGACGTCAGTGTAAATTTATATTGACGTCTGTGCGCTTTCCTTTACATATTTCAATATCACCAAACATTAATATGCTTGAAGTCTCTATTCATAATAAAAGCAATGAAGACGTGATGTGTCGTCCTTAAATAAATACAATTCAATTCAATGATTTGAAGGAACTTTATTAAGATAAATCAGGGTTTCAAAACGTTTCAAAGTCTACGAGAACAAGCTTTCTCCAGGTATTTGACATTTAACACAGCACTGCCCCTCCCCTGCCTGTTGTTGCCACTGATGGCTGGCCCATGCTTTCTCAAACTGACTGTTAAAAAGTGTTTTCTCTCATAAAAATCAAAGACAGCCATTATTTGGAACAATAGAAAAAACTAAATTTATCAATTTTATTCAGGCAGCAGTTTAAGATGTCTGCTAAGATACTGACTGCAGACTGTGTCAGAGCAGGTGGCCCAACTAATTGACCAGCTAATATTGTCTATTAAAATCACAGAGTATTACATATGTTTCACATTTTCTTCCAAGGCAGTGCTAAATCAGAAGAATTGCACCATGTTATTCATTCTTGCTGACATTTAATAAACAAATAACAATTTTATAATCACTCCAGTGAATCTTCATGCCATATTTTGTTGATCCCTCCAGTTAACTATAATAGAAGTAGAATTTTTTTTACCCAGAATGCACAAGTGTTTATTACAACCTCATGCAACCTTGAGCTCATTGGACACCAGCAGGATTAAAGTGAGAAGGCCTGTCACAACAAGCATTAAATCAATTAATAGCAGGATAAATTATAATCTAGTTGGAGTCATTAAAGAGACACTCCCCTTTAATATAGTTGAAAACCCTCCATTTTGAAAAATACAGCAAATATTTGACACCTGCAAAAAAAAATTTTTGTTATAACTTTTCTTTAACAGCACCTTCCACTTTTGCCTGTTTTTCCTTATCAAGCTCAATGAGTAACATTTTATGAAATGCAAATTTTATCCCAGAGACTCCATAATCCATTTTCATTGTTGTTGTTTTTTATTTTAGACATCTAAAATGTTTTCCAGGTGCAGTGTTAAAATGTTTGTTAAAAAAACAAAAGCTTTTCTGATCTTTGTGTTAATAGTGCATTTTGTTGTATCAGTTGAAAACGGTCTCAAAATGGCAATGTCATCGCTTATCGAAATAATTCCTGGGACAATTAATCGTCCAGCAGAACTTGTCGTGGCGGCAGGCCTAAACGTGAGCCGCGCTGCGGACACCCAAACGAAAAGCTGCACGCTGCTCGTCGGCCGCATGGCCACGAATCTAAAACTGGAAGCTGTGAGAAACTCAAATATTAACTTACGTCTGAGAATTTCCCGCTGCTTCCTGACGTACCAGGTGTAGAGGGCTGCTCGCTTCTGCGTCTTCATGGGCGTCCCTTTGTTGAGGTGCTGGGAGAGGTGAGACTGGTTGAGCCCCGTGATGTCCACCACCTCCCGCTGGGGGATGTTGTGCTGCTGCATGTAACCTTTGATCATACGAGCCGCCCGCCATGGGTCCTCGCTAGCAAGCAGAAAGCAAACTTCGGTTCAGGCATCGACAGTGAAAATCCAAGCTTTTGTTATAAAAAAAAAAATAATAATAAAAATATATATATATATATAAAGTTGACAAAAATGCATCCATTTTGATTATTGCAAAAACACAGCTTCTTTGTTTTGCAAGAAGATGAAAGGAGTTTGCAGCCATTATGAGTCAGTTTATCGCTGAAGCACACATTCCAGTGGCTGTAAATATTTTCAAAGGTTAGTTCAAGTGGATTCACAGAGGTTGAGAAACTGGGACTATTTGCCTTATACCAATGTAAGGTTTAGACGTATATTCTAACAGAACCTAAGCACATTTTTTTTTTCAGTCTTAATAATATATATATATTTTTTTACATTTTGAGTCAAAAATCAGGTATAACTTCATAAATAATTCAGATGTTTGTCAGAATTCCTTGACATAACATGAAACAACAGTTTTATGATATTAGCCTGAGATCACATTCAATTTTCATAAGTTCAATCTAGACACACACACACACAAACAAAAAAAAAAAGAAAAGTTGTTCAAAGAAAAAACGTTTCTAATTCAACATTAAATTGTATCTTCTCACCTGGTATAAACTCAGATTTGTCAGACTCTCTCTCTGTAAGGAATAGTGGCCTGGTAATCAAACAGTAACCGCAGCAGACAGACAGACAGACGGACGGTCGGACGAACATCAGCGATTATAAAGCAGATCTGCTCTCCACTGTTTGTTTTGGAGAATGTGGAGGTCTGGCGTTTAAAGTGTAGCTGGCGAAGTGGGGAGATGTTAGTTTATAACTTTTGACAATGAATAACCAGAATCTCTCCGTTCACTCTAATCACACGCCACTGTGTGTCTTCCAGTTGATGATTTATAGAATAAAATTAATAATAACTGAACTACACGTGGGTTTAGTTGTGATATTTGTCCCCACGCATCCTGCTCGTTTCAAACGCATTTATTTGTGTTGTAGCAATGTGCAAAAAAAAACAACAAAAAACTGTCATCTGCAGGCACTTGAAAGCGCCATTTATTTGCATTAAGCTACATAAAAATACAATTCATATCAATATACTGTAATAATAAAACCGTACGCAGCAATTTCATCATGATTTTAATAATACGGTGCAATTCAGCTAATTATATGGTATCAAGTGGTAACAAAGTTATGTCTATACAAGGATCAAATCATCAAATATTAGCTTTGCAAAGTGAGAGGAGAGATTTATTTGTTTGAAATGGATTAGCTTTTCGCAGGCTGGGTTGATTCTCAGTTTGAAACTTTTGATAAAACTGTTGGGACTTTTTCTCATTTTTTTTTATCATGTTTGGCTTTATTCCCTTCTTCCAATCAAAACTGAAAGATTTGTTGAATTGTTTTATTTATTTATTTTTATTTTTGTTTTAAGGTAAGATTTTTATTTATTTTTTTTTATTGTGTGTCTTGACACTTTATGAATAAAATAAAATAAAATAACTGGAAGTAATAATAATAATGACAATAACGCGTTGCTAGTACTTATTTGCTCTCTCCTGTTTGTTGCCGGCTTTTCTTTTTCTTTTTACTTTTTTTTTTTATCTCTGAGAGGTGGAGTATAGTTAATTATAAATAGATCTTAGTTCAGCTGATATTTTCCAAAGGCAAAGAAATAATCTATTTGGATAATTAGTAACCAAAAAAGAAGCGTGGCGGGTTGTTTTAAATGTGTAAACACAGAAAAGACATTTGCGTGAGGAGAACCGGGCCCTGCTCCTCTGGTCGGGTCCAGTTTTCAACCCCTCAAAATGAACCTAAAGAAAGTGGGATTTTTGTTTCGTCGCCATTTTATCCGTATAGCGCAATTTGAAAAAAAAAAAATTAAGTTTCAAAACTTCAAAACTTTAAATGAAAATGAAAAATAAATAAATAAATAAATAAATAAATAAATAAATAAATAAATAAATAATAAACTCACGCCAACATGCGGTCCACCTCTGCCCGCTGCTCCGCGGCCTCCTCCGTGTTGAGCGACTGGAGCTCCTTGAGGATCGGCGGGGTGTCGTAATCGTCCCCGTCCTCGGAGCCCTCGTCCCCGGACAGCTTGCCCTTGCCGTGTCCGTTGGTGAGCGTGTGGAAGACGGGCTTGGAGTCCGCGTCGGCGCCGTTCGGCTTGCCGGGGGACACGGGCAGGCTCTCCAGTTTCACTCCGAAGCCCTGCGGCGGCGGACTCGGGTCCATGTCGTCCAGGGCCTGGATGAGGACGTCTTTGGTGACGCCTGAGTCCAGCAGGGCGCTGAGGAGCTCCTGCTGCAGAGACGTCAGCTTCGAGACCATTTTGGAGAACATCAAAAACACGACATAAGCACCGCGAGGAAGGACGGAGGGCAATTAAACGACGGGGGAAGAGAAAGAGAGATAGAGGTGGGGATGGAGGGGGGGGGGGGGGAAGGAGAAAACTTTTAAATAAATAAATAAAGTTCCAGGAGTCCGGAGCTGTCGGAGGGCGGGGGAGTTTCTGTCCGCGCGACAGACACCTGCTCCGCGAGGCTGCTTCACTCAACTTCCCTGTTGGCGGGGAGGATGGAGCCGCTTTGCCATGATGCTTTCTGAGCGCAGGGGGATATAAAACATGGTAATGAGTGGGCCGGCTGATGTAAATCCGCCGCTCCGGACAGAGCTGGACGTGTTTACACTGCCGCTCCGCTGCTTTTATTGGCTCCCCTTATCTGCAAAACTTTCGTGGACTTCGGACCCTGTTGCAGCCGCTGCGCCATAAAGCGTTTTAAAGGAAGGGCGAACTGCGCATATTCACGGTTTTATTCCACACAAGCGTCGGTGGGAGGCCGGCGTTCACACTTTCAGAAGACTCCTTTATGGGCCTGTATACATTTTTATATGTTTGACAATCAGAAAGGCTTTAAATCGGCCTAATTTAATTGAAGAAAACGTCCCCTAAATTTATTTTTTATTTTTTTATATTATTTCTGATTGCGTTTTGCTTCAGATTCCAACCACGATTGTGATCTTGTTTCATGAAGCGAGCCGCAGACTGTCCACGCACCTGGACTGACCCAGAAAACACGCAGCACGGTTATTTATAGGCAACGTCTTCCAGTCAGCAAAACAATCCCGTCTAATCATGAACGATAAGAGCAGAACGAGGCCAGTGGAGATTAGGAGACCCATCACATTTTTTAATTTTTTTATCCCCCCCCCCCCCCCTTACTTTGCATTGAAATATTTGAAGTAATAACTGTTAATAAATGTGGATTTGCTTATTTCATTTCTCTATCAGGGTATTCACAGCAGAGACGATGCTGTAATGGACGAGTTTCAATTTAAATGTTCAATGCAAAAAAAAATTAATTAATTAAAATTAAAATACTAACAATGATAAGATGAAATATTAAGACTCGGACATGAATCATGAGCTGCGGACGGCCGGATTTTGTCACCGTGGTGCCGCGTCACGGTCAGATCACTCCGCGCCGCTCGTGTCATTTACAGGCTGATGGAGGAAAAAAAAAAAAAAAAAAAAAAAGCTCAATTAAAGACATTTGCTTTGTGAAACGACGTCAAGTCGCCGGAGTTTTCAATGTCATGCCTGGAGTGTTTCAACAGCGGCATTTTAAGCTCGCAAACACTTTTACGTGCGTCGAAGAACCATTTGCACTTCACTGCAAATGGTCCAAATAAAGCGCTGTCAGTCCTGAGAGATGAAACATGAACTGTGCTGCGTTTCAGTTCGCAGAGAGGAAAACACCAAGAGTCTCTTCATCCTAACAGACTGCAAAAATATGACAATGTTCAAACCGGACATACAGCGGTACTTTTTTTCTGTTAATCAAAGCTGCGCCAGAAATTAAATGGAGGTCAAGTTCTTCTTGTTTTTGTTTTTTTCTTTCATTTTTTAGGATTTACTTTTTGTTTTTAGATTCGTACATCAATCAACTTAAAATGATTAATTCCTCTTTTTCTTTTATTATTATTATTATTATTATTATTATTATTATTATTATTATTATTATTGTGTCTTGTTGGATTTCGTCTTTGTTCATTTCTCAGATTCAGATCAAATCTCCATTATTTATCATTGCTATTATCCAAAAGAAAGATAATATCCTTACACTTTTGGTCTACATGCCAAAACACCGTTCATTCGTTATTATGGGAAATGAGGGCTAAAGTCGTTGTTTAAAGACAATATTTTCTTAAAAGACTGAAACTATGAGGCTGAGAGAGAGATTATGTTTAGTAAAGTGCAAATTGAAGCAGTTCTGTGTTGATATAATGTTGATTTAAAAGTCTCATTGTAATGTTTGTGTATTTTTTTCTCATGAATTCAAACTGACACGGGAACAGATTTGTGTCAGCAGTTCTTTTCTTTCTTCTTCTTGACAAAGCAAACTTTTTTTTTCTTTTCTTTTTTTTTTTTTCCTTCAGCAGGTGACATGTTGGAAACTGCGGCATCTCCAGCCGTGAACTCCTTCAGCTGCAGGTTTGGAGCATCATCTCAGAAGCTGCAGTCCTCCTCTGGTTATTGGCCAGACAGGCTTTTAGTGTAGTATCAATGTGGTTGATCATTAGTAATATGCAGGATCACCTTATACTTATTAGCTATAATGATGCAGAGAGTGATTCCCTGAAGCTAAAAAGTAGCAGAACGTCGTTGAAGCACAGCGGGAGAATAAAAGGAAGAAGAGGTGCAGCAAAACCGAAAACATTCCTTTAAGGGTTCAGCAGCGGACACGGTCCAGGCCTCTCTGCTGGGATGTTAATTGTTTTATTACAGTAATGTTTTATTAATGGAACTTTTTGTTCTTGTGTGACTTCTCTCGCCTGCAGCTGCTGCTGTGTCATTACACAGATTACAGGCAGGCTTATCACCGGCTACCATACTGTCGTATGATGTTTCCGTCGTGAGCCGCGCAGCTCGGGTGCCCTTCGCTCCGCTGGAGTTTAATAACCCAGATAAATTACAGTCCGTCTGCGGCTCTGTCCCCTCCGGAGACAACTCACCTGTCGGCTTTTTTGGGAGGCTTGAGAATCTTTTCTTTTTTCTCTCTCTCTCTAAACTGGCAAATTTTAAACTCCTGGTGGGCCACAAAAGCCATTAAGTTAAAAATCCAAAACTTAGTTTTTTTTCTATAACATTTTTATTAAAAAAAACTATAGAACTGTAAAGATACAAAATTCAAGAAAGGTTTCAGTCTGTTGCCTTACCAATGGAAAAACTTTGACCCTTTCTGATTTTTGGTTGGGTGCCCCGTCAAAACGTTTCAAAGGCTGCAAATGGCCCCCGCGCCACACTTTGGACACAACTGAACTAAACTTCATTTCATGAAAGTGACTAAATGTTTCTGTTTTTGTAACAGATGTGACAGTCATGCTGCCAGATGGAATAACGTGACAGATCCTGTAAATGAAAACTCGTACTGTGTCGCTTGTGAGGTTTTCTGGCACTTTCTCATGTCTCTGGTTTAAAATGTGTCAACCATTAACAACAAATAATAACAAACTGCAGAAAACATTTTAATCCGGTACAAGGCGCCTGTTGTGAAAGAAGCCCATGTGCAGCGAAGCGGGGAGAGGAACACAGGCCGTCCGAAAGGGTTTCGCACAGGTTGAGCAACGACGGGACCTGCCCAGGTCCCGGACGGGCCCCCGCTTCCTGAAAGAGAGCCCGCAGCACCAGCAGCCGCTCGGTGTAAAGCATTCTGAGGCGTCACAGGTGAAATTGTAGCACAAAGTAGTGAATTCTGTGTAGCGGAAGGAAAAAGACGTGGATTTGCCTTCAGCTTCTTTATTTTGACTAGAGCTCTACGATACTGAATATTTTGGTATCAATCCGATACCAGTATCAACAATACCGATACTTGCTGTCTATCATCTAATTTTTGTGCTTCTTCCTTTGAAATGTTTTGTTAAAGCATAGGGCCAGAATTCAAAGGCATCAACAAAATACATTATCAACAAATTAACATGATGAAGAGAAACAATACAAAAGCAGAAAACACATTTGTGTGCATCTTTTCCTGCATAAAAAAAAACAACAAAATAATGTGTTATTTTAGAACAAAATCAAGACGGGGTTTTTTTTTGAGGTCAAGTTGAGAAACCACTGTACCAAAAATAAAAATGAGTTTCATGGGACTACTGACATCCAGGAAGTAAACGCTTCAGAGAACGAGAAAGTGTGACCCCCTGAATCCATAACAAGAGCTTTGTTGAAGTTCTGGAATGGTCTAGTCGAAGTCCGGAACAAATTGCAATTCTGAATCTGTAGCAAGACTCAGACGTCAGCCGATGTTCTCCATCCAGTGTAAATGAGTTTAGAACATACAGAAATGTCAGAACACCAGTTTGTCATAATCAGGAGTTTAAAAACTCAGATTTTGGATTAAAGTTGTGATCATTTTTAAAAACCGCTGTCTGACGTAAACCAACAAATACATGTGTTTCAGTGACACTAACTTTGACTCAACCTGAACGTAATATAAAACTCAGAGGCGGTTTTGGATTACCAGATAAGAGAATAAATTATTATTATTATTATTATTATAACAATCACCAACTATGACAGTTCAGTCTGACAAACACGTGAAGGTCTGTTGAAGGATGGTTATGTTTGGGAGCGACTCTATTTTTAAAGCATTCCTTGTTCAGCGACTTTGGAAAATTATGAAACTTAAATGTTCATATTTGGGTAAGGTTAGTAGACAAGATACTAAAAGACTAAATCAATCTATTTTTTTCTTTTTTCTTTATAATCAATTTACAATCAAAGAGTTGAGCTGAACATCGTGTCTTCTGGTTAAGGATCGGCAGAACCGGTGTGGGCCCAGAATGTGCCATCCAGTGTCTCCTCTGACCTCTGACCTCTGGGGACCCATCGTTCTTTGGCCCACTCACCGCAAGAACCGGAACATTTGGAAACGGGCCGGACTGTGCGTGCCTGAGCTGGATGAAAGCAGCGGTCCGGTACCGTTCCGCAGACTGATCCGGACCTTACCCCCCCGACACTGAACCTGCCGACCGCTCCGCCCCTCGCCTCAGACAACGTTCTGAAAGGGTGAGGAGGTTTACATTCAGGGAAACTTGATTTCTATCATTCAAAGCTTTTTGTTTTTTAACAGTTTTGAATCCTTCGTATTAAAAAAAAAAAAAGAGTCACAGGTAACATCGCGGTTCAGGACAAATAAAAATAAAGTGTTCGTCCTTCAATAAAGTCCTGTCCAGATTCCACCACTGCTTCATCCCTCATGTCGTAAAGATACTAAACTACCATTAGTTCAATCTTTCATTATATACATTTATAATGATCCTTTTATTATTATTTTTTTTCATTTATTGTTGGAGCCTTGCAACAAACTTTCTTTCAATTTTTACATTTTTAAAAGTACAGTGGAATGGCAATGAAATCTGTCTATGTGTAAAAGAAAATAATTTCTTAACAACATAGCACATAGAAGCTGCACAAATGCCCATTGCAGCAAAGCAAACCCGCAAGACGTGAGGTTTTCGCTCCTTGGGCCTTGAAAGTCTCAAGACTAAAGACCTGAAGTCTCAAGAGTCGTTTCGCCGTCAGTTTTTCCCGGAGCTGAATGCGAAACAATCACTGAAGTTTCATGTGCATGGCTGAATTAGTGTCATGCCACTTGAACACTTTGTATTTCCTTCTGAAGATTGCCACGGTGATATTCATGAGCTGTTGTTTTGATGGGTCAAAGAGTTGATATTTTTCCCCCGGCTTGTTGTGTGAAAAACATGTACAATATTAGTTGTGTACATACAACTTTGATCTACCTCTACAATACTTTTCCAGTACAGAGGTATCTACTGGCTGGTTTATGAAAGGTTATGAACAGAATCAATGACAAAGGACCAATTCACGAGGCTTCTCATCTCTTTTTGACATGTTTGACCCAAAGTTTGGATAGACTCCAGGATGAACAGCACAAATCAAGAAGCAATCCCGCGTTTTTTTTTTTTTTGGTTTTTTTTCTAGGCACTTAATGTATAAACAACCCAGGCCGTGATCGGGATGCCAGGTTCTGCAGTTTATTATCAGGTATTAAGCAAACCTTCCAGAAAATCATATTTCTGTACTAAAAATTTTTTTTCATTGGTCATATGATCTTTAATGTTTTGTTTTCATTAACGGTAAGGAGAAAATCATCATAATTATCAGAATACAAAGGCTTCAGAACATCCTCCTGTTACTAGGCCAACGTTGGTGTTTCATTCAGTGAAAACGATCAACTGAGATCAACGAACTTTTCAAGAATATTCTGATTTACTGAATGTAACAGCTGCATTGTAGCCAAATCATTTTGAAACACGTTTCTCGTGTGGATTCATATCTTCCTGTTTCTGCCTGCTTAATAGTTATCAAAGAGGCGTCTGAGTAGAGTGCAAGGCTGATCGAACTCAAAGCTAATAAAGCTGATAGTGCTAACGTAGCTAATAAAGCTGATAGCGCTGATGTAGCTAATAAAGCTAGCAATCCACAACATGGCACATCCTTGAAACCTAACTCTGTAGGCCACACCCCATGTCTCCGGCCACCCATCATGCTGACTTCCGTCTGTTTCCATGCCAACACCTCGTTGCTCCCCTGCACAGCCACAGTCTATGAATCCACCAGAGTTCAGGCTGATTTCATCAGTTTCAGTTTCTCTTCGTCTGGTGAAGCAGCAGCTTTGATCTCTATCAGTGCAGTGAGATTTATTCACCACACCCACAAATCAGAGCGAGCCAGTCGACAAGCGGCGCTCGGCCTGATCACACAGATGATGCACCCTCAGACAAAGAAGAAGAGGAAAGTGACGGCGATGCTGGTATCCTTCCACTCCTCCCAGTTCATAAACATGACCTGCGGATGATCCTGTGCCGGGATGGCTGAGTGTGGGACTCACACTCAGCCATCCCGGCTGAGTGTGAGTCAGCCGGTGGTGGGTCAGGGTTAGGTGTTGCACGCTGCACGGCACAGCAACAGAGTCAACACAATCCGTGACACAGGGTGTGTGCTTATGCGCGCGTTTCCTTGTTGGACTTGAAAGTCTCTGAGTCGTGTTTGCTTGAAAGGTCGTGCAAGGTGTGTGTGTGTGTGCGTGTGTGTGTGTGTGTAGTCAGGGATTGAGAGTTTTCCTCTTCTTTTCTTCAGCTAAATCACATCAGATCAGAGCAGCTTTGAGGTTTGGCTGTTTGTCACGGCTCGGCAAACTCGTCTCTGTCTCACTCCTGTTTGGTTTTGTCTTAAGGTCTTAAGGCTTTTTTTTTAATAGCGTCGTGGGCAGGGAAAAATTAGCTGATAAAGCTCCAAGCAGGAATGTTTTTTTATTGTTATCATTTCACAAACATAATTCAGAGTTTCATGATCGGGGCAGCTTCAACGATTACATTGTGTGCTCTGCTTCAACAGCAAGAGGCTGGTACTCTGAACATCAGTCACACAAAGACAGTCACAAAGTCGGCCTTCCGTCACCTGAAAAACTTCTTGGTAAGTGGAACATGAATCAAATCGTTTGATGATGGCAGTTGACAAAATGTCACATTTATTGCCATTCCATAATTGGTTGCTGTCTTGGGTTTTTATGTTGTGAAGCACTTTGCCTTGTTGAAATATTCTATGCAAAAAAAAACTATTGCAGCTATTTAGCAAATTTCTTCAACATTCATTAATTTGTGCAGAAGTGCAATATTTTCTATATTTCCTTTGTTTCTGACCAATCACTGCGACTCTGTTGTTGTTGCCTATTGCCTGTTTTACATCCCTTGGTTAGTGCTGGTTATGAACACAATCTTCTCCGGTTTCTGTCCTCAGGTTTTGCTCACTGTTGATTTCTACATATTTAAAAGAAATTGTTTTTTTTTGTTTTTTTTTTTTTTTTTTTTACCAAAATAGCAAGAACAAAGAGTCAAAAATAAAACTTAAAAAAAACAAATGCAGTTTTGAGCGCAACTTTCTGAAAACGATGCCACGAAATCGATTATTTTAGGCTGGAACAATCACAAAAAAAACAAACATCCCAGCATCCCAGAGGGACTGTTCAGACAAAGCTATTAACTCTGCAGATCCAGAGCTCAGACTGACGTTGTACCGATCCGCTTTGGGTGAAACTTAGACACGGGACCAACATAAAGACGGTAACAGCATCAACCATATGTTGTCATTCATTTGCGTTTCATTTGTCGTTTCCCTTTCATACTGTTTGTCTTAATTATCGACAATAAAAAGTTTTCTTCACTTCGCCTCCTGCATTTAAGCCTCCAGCTCCTGATGGGACGCTAAATCAGCGCCTCGTCTTCTCGGGTGGTTTCCAGGTTTTTGTCAGGTAAAGTGTACATGTGCTTTTGTTGCTGCTGATGCTGCTGATGCTGCCGTCGTCCTCCTGGTTCCAGGTCAATATTGACTCGAGACTCAAAGCAACAGCCACTTTGTCAGGTGCGTGGGGGGGGACGGGCAGGGGGAAGGCCTGAATGGTCATCTCCATAGAGTCGGGTGAAAGCACAACGAGGCCGGTCATCGTAGCCGACTCCGAGGCAAGAAAAGCAGCAACAGTGCACTGACATCTCTGCGCTCTACATCCGCTCAGCGGTTAGCATTCACGACTCTTGAACTTTTCCGCGTTTGATTACGTGCATATGAAACTTGCCCTCCATGTGCCTGATGAGAGCAGAGCTGCTCAAGCGCACCGGCTCACCGACGACGGGCGACCAGCTTTCATCAGATACCTCCAGCATCCTTCCTGCTGTAGCCAAATATTTTGTGCAAAGTATGAAGATGGCCCGTCTGTATCAAACTTTCACATATAATACCGTATTTGTCTGCAAGTTAGCCATTAGTGACTGTTAGATTCGTTGACTCTGGACACATTTGCATGACTGGGACCATCTTCTGAGGTCCAGTTCCATGCCAGTGCTTCATTTTGCATAGTACTGAGCTATCGTGAAAACATAGGAGCACTTTTGTGTTGACAGCAGAAGGTTAGCTGCAATCCGGCTGAATCCACTGCTGTCACCTCGTGAAGAACCAGGAAAACAGCTCCAAATATGTCCTGCAGAAAAAGGTTCACTGTGACGGCATATTAGGGTAAAGAAAAAAAAAAAAGAAGAAGAAGAGGAGGAGTACATTTCCACCCAAAAAATGGGGAAATTTTGAGATTTCATCTTTTCTTCTAGAAAAGAACTTGGGCATTTCTGAGTTTAAAAAGTCAAAATGTTTCTAGGAAGAAGTCCTACATTTTTACCTCTTAAGCTTAATCTCATACATATTCTATAAAACACTTGGAAATTTCTGGGTTGAAAATTTGCAAGAAAAATACTCAGAAATTTTCAAGGATTTTTTTTTAGAACACTTCTGAGACTGTTCTAGCACTTTTCAAGCTCAGAAATTTCCGAGTGTTTTCTAGAAATTTTCTGACCTTATTCTCAAATTCTCACAGGTCAAAGGTTGAACATTTGCAAGTGAAAACTGGAAGCGGGGCCGCTCTGGTGGCGCAGGGCTTAAGCGCAACCGGTCGGAGGTGAGGCTGTGCCTTCGTCCTGTTGCAGGTTCGACACCCGGCCTGCTGACCTTTGCCACGTGTCTTTCTCCCATTACTCATTTTTCAATTCACCATCATGCGATGGTGATGGGGGGTAAAAAAAACAAGAAGCAGGATAAGTTTCAGCCAAAACAAATCAGAAATTTTCTAGAAAAAAAATACATTTTCAACTTCAAAAGTAAAAAAAAAAAAAACTCAGAAATTGTTTTTTTTTTAAGAAAATTTCTGATTATTTGAGATTTACTCCTCTTTTTTTCTATTTACAACAGCCCTCTCTTCATTCTGCGTTCACCTTCCTCATACTTTCTATTGTTCGTCTCAAATTGATTTTTCTGTCTGCAAGCGAGACTTTTATTGCGATATCCTCACCGTGTGTAACTACAACAAACAATAATAAAGACAGCGGCACACATCCTGGCACAGCCTCACCTCTGACTTTTTTTTTTCTTTTTTTTTTTTTGCCATTCCTTGATCAGACAAACTGTGCCAGCTCCGTCCAAGGCGTGTCAGGGTGCCATAAATCTCCAGAGGAAACGAACAAGGAGGAATCGGGTCCAAGCCGTTAGCTTGTGCCGTTCTCGGCGAGAAGTCAAACACACGCCTACGAGGAAGAGTTTCTGGCCAACAGTGGTGTGATAAGACATCTCTTTATCCGGCAGAGCATTAGAAACGAGGCAGGAATGCCGTTTTCAGGCGTTTGCTCTGCTCTTGGTTGACGTCCGCATGAGAGCGTTCTGCTGCAGTTTATACACCAAAGCTAAATCGGTGCAGTTTCTTAATTTGCTTGCACTAATAAAGCAAAGTGAGGGAACAGCAGAACTTAACAGTGTCTTGCAAAGTTCCCCCTTCCTGTCATCGCGCTTGGACCGCTGCAATGCTCTTTTTGCTGGTCTCGACTCGAGACGGATCGTCAAGATTCACATTTGAAAGCTTTTAGAATTCGTCTTGTAAAGAAGCCCCAGTTTCATCATTTCTTTACTGACTCCCAGTGGATTTTACAGTCAGCTTTAAAGAGAGGCAATTATGCAAAATAGACTTTTTGAGCTTTACATAATGTTAATATTATTCCCTCATCAAAAACATAATTGGAGGGTTGCTTTGATTCTTTCATGTATGTTTGAGAAATCCCTTAAACTCTCGTGGCAAGAGCTCAGGGGGCTAGTCTCACAAAGCTCCGCCTAGTCTCACAAAGCTCCGCCTAGTCTCACAAAGCTCCGCCTAGTCTCACAAAGCTCCGCCTAGTCTCACAAAGCTCCTCCCGGGAGCTGCAGTCTCCATCTGATTCCACCCACTCTGCTCCTCCAGACCAGCAATCAGAAAAGACTTGGTGGAACTGAGCAAATCGTTTTCAGTCCAACACTCCTCAGAGCCGTTGTACAGAGCTTAATGAGAAGCACTGACGATATACTGGTGGAAGGGCTTCTTAAAGAGACAGACGTCAATTTCAAGGCTAGATCAAATTTGTTTTAAGTTATTTTTGATATATATAGAGCACTGTTATAACAACTGAACGTAACATATCTGCTTGATTGTGCTATAAAATGTCAATATGTGCCAGGAATAATGAATAATACTGCCCCTTTAAAGCTTTTGTTGTCATCTACGGGGCCGCTTAATGGCCACGCTAATAATTATGTGGATCAATTTTTACTAAACACTCGAGTCCAATCCTAGAATGTCCTGGTTGTTCCACGGATTTGGCCAAAATCTAAGGCAGACGGGACCGTTCAGTCTGTGGCTACTAAACCGTGGAGCAGTTTGTCCTGGCAGGTTCGTTTTTCAGACTCTACTGTGATTTTTCTTGAAAAAAAAAAAAAAAAAAAAGAAAGGATGTTTTTTTTTCCTCCTTCTTTTTTAATGTCAGTATTTTTTTTTCCTTTTATCCATTGCTTTCATATTACGCAATCCTCACTGTGATTCAAGGCGCTTCATAAATAAACTCCACTGACTGAACCTTTCCTCAACGTTCTCAGAGCCGGTCTGCTCCCTTCACGGCGCTGTTTGTTCATTAACACTTTATTTACTTTATACTCTATTGATCCCTGAGGGGAAATTCCTTATTTGTTGACAATCTACTCTTTAGAAAGTGTTAAATTATTGACAAGTACAAATATGACCATCAGTAATGTAACACTTATCAAACTATTAATTCAAGTGATTCACGGGGCCCTAAATATGACATCGAAAAAATACATTTGCAGCTGGATCCACTGCACAATTAGAAGATTTCTGCAGTGGTTTGTGTTTGGAAGTATCATAAAAAAAAGGGAACAAAAAGCAAATGCCTGCCACACTTTCCAGACTTTGTTTGAATTTTTGTCATTTTTCTTGATCTTCATGTTTGTGCCTCACTTTCTCAAAATATTCAAAAGGAAATTAACATGTTTGGCAAGGCACTGACTTTTCTCCACCATGATTTAAACCACGTACATATAAATATATCTATACGTCTATATATCACAAACTCACTCAGCACAAACATAGGTGGGTCCGAGAACTCCACGTATGGATGTGCTGTGGTCTTGTTTTTTCCTTTTTGTTTGTTTTCTTTCCTTGTCCGCTCATTCGCGAGATTCAAAAAGTAATTACCTGCTCGGCTTCCTCTGCAATTAAACGGCGGGTTCACAGCTCCCTGATTAATGCAGGGCCACGCTCAGCCGCCGTTAGCGGCCCTGCAGGGCGGAATATTCTGGCCGAAACCGGGCAGGACAAACATACCTCTGCTGCGGCTCGCGTAACACGGAATTACACATTTGTACAAATTAAGATTAAAAAAATAAATAAATAAATAAATAAATAACATCAATGCTTTTTTTTTTTTTTTTTTGTCAGACTGTCAGACAATCAAAAATAAATAATGTATTAGAACAACAAAAAGTAGTTTTTGTTTATCAGTAGAATGATGAGTTTTAAAACAGTAAAAATATAAACCGGCTTAACAGAGTGTTTGAAAAGGTGCCTGTTGGGAAACATGTTGTATAAGATGAGTGTTTTAAAGAAAAAAGATGCTGTTGGCGATATTAAAAATGTATAAGTAATTGTACGTTTAAGGATGAGAATGTGACCTTTTAGTGTCATGTAGTGTGGAAATAATTGAAGTGCATCTGGTGTTTGGAGATTTAAATGTCTGTAAGTTGATGAGGATGAGAAATCATCAGATCTTGTATTTTCTATCTGCTCCTTTTTGAACAGATGGTGTAAAATTTTATGTCAATTGGGCATGAAAATTTGCTTTATTTTTGGTTTTTTTTCCTGTTTTTATCCTTTGTCTGTTCAAAATAAATAAATACCAGAAAGAAAAAAAAATAGACTTTTATGACAACTTTCTCCCAGGTTAAGAATTTTCACGGCCCGAACCGGGAAGTACGGCAGTGGCAGCATCATGCTGTGTCTGCATTTTGCAGGAAGGGGGACTGGTGCACTTCACAGATTCCATCATGAGGAGAAAAACCTCATCTGGAAATATTATAAGCAGCATCTCAAGACGTCAACCAAGATGTTCTTCTACCTGAACAATCTAAATTAGAAGAAACTGAAAATAAATGCGTCATTTTGACATTCAGCACACAGAATGATTTTATGCGACAAAGCAGGAAACGTTTACTCTGAATGCCAGGTATTGAGGTAAAGCTTGCGTCTTCTTATGTAGAGTACGTAAACATCTGGCTGTGTAAGCTCTATTGAAGAAAATCATTCATTTGTTGTGAACAGAAAGATTTTTATTCAGGTGATGAGAAAATGAGACTCATTTTGCCAGAGTTCAGAGAAGAAGTCAACATGGAACTAATTTGTACAGTAGAAAATCACAGTAGATAAATCCTGAATATGTCTATTCCAGTAGAGTAGAAATTTGGCAAAATGGACAAATTTTCCCCAAAAAAAATTAAGTAAAAAGAAAATTAAAAATCAAGCATTTTTACTTTGTTTTTTGGGGGGTTTTTTTGTTTGTTTTTGCTACTCAAAAATAACCAAACAATTTATGAAATCTGTATTTCACTAAAGATCCAAAACACAAACGGATCATCGATTGTTTATGAGGAACTCGGTCGTTTTCAGTTCCGCTGTTTGGGGAGTTTTTCCCTTTATTTAATGATGTTTCTGCAAGAAATGATGATCGATAACTTCCAACGAGTCTCTGGAGACGCTTCAGCAGCTGGATCTGAAGATCACTGATATCTCTGATATCTCTCTGTAGAACTCTCATACAAACGGTTATAATAATTTTAAAGCTTCAACTTCATTTTCCATTATAATTTCTCTCATTTTTTAATTTTAAATATGCTAAATATTGGGGAACTTTGGAGAACTTGTCATTAGGCAGCATCTTACCTCCAGTCACCGTCAGCTTGGTGATGTGTGTGTGGCGTTCGCCACTGAAATGTGAACAAACAACTCAACGTCACCCAAACAAACCGTACCCAGATCTTCACTGGTAGTTAAATAACCTGAACAGGAACCACAGTGACCCATTTTATCTCCAGCTGTTTGCAATTTGAACAACATCCGTCAAAGTAAACGTCTCGGCAAGTTCAGGAGCGTCAAGGAAAGATTTATCCAAATTTATTACATTGAAAAAAGGAAAAAAAAAAACACAGTTAAGCGGAGAACGCTTGGAGTAGACGGCCAACAGTCACTTAATAACTCCTTAGTTTCACCAAAAATTAGGTGGGTGAAGTTAAAGTTTTACTTTGGCTGCGCTTGCACAACAGCATGCTCTGCTCTTGTGCATCACATACACATACATTACATTAAAAAAAAAAAAAGTTTGCCCTCTCGCAGATGTTGTCTTTTCTTCTGTTTCAGATTATAGTATTAATTTAAAATACTATAATGCTTTGTGCATTTGCCTCCACAAATGCACAAAGCCCGTTTGGATAATATTTCTATCTATTCAGGGGAAGGGGAAAAAAATCTATCCAATCTAATTTCGCACTGCTTGATGTTTGTTACATCACTGAAGAGGACATTTTACACCCATTTATATGAATCTGCACTGACAAACAGTTTGTGGGGGTGAGTGTTTATATCTCAACACTCGGCATCTTAAGGACGCGCGCTCCGCTCCGACGTTCCTTCTCCTGGTGTCTGAAGCACCAAGTCGGCCAAACAGGAGCATTTCATGAGTCTTTCATACGCAAACTTAACGCGGATGTCAATAAACCACAACGACAGCAAGTGATTGTTGTCATCCAACCACATTTCTATTCAACTTAAAATTGTGGAAACTGGAATTAGAAAAATTAATTTGGAACGGAATTGTGGAAAAAAAAAAAATGTTGGACATAAAGTTTTGGTGTTAGAATGAGGCGATTTTTCGGCTCACAGAGGTCAGCTGTTACGACTTTTTTTAGATTTTATATATTAATCCAGTCTGAGACGAAAGTGCTCAATCCCTCTATTCTTTTACGAAGCGTCGCAGAGACGCTCCCTGGACGACGCCGTTGCGGATGAAAAAAACTGAACAGTGGAAGTGAAGCAGCTGGGGCAACATGCGGACACTGCTGTTCATACGCATTTCTGAATAAAACAAACATCTGATCAATCACACAACACACCTCACCGAGCTCCACCATGCAACGTCTGACACATCAGCACAGAGAAGCTCGATGTCTTCCTTCACCCCAACATCCAGTAAAAAGCAAAACGAGTCAAAATGTTGCCTTCAGCGAAGATGAGGCCAGCTGACTATCTCTTACCTCCATTTTTGTTTCCCCTGTAGCGTGGCGAATGATCCAGTACCGGCTGCGTTTTGACATCACAATGTCTGACGTGGTAACAAAATGGAGGCCAAGTGACGGCGGACTCGTTTAAGTCACAGGGAATCGGCTAAAATTCAGCGGCTGAAGGCTTTTCTGAAGGCAGAACAGTCGAATGCTTGTGAATTTACAACCACAGGACAGAAATCCCGCTGAATAAAACTGAAATATTTAACAGTTTAGCGGCGGAGCAGAGATGAACGGGAAAGCCCAACATAAATATTACTGCATCCGGAAGTTTGTATGGTTGAGTGAACAAATGCATTATGGGATTTTTTTTTTTTTTTTTCTTAAACCACAAATAATAATTAGAAATACTGACGACTGTAAAAGGCTCGTGCAACAAAGTATCATTACAACACAAAGGTTATTCTCAGCGATGTGCTTTTATGACGCGTCTTTTACAGACTTTGTTGAAAGCGTAGTGGAAATCTGTATCGGTCGACAGCGTGCCGTTATAAAGCTGTTCTGCCTGTATTTTCACCTCCTTGGTACAGATAATAAAACTTTTCACAAGCGACATTTTTCCCCTTTTCCGACAACAAGTCGGGACACCCGGAGATTTTCATGCCGGCCATGAACGCAACAGCGACGCAGAAAAAAAAAAAAAAAAAACAAAAAAAAAACGTGACAGTAGCAACAATGACCTTTAGTGTCAGGATTATTTTTTCAGCCAGCAATTTATTTGCCTTGTCTGTCAGACGCAGTAGCAGGTTATCTGTCCAAGTCTACAAGCTCTTTTTATTTCTTTTTTTTTGTTGTTGTTAACGGTTAATGTGTAACCGGAGAGCGAGGGGAATCATTTCCTTTTACCTCATGTACGGGTCGATGTTGGCGAGGTTTCACTAAATGGGATCTTTGTCAGGAGGGCCGCGGATCTCATGCAAAGTGGAGCAGAAACGAAGAGCTGAAGCTGCTGACGGGGTCGGCTTTTGCTAAAGTTGCCTTTCGCTTTGCAGAATTTTGGTCCCAAAAGGGCTTGAAATCACAAAACCCCTGAGATACGGCCGTCCCATCGCTCCCCCCCCCCTCCGCAGCCACTGCTGTCACATTTCAATGATAAACTCCGATGTTTCCACGAGTGAATAACCTGTTTTTACTCTAAACATGACCTTTGACGTCTGAGGGCTTCACGGGAGCTCCTCTGGATCCACTGATCTTGTTCAAGTCAGCTTTTGAACAATTAAGAGTCTGGATCCACGCCACCTAATGCGAAAGCCGAGTTATCTATTATTTCATGAGTAAAGAGAATAAACTTCACAGTCAGTTGACCGTAACTTCGGTCTTGCTCCCCTGTGATTCACTCAACGTTTTAACAGTTTCCTTCTTCGCCGAGACAGAGCTTGTGACTGCGACCTGGTATTTTAAACGCCATGAGAAATCCGGCTGGTTACAGTGGAAAAGATGAGAAATGCAACTGATTCGGCCCAACGGTTGGAACATTAAATGTGTACAGGAGTGATCGCTTGCTTGGTTTCTGAAAAGAGCTGGATGAAAAAAAAAAGAAACAAAAAAAAAACAAACAAACAAACAAAGCTCCCGTCCTTTAACGGTTTGATGTGGTTAATAACCCATTGACACAATTAAATACGGCAAGATCTAATTAATATAAAAAAATAAGGGGGAGATCAAAACACAAATGGAAAAATAATACGTATATATGGTAATATTTACATATGTAAAGTTAAAATGAGGTAAAAGCTTCAGCTGCACTTTTGATGCAAATAAGACTTGATGCACTCATTTCCAGCTTCATATCTTTAATATGTGTGTTTTACATAAAACTGTAAACAATAGCAAAAATATCTAAACTGGCATAAAGTAAAAGCCCGAATTATTTTTATTTTACAAGCTGTGTCCAAACCCTGTCCTGGATTTTCATAAAATAATTCAAAAGAAGGAAAGAACACATGTAAAGCTTTACCGTTAGATCACACTTTGATTTAAAAGCAGCATCGGTATGAGTATTGGCATCGCAAACGTTTATTATTAACATTTCCGTATCATAATTGGCAGAAAATAAGGAAAAGAATATCAGCTCCTTAAATGCTGCGGTAAAAAGAAAACTATGCTAGAAAATGTGTAAGTTGTTGCATGAAGTATCAAAATCTGTTTCCATTACAAATTTACTCAAATCTCTGCTGAATGTCGAAAAGCACAATTTTACAGTTCGGCATTTCCACTAAATGAGAAATTAAGCTAAAATCACACATTTTATCACCAAAAGTCATTCAAATCCTGGCAGCGACGAATGTAAACAGTTACATACATCAGAGGAGACATTAGCGTCTCATCCAGGCGTTGGAACGACAAACGCCCTGTTCCTGTGAGCGGCTGCTTATGCAGCGTTTTGGGAAAATTGTAGTCAGGAAATTTTACAGAAGAGTTTTGGATGCAACACGTTCGAAGCACACATCTTCTTATGAAGCGTGCGAGTCTGTGAGAGCTCCACGCTGTCCGTGAAAAAAAAACAAACCGTGAAAAAAAAAAAAAACCTTCGTCCTCCTACAACTTCCCGTCGTCGTCTTTGTCGTTTTTTCCAGTAGCAACATCCAGTTGTTGATCACGTGACTTACGTGTTGCAGTTTTACAAAATACATCTTTTTCTATGCGGCCGGAGAAAACCCACCTCATCCTGGCTCAAAAAACAGTTGGTTTTTTTTTTTTGTGAAAAACTTGAGTTTTTTTTTGTCTTTTTTTACGAAATTGCCGCGTTTCCATTAATCCGATTTATTGTCGTGATTTCAATTTGCGAAATTTTACGGTCAATGCTAGTGAGATAGCAAACATTGAAACATTTGTGTGAAACATTTAACTATGTCTCATCAAGTTGTAATTAGGACACTGATAATGCACTTATTTACATTTTGGTTTCAAACCACTAATAGCCAGAAAGACCTGGTTGAGTTCTTTTGTGTTAATTACAGTGATCAGTGTTCCTGATGAGACACTGAAGTGATGTCTGATCATTTTGTGGTTGGGAAACCTAAACGGATAAGATGTCGTTCCCAGTCACCCAGACGGTCGTTACCAGGATTTTTCAGGATTTCCCAGACGGTGCAGTCAGAAAAAAAACAAAACAAAAAAAAACTGTTCCAAATCTCCTGCCCTCCTCTCCCTCCTCTCCCCACCTGTGGTGGACTCTGGCCGGCTGTCTCCACGCTCCTCTGCTCATCCCTAAAATTAATTCATGCGCACATCTCTGTCCCAAGAACACCACATTAACCCTGACCACAGGAGGCATCCTGATGGAAAAAATGTCCCTCTCTGAAACGTCAGGTTGACCTTTCCACCTCATAATCTCTATTTTCTTCTTTTTTTTCCTCCTCCATCTCTAGATGTCAAGTCCCCTCCCCGGTTTTACGCCATCTCTTAAAACCTTAAAAGTCCAAAAAAAAAAAAAAAAAAACTTGCTAAAGTTATTGCTGTGCTGCCAAATCCCACCATAAACGTCGGAGCTATCGCCACGCGGTTGTGGTCAGCACGTATTTTTGAAGGGACACGCCACATTGGCTGCTTTCTGGAGGACAGAGGAAGTGTAATTGGGGGCCGTCAGTGGTCGCCCTCGGCCGGTCAAGCAGGGACGCTTTGCAGATTGAGACATGGTGACTGAACAGTCCCACCACCTGGATGAGCGTCCCCTACCTGTCTGACTTCCTCACCCGCTCAACCTCCCTGACCTTCATCAGCCAACCTCTGCGGGACATTTGCTGGACCCCCCCCCCTCTGCCGCCGCACCCCACCCTGCTTCATTGCTCCTCTCACCAAAGGCTGGCAGCACCGTCATCTTCGGTTTCTGCATTGTCCACAAACCTTGAGTCAGAGCCAACACGACTGCAATCACATAAAAAAGTCTCTTTTATAACAGCTTTAAAACTTTAAAACTCAATCTAAAGCCCATCACTTGACTTGCTGACCTGTGCCTCCTTGTTGCCAGCCAGAATCCGCTCAGATTCGCCTTCAGTTAAAGCTGCCTTATCGCCGGCTCAGGATACTTTATAACAACTTTAACCCTCCTGGGTCTCTGGACATTTTGTTTTTATTGTATTTTGAGCGCCGTATCGGCTGTGTTGATTGTAATTTGGCTCCTTCAGCATTTCATTCTCTGGTTGTCTTTAAAAAGCCAATTTACACCATCACTGAGATTTGAATTCAAACATTTTAATTATTATCATTTGGTTTGGGGTCCCGCCAAAATTTCATTTTTACTGTTTTGTAGTTAAAAGTGAAGCAACTGATCTATCAATCTGCATATATGGGATGGAGAAAACAAAGTTTTTGATGTTTTCATCATTGCACAAACACACCCCCATAAATTGTTTCACAACTCTGGACAAACACACAAAAAAAAAAAATTATGAGAATAGCTGCTGTTACTTTTTGAAAGACCCTGATTTGCTTTTTGTGTGTTTTTTTTTTTTCTTTCTAAAATGCGTGAGCTTCGTTTCAACTACACACCTGAGAAAATCCTCGTCTACAGACAGCAAAACTTCCCAACTGCGGCGATTCCATTGAATCAGAAATGAAATTAAAATCAAGTAAAAAGTCTCGTTCATAAGATGAGTAATTAAACATTATAACGGTCATTTGAGATTCATTCATTACACTTTGCTGAACTCTGGTAGCTCCAGCTAAGTTAAGGAAAGATGAAATGGTCTATAATGCTGTAATGTTGCAAAAAAGGCAAAATGCATACTAGTTGTTAAACTTTACATGTGTATATTTTGTTTTATATTGATAAGCGCCCCTTGTTGTTGGTTTAAAGCCGAGGTTTCAGGATGCCTCTGCAGTTTCACAGTCGTTCTCATAAAGAGCTGCTTTGCTTTATTGCCCCGTTGCCCCGTTGCCCAACGTCACATGCCTTCAGTACTGGGATATGATCCGAGATAAGGCAACAAAGTCCTGAAACAAAGCGAGCTCCCTCTGCTACCTGTCCAACTAAAGCATTCAGAATGAGCTGAAAACGCCCCGAATGGTGGACGACGATAACCCTAATCTACCCGGGATTACCACAGTCTGTGTCGCTGCTTTCTCTGCACGCCTGGAAACGACCTGCGACTCCTTTTCTTTTTTCTTTTTTTTTTTTTCTTCCTTGGAAGATATCAAAGTCACTCTGAATCATCGAGAGGCCCCTCACATACGCAGCTTTTATAAATCATATTTTCACGATAAGCTGATTACCTTACCCTTGACAGCAGCGCAAAGCGAAGGCAGTAAAGGAGCGGATTACGAGGTGATGGTCCATAAAGGGTTTGGCTCAGATAAGACGCTCTGTGTGAGGAATAGTGGAAATCTGTTTGGTTTTTTTTGTCTTTTCTCCAGAAGCTCATATAGGAGAACCTCTGAGTTCACGTCGACGTTTCATTTTTTAAAATTTTTTTTTTCATGCTACAAAGTAGTATTTGATCAGAAGCGAACTTCCTTTTCTGCTCACTGCCTGCGTCCGAGCAGACAAAGCCATAAAAGTGTTGCGGCCCATGAAAGGCGGCCATTTCCGACCTTTGACCTCGCTCCTTGGTCACGCAGGGATGACCGCCAAAGCCCTTTCAAACCTATGCATTATGTGTCCGTTTGAAAAAGCATGTTTGATATCTGCAATTGACAACATCAAAATCGTGACGTCCTAGAAAGAAGAAGAAGAAGAAGAAGAAGAAGAAAAACGAGCGACGGTTCCCGTTTTAAGCTTCTGACTCAACGCCTGCAGCCACGGTGAAATTCCTCCACCTTCTTAATCTTCGGAATGACCCTGTTAATGAGCCTAATGGCATATGAGTGATTCCACACTTGAGTGAAACAGTGTGTGTGGGGGGAGTGGAGAGAGGTGACCGCTTCGGCAACTTCCCGTAACGCAAAGCAAACTTTCAGCGGTCGCCGTCTATGTGGAGGAAGCCATTAGAACAAACTGCTCTCGGGTGCAGCAAAGCAGACCCGGGGGGGCCGCGCGCGTTTATGACCCACATCACCTCCAGGTGTCCTGCAGCGCAAGGACAAAATGGAGAGTGGATGCACATTCTTCATCCACATAGGACGTTTCAAAATAGAAAGAGAAATCTCTCTTTTTTTTTTTCTTTTGTTTTTGCCTTTTAGTGCTTTTTAATTTACAAGGAAGTGAACTATAAATAATATATTCATTCTTTTGACATCCAGTTGACTTAATATCACTTTTTTCCCCCAGTAATCTGGAATCTTGTGGCTCTTGGATTGAAATTCCTTGTTGGAATGGATGACTGTCAGTGGGATGAGAGGTCAAACATATAAGGAGTGTGGTCGCCCTCTTGTGGTCCACATGTGGAACAGCAGCGCTGAAAACAATCTAAAGATCTGTGAGCCAGAGGTGGGACAAAGTCAATGTTTTGCAAGTCTCAAGTCTTTGTCCTCAAGTCGGGAACTTGGAATTTCAAAAAAAAAGAAGAAGAAGAAGAATTCAGACTTTTGATCTCAGAAGATTAATGTCAGAATTCTGAGATTAAAGTTCAAGTTAAACGGGAGCAGGGTGAGCCATGGGAACGTTCATGCTCATTTATGTCACCTTGTTTTGTTTTTGTAACGTCTTCGTCGTTCTTTGTGGTCAAAGTAGAAAAAGGGGAGAAAATTGTCAATCTTTCATGACTGATCCTCCAATGAAAGAGTTTGACAAGAGCATTTAACCCGTAAAATAAGTGACAATGTGTTCTGTTTCAGGCCAACTGTCTCCCTCTGGCCGCAAACAAAACATTCAACTGTGCCATTTCCAGAACAATGACAACTGGAGGCGTAAACAAAGGCATTTTCAGCCCAGTGGATATGTCATCACATTTAGATTTATGTGAATCTGTGTGAGTGACATTCCTCACCACATTTAGGGGGAAAGCGGTTTCACTCTACTGGACAGGTCGCGTTTGGTGCACACAGGTGCACAGCGAGACGCGTCGCGCATCCGAGCTGTCGTCGGTTTCCAACAGGGATTTCCTGCTGCGAGGACACGAATCACCCTCTGTGAGGAAAGTCTGCGCAGAGAAGCTGGTTTTACTCTACAGACAGGATTTAATGTGCTTTTGTATAACCTTCGGCCGTCTTAATTCTGAATCAGTACCATCTAAAAAACTTTTTACATTTCTTAAAAAAATTGCAATATTTCTTGCCAGTCATCTCAGAAAGTGGAATGGACCTTCGGTAGAGATTCATTACACACAGAGTGAAACACGTCAAGTAGATTAAATGATTCTGGCTTATAGGGAAAGAAAACCGAAAACATTTAGTGACTCAGAAAATTAGAATATCACACAAGTCCAATCAGAAACAGACGAGATTGGGACCTTTGTAGCCGTTGTCTCTAGTTCCTCTGAGTGGACGGATTTCACTTGACAATCCTCTCAAGACTGAAGTAGTTTTCCCTGTTTTCCCTGTTCCTTCTTCCTCACACTCAGTTGACTGTTTGCTGAGATTCAGAACAGCTAAAAAAAACAACCAGCTTCTCCAGCAACGAGTTTTGTCTTTCCTTCATCATGAACGTTGTCGATAGCTGCGTTCCCTTAGAAATGTGCGCAAAACTTAGACAAAACATGATTTTGCAATTACACTAAATTAAACACGCAATAAAATCAAATGCGTGTAAGTTTGTTCACATGATAAGTCATTAAAAACATGCTGCGCTATCATCTTTCAGTGACTTCCTGTCCTCTTCTTCTTCTTCTTCGTTTCCCCCAGTGGTAACATCCGGTTGTCGGTTGATTCGGGTGATGTGAAATAAAGTTTTTCCGTTGCAGTTCTACCAAATAAATCCTAGAGGCATTTTGTTATTGCAACGCTAGAGGTGTTGTGTTTTGTTTTTTTTATTTTCAAAATTATTGTGTCTCCATTAAGCAATTTATTTTCGTGATTTCGGTTTGCGCGTTAATGTGTCAGTGGAAGTCCCAGTTAACATCTTCCCATGTTTCCCATGATCCAGAGATGGAGACAGCTCGGAGTCTTTGCAGGTTGTTTTGAGTTCATTAGCTGATCGTGACGTCATGCGTTTCCATCGACAACCTTTTTCAGTGTTTAAATTTTCCCGCACACTAAACTTTGGGTTTTTTCTATGTGTGAGCCATAATCCTGAAAAATTACAGAAGAATCAGGGCATCTATCCATCCCTCTATGTGCGACTATTGGTAGAAAGACTCCACTGCTTGTTTTTCTTTTTTAACCTGCTTTAAAAATAGAATAAATCCTGCAAAAATCAACAATTCAACGGCAGATTCTGCAACCCTGCAGGGTCATATTTCCATTTCCAAACATTTCTGTACAAAACAAAAAATAAAAAATAAAAAAAATCACACACACACTTCAACCTACACACGAAACCACGGCCCAACGCGCCCAGTTGGTGCAATCAATACACGAGCACTGCACTTCTTTTATTTATTTCTTTCTTTTCCAACATCCCTCATGTTGGAGCCTGAGTCATGTGGCTCCTTGTTATGTCGGTGTTAAGTCCGCCCACCGGTCATCTCACAGTCTATGAGGCATCCGCAGAGCGCCAGCATCCACCGCATCAATGGGAGCTTCATGCTCAACCAAAGGAGGATGATGGGATTTTAAGGTTTTGAACTGTTTGGGTTTTGAATGTTGCGTAAACCAAACCGAAGAGAAGCTTCACATGGAGAAATTCATGAGCAGATTAGTCACAAAAATGTGGCATTTAGTGTTATTTCCTCAGATGTTTTTTTTTTTCTGTCAATTAAATGATTAAGTTTTTTTCAAACCCACCTCAGGAGGGTGTTTTTGTGTGTGTGTGTGTGTGTGTGTGTGTGTGTGTGTGCGTGTGTGTGTGTGTGTGTGTGTGTGTGTGTTTTGCGCAATTGTGTCTTTAATTCGACAGCAGGCCGGGTTGGTCAAAGCCTCCCAGTCAATTATCTACATGTGAATGTGTTCTGGCCATAAATTACAGCGATGTGTGGGAAGATGGGCGAAGGCGGCCAGAGGCTATGAAAGAGAGCGCAGGCAGGTATGTGGGGGACGGAGGTGCTAATGGGAAAAAAAAAAAAAAAAAAAGAAGAAAAATAAAACCAAAGAGCACAATGTTTGGCAGAGAGGCAGACAGGCTTCTGACGCATTCAGGTCTGAGTTAACGTGCCACTTGTCTGTGAGGCAGACGATTCACCATTCAGTCCTGATTGCGTTTTTTTCGTTTAGATTTTTTTTTTTTTTTAGTCTGGCTGTGAAACACCAAAGTGTCTGTTCTCAAAGATGATTAGAGTCTGATCAGAGGGAAATACACGAGAAGGATTAAAGACTTGTGCACAATGTTTCTTTTAATAACTGGCGTTTCTATTTGGAGCATCTGCTAAGCAATGTGAAGAGAGATTATTCATTTTTCATAGAAATGCTGACATTTTTACGTCTTCATAAAAGTTGCATGTTTTATTAAGTCAAACATGTCGATGTTTGCTGCCGACTTGCTGTTGCCGTGAATTCTGGTCTCGAATCGTAAATCCTAGCGTCAGTCTGTTCGTGACGTGGAGCTCGAACACAACTGTGATCTGTCACTGGACAATGATCTGAAGCACAACGGCACAGTTCACTTCTGAATGTGAAAAAAAAAAAACCCAAATAAACCCGCCACTGTTTTGCGCTGGACTTTCCCGTCGAGCTCCTCCAGACTAGCGGCAGCAGCACTTTAGCGCCGGGTGGAACTTTGCGTATGCTGAGCTCATCATATGAACTGCTCCTCAGTCCGCTCCTCAGAAAGGTTCTGAACGGCATAATGAGGAGCACTGGAGTAGGCGTATCTTAAAGAGACAGAGACCTAATTTTAAGGCGACAAATTACAAAGTCAAATTTCTTTCAAGTCACATACAGCCACTGAAGGTAACATACTTACTTTATTGTGCTATGAAATGGCACCAAGTGCCTGGAAAACAAATAACACCGCCCCTTTAAATCCGACGGAGCGGCTGCTGCACGACTTTAAACAGGACACTCATGATGGAAAACCGTTCAGTGTGGATGAATTAAACCAACTTTCCCGTTTAAAAATATTCCACGGCATTATAAAAACACCATTGCCAGTTATCATAAATGCTTGGCGACAGTCGTCGCTGCAAAGGGCGGCACCACCGGCTCTCAGGCCTGGAGGGCAACAATGGATTCACAGAAGGCCACAATGATTTTCTTTTCTTTTTTTTTTTTTACCAATCAATAAAATCATTATTGATTGATAGTATGTAGAATATAATCTTGTGCTTACAAGAAGAAATGTGTGAGAAAAGAGCGTGTGTGCGAGAGTGTGCGTGCGCGCGCGTGCGTGCGTGCGTGCGTGCGTGCGTGTGTGTGTGTGCGTGTGTGTGCGTGCGTGTGCGTGCGTGCGTGTGCGTGTGTGTGTGAGTGCGTGTGTGTATAAAAATAGGAATTTCAGTCAGGTATTAAGATCGTGTTCCCCAGTGTGGCTTTATGTCTGCCAACGTCTCTGGTTTCAAACTTTGTAACAGGAGAAAATCATGGCAGTGCAAGAGGCTAAGTACTTCAGTTAACCCCCAGAGTATCTCATTTCATCCACTTTGACCTCAGTCTGTGTCTAGAAATTATTCATTAATCCCCTTTAATTTATCTGCTTTCTCAGCTCTGTTGACTCTGTGAACTGTTGTTTCCACAGATTCCCAGCTGGGCAGCAAGTAAACGTATCGAAACTAATAGAAAAGTACGGGCATGCTTTTCGTCCCCGTGTCAATAAGAAGTGCAAATACATTTTTTTCTTTTTTTCTCCTTTGTGTGTTATGGTAGGTGGAATTATGATGCTTTCCATTTCATCATTTCTCCATGCATGCACCAGTTCACTCATGCCGTCACTCTGACACATGACCTGACCGTTCCAGGGCTTGGTTTCGTCCTCTAGCCTCCGACACGGTTTGTGTGCAAACATGAATCATGCCTGCACAGGTTTCCACGCCAACCGGCGCTCCGCCACTGAACATAGGCATGCGTATCAGCGCAGTTCGCCGGCGTAGTGAAGTAAACAAAAACAGATGCAATTTGTGCCGCATTAGTTTAGGAGCAAAACGAAACGATTCAATGAGACATCTCAGTGAATGTTCACCGCTGGCTGGTAGATTCTGTAATTCTTTAAATAAACTCAGTATGAGTTTAGATAAATACACGTTTTTACAGATTTTGCTAAAGTAAATCACCTGTTATCAATCCTGCAACCTCCATTAAATCAGACGTTCTTATAAATACTTTATATTCATTTTAAATATATTTGGCAGTTAAATTAATCCTGCTGAATGTGACTTTCATAATTAATATGTTCGTTACATTTTTGGTAAAACTGTCACTTTGTTGCGGTGGTAAAATATGAGATCGATAATCTGTGAAAGGTTCAATCTCCTCCACCTCCTCCCTGTTCTGCTACTGATGTCTGAAGAAATGCACCACTCCCAATCAAAAACAACCAATCAGAATCAGGAGGAGGGTCTTAGCGCTGTCAGTAGGTCTCATGAACTCGCTGCTAAACATGCTGATGGTTGAGAAATGACTGACCTCTACAGGAAAAATGTTTATCTGGCCATGCTAACGAGACTGAGCTTCCATGACAGGCTATGCTAGCTGCAGCACCACACGAGATTGTGATTGACAGCGCTAAGCCCCACCTCCTAGCTGATTTGTTTTGCCTTTTTTCAAGTCGGCACGGGTAGCACTGTGATTTTTTTTGCCACAGATTACCTGTCCCATGCCATACTGTCACGACATAGTGACAGTGTCAACGAACGTTACACTCTGCGGCTTTGACGTTGAGTCACGCCTCAATCACAGTTCTTCACAAAAGTGAGTGAGAAATTGGCTAAACGTTCGCATTTTGTCGGCCGTACGGGTTAACAGTGCAGCTCTGCAGCCCCTGGTGTCACAGTTACATGGCTTACGCTCCTCATCTGAGTGAACATCTGACACAAAGCTCCCATAGCAACAAGCTACGGAGCTTTTCCCGTTTATTCACAGTAAACACAATAATCAGTTGCTACAGGCACGCTGCTGAAGCCTGCAGCTTTCACAGATGAATGCTAAAGCCTTAAACCGAGTTGTTTTGTGATCCAGTTAGCCAACACTGCCAATTGCAGTTGTTTCATTCTGTTGCTTGTGTTGTCTTGCTTGATGTCTCTTGGCTTTCTGAGTTTTCTTGCAGCTTAAACAACAACGTTCAACAAAAACGTGTTTGAATATTCCTAATTCCAGAAACTGCCCTTAAATTGCCATTAGTTTGATCTTACTGGATGACTTACGTACCCCGGGATAAACATGAAACGCAATAATGGCATTGCTGCATCAATTATTCAAGCAATTTGAATGATTAAATAACACGTACTTAAATGGCACATTTTTACAGGAGAAATGTCAGAGAATATTGCCTACTAACAGAAACTAAAGTTAATGTTAGCCACAAAGTTTAAAGGAAGTAAAACTCACCTTCTTTTCTCGGTGATTCTCTGCATCTATTGAAAGACTCTTTGACCTCCAAGAAAATATGCATGAAATCCCAAACAGCATCACGAATTTCATTGTCACTTATGCGGCTTTAAATTCGACCCCGTGACACAGTGGTTCCCAGTGCGTAACAGTCCAACGTTCAACCCCGTAACAAAACCAGTTTTTGCAACAAGAAACGGAAACAAAACTGGAGGGACACGATTAAAAAGTGATATTTTATAAATAATTCATGTATTTTTCCTCATATTTCTTTTATTTAGGTTAAAGTATACCCAAAAATGCTTATAATGGTGGAAATAACTTGCAGTTACTCACTATTTTTATGTTTTGTATTCAGTGAAAAACGAGCATTGGTCAGTGGGGACATGCTCATTTGGCTGACCATCTTCTACAACACATAAAACTTTTTAAAACCTAATTTTTAAGATAGATTTGCACGTTATATTACCAAGACACATGGATATTTCCATTTCTTGATTTTCTTAAAAAAATAAAAAATAAATAATTACTCAGACCAGCATAATCACTCAGTCCAGGTCCATCTATGCTTTGTGTGTTCCCAGAATCTGTAATAATGTGTTTCGCATAATGTGAAAATATTTGAGATAAACCTGTGAGACACAAAATGCGCCGAATTGAACCGGATGTCTCCCTTTGTTTTGAACGTTTACTGTTTGGCTTCACCGACTTCCCAAAATCTAAAACAAACACACACACACACAAAAAAATTACATTTTTATGTTATTAACCATGGTAATCAGCTTTGGCACAAAGAAAGGCAATGACAAACTAAAAGTCAACAATGATTTTTTTATTTTTTTTTTTTTTATTTTATCCGGTTTATACAGTTTTGGTTCTGTAGCAACCTACTGGATAAATCTAATGAAGTGCAATTGTACTCAAGCCAGTTACAGTTGAGAGCAATGACAGGCACAAGTTTTGTGCAAATTTAACAGCATCGGAACGGCTCCTACACATACATCGCAAAGAATACATGCCAGGGGAAAAACAACGCTAAATCAGTTTACTTTGACAACAGTTAGGAAGACGTTCCATGACAAAAAAAATAAAAAATAAAAAATTAATAATTAAAAATCAATCCAAGGTTAAGACTTTGATTAAACATTTCACCCACAACTGACAAATGGGAAACAATAACTTAGTAAACATTCAGTCGTTATGCACAGCGAGAAATGTGTTGTGTTATCCGCCCCAACAAACTAAAAACCCCTTCAACCTGTCCGGGCCAAAAGTCCTCAATTCAAAAACTGTGCATTGCCTTTTTTTTTTTTTTTTTTTAAATTATTATTAATTATACTGATATTACAAAACTAAAAACCTAAACGTTGTATCGGAAAGGGTAACAGATTAACCTGTCCGGCGATTTTTCTTCTTCTTCTTTTTTTTTTTTTTTTTTTTTTTTTTAAAGGAATTGACATTTAAAGTGATTTGTCCGGCAAGACACTGGCCTCTAAAACTAAAACTTAAGGTGCTGAACCTTTAAAGGTGTCACAAGCCACATGAGACAACACAACTATCTGAAACGCATGGGCAGTGGGAGCCTCGTTAAAATTTAACCTCATTTGCGTATCTAATCCGTCTATATCGCAATACTCGGGACAAGATGCATGTTAGCGACGTCCGACATCCACGTACTGGATAGAAGAAAGTAAAAAAAAAAAAAAAAAAAAGCCTATTATTTGCCTCAGAGAACAGATTTACGTAGAGTTTTTGAAGCAGTAAAAACCTCCCAAACATGCAGTAACACAGGATCATGATTTAAGATCTAGGTAGGTGAATTCTGGTAACCAGTCTGTAGTCTTAGAACGCCGACGTTACAGGCTAAGGTCTGCTTGTGCGAGCCCTAAATGCTCCATCCTTCACAGTGAAAGTTTACGATTTGACAAACTAAACCTCTCTGGAAATGCCTGCACTCGCTCCAGTGCCTCCTCCAGAGTGTAAAGTGTGTTCGGCAATGTGACATCTTTTCTGAACGCAGCTGCTAAAGTTTCATCCTCGGCTGGAGATTGATCGAATATTGAAATGGAATCAATCCCCTGCACCCCCCGAAAAAAAGAACAAAAAAAAACAAACAAAACAGATCTCGTTTCCCGTGCTTGCGGCAGGGATGACATAATTTCCTACATTTTACCTTTCTTTCTATTTTTTCTCTTTGTCTTGTTCAAATTTTTCCATGATCACACTCACATTTTTTTTTTTTTTTAAGATGAATCGTCGTGCACAAGGTTTAACGTCACGATTTAAAACACGAGTTTCTCATAATGGGGGGTCTGGCGATGCCACGTGATGAAGGAAAGCAGATGAACAACTACATTCTACAGCTTTCCTGTGTTGTACAATCAAGGGCCACATTGAAATCGCTCACAACCTAGAATCAACAAAAACTACTTCAAGTTGCATTCGGATGGCAACTATCAAAAAGTAAACTTACTGTAACATACATATTATATAAGTGTAATAGTCCATGCAGTTTGCGCACGGCAGAGTTTGCATCGTTATGGTATGTCATAAGTGTTATGGGAGACATCAGCCACCAGTGCATTTCCGATGTAGGTTCAGGGAGAAAAACTCCTCGACACACATCAGAAACTCAGCCGGACTTGAAGAGCAAGATGGCCACCTGGCCCAGGTAGAAGTAAATAAAATGCTTCGTCTCGTGGGTGACGTAGCTGCCAAAGTTCCTCCCAACGATGCAGTGCCAGGTGGGGTTGTACTTCTTGTCAAACTCCTAAAAAGAGACGAGGCGAGAGGATTAATCACACAACTTAGCGAAGGCTAGTTAGCACAGCCACTGATGATGGTGGATAAAGTTTTCCTGAATGGTAAGTTGTTTTCCCGCCACTAGCACGCTAATCATCATTGATGGACAGCAACAAGACCCTCCCCCTGGCTCTGATTGGTTGATTTTGGCTGTATATCTTCAGATGGCAGTAGTAGCTCATGGAGGAGGTGGAGGAGCTCAATTTTTTTCACAGATTATCCATCTCAAATTAAACTGTCGTAACTTGGTGAGACGTTTGACAAATATGGAAAAAAACTAGTTTGATAGCGTTCCATACTGCAACTTTGAAACATCTTGTTTTCCAAATTCAAATGTTTCAAAAGCAGGTAGTCAATGAACTCATTTAATATTTAAAATAAGTATTTTAGTTCTTACAGATTTCCTTTTTTCCCCCCCCCCACACTTAAAATTTTGTATTTACACCACAGAGACTTTACTGGAAAAACTAATCGCGACTTCAAAATGATTATTTTATTTATAAGGGATAAAGAAAGCTAAGGAAACCAACGCGGCCCTTCAACCCGCCACTTTTGACAACGGCAACAACAACCATTCCTGATAAGCGGCGGGGAATCTTTTCCAGCACAGACACACACTGTCTGTAAACTGAGACTTTGACTGGACCCCTCATCATTACGTCCATTGAAGTATTTCATCCAGCTTTCACCAGTTACTTTATCCCAGATGTAAAACTCTACTTTCATGGACTTTGACCTTAACTAAGAAGAGTGAGGCATATAGTGATCCAGATGTTGCTCTGGATTATTTCCTGACCTCCTGGATGTGCAGTCGATGCACCTTTGGAGTCATTTGTGTAGCTGATTTTACAGGCCAGCCAGCAATTACACCTGTCTGCTTCAAATAAAGTTATTATTTATTTTATTATTTTATTATTTATTTCCAATGACAGTTTTTTTTAATCTAATATAAAACTTTGATCCGTAACAAGAAAACAAGAACAGTTTTTTAAAGGGATAAATGCCCTCCCCTCACTTCAAATTGAGATAAAACTGATTCCATCTGTAAAGAGACGAGGACGTTTTAATGTTCTAAACAAATCCCTTTACCTAAATTCACTTTAAGTGCAAAGGTTGCAGACCTTTGCAGTGTAAAAACAAAAACAAAACACCTTTGCATGCACTTTACATACAAAAGTATAAGCAGACATAACGATTTTTCTCAACTACAGCTACACTGAGGCATACTTTCCTTCAAGTCAACTCGTTACTGCTGCTGCTGGTTCCAAAAAGATTTCACAAATTATGCTTTTCTTTTCACTTTGGTCTTTTCTGTCCACTTTCCACTGTTTTCCTAACTTTACCATAAAACTCAAAAGGTAAAAAAATAAATAAAAAAAAGTTAAGCACCCAGAAGGAATAGTGTGAACATAACTTGGCACCCACACAGACAATCGTAATTGAATACGGAAAAGGGCCAAAATGTCAGGCGTCACGAACGGCGCATTACTGCTACATGCTTACAGCTGAGCAGCCGACAGACAAGACGGTGACGAAGGTCAGCAGACACACAGGCTGCCTGAGACAGATCAAATGAAGACGGCACTTGCTCAAAATTTGATGGCGATCAAAATTTAGGTCCGTCTGAACAGATCATTAAATCATGCAGCTCTCCTGAACAGAGAGGGGACTTGTCGAAAGTTTGGGGTGTGCCTATGCTCCCGTCCCACATACCCACATTGCTTCTCATTGGAAACTTGAGTGTGGAAATTCATTAGGTATGCCAAGAGTTTGAAGGGCTGCAGATGGAAGAATGCAATGTTTCTTTGACGACTAGAGGTTCTGCCAGTGCACTGAGCAATGCAGTTACTCCTCTACCTGTTGCTGCACGTTACTCCCAGTGTTACTCTATGAAACACAGGACAGCAAGAAATACTAAAAGCTTGAGGTCAAGTGATATATTCTTGTTTTAATAGTTAAACCCCCAAATTTTTTTTCCCACACGAGGTCACTGAACCGACAAACGCCTGGCAATCCTGCCAGCTGTGTCAGTAGCAGGGCTTCCATTGGCCGGATAATTGCGCAAATTGGAATTACA
>VMRN01000057.1:400834-600235 GCA_010277015.1 Poeciliopsis turrubarensis
ATTGGATGTAAAACACGCCTGCTCACCTTCTTGATGTAGGCAGCAATGTCCTTCTCTATGTTGTACTTCTCCATGGCCTGGGTGGCACAGTCCACGGCGTCCTGCTGCATGTCCTCGGACATGTCCGCGTTCTTGATCACCGCTTTCCTGTCGGTCATGGTTCAGGCTGCGTGCTGGGGAGAGAAACACATAGAGAATCAAGTCAAATGAAAAAAAATAAAATAAATAATAATAATAATAATAATAATAATAATAATAATAATAATAATAATAATGTCGTTGCACGTGGTGGAGACGAGGGCTTGGTGATGGCTCGCAGGCCGGCCAGATCATCGCAATTCCTCCAGTCACACGCAGAACGTAAGAGCCTTTCTGCACAGCGGCTTTTTCCAGCTGATCGTTTCGATTTTCTACTTGGGGTTTCTAGAGGGTTGTTTTTTTTTTCCTTAACCAAACAGAAGGGGGGGTGAAGGGGAGGGGGGGTATTTTTTGCAAAAATGTACAGTGAAACTTGATACAGGTGGAGTTAAATTACTTTCCTGCCAATGCATTTGCATCAGAACTGCAACAATTATGAAAACGTTTCTTTTTATACCCCAGTGCAGCAGACTGTTTAGAAAATAAACCAGTTCAAGTCTTTTTAGGACAAGCCCTCAACCGTGCATGCACGCGAGGAGTAATAAATAAATAAATAAATAAATAAATAAGAAGAAGCACATCATCACAACAAGAATCCTAAATATGCCAAACCTAGAGAGTGAATGTATCTTCTAGATCAGGGCGGTGCGACTCACCTTTTCCTGCGCCTGTGAGGTGGAAGGAGGGTCCTCCGTTCACAAATGTGGATTTTAAACGAGCCGGCGAGGGAAGGTGAAGATGATGCTGCGGCTAATTGCTTTTTAAAGATTTACACAATAAGCATGAAGGTAGGTTGGCTCTGCGCTGCGCTGCTGTCCGCGGCTGTCGCCCCTCCCCCTCCCCTCTCTGCTGCGGGCCGCGCCCTGCCATTGGCTGCGGCGCGGCCTGCCCGCGCGGCGCGAGCGTTTTTCTCCTGCTCCTCTCTGCCGGCATCTTATTTCATCCCACAATGCATCATTCGCAGCATACGCCACCGACTGGAGGATACAGTGGAAACTGGACCGCGGCTTGCTGGAAGGTACCGTTTGGCTCTTTGGAAACGTGGTTCCGTCACGAAAACCGAACAACGCGTCTCTGGACGGAACATTGTCCCAGAAACATCAGCAGCTGTTTTGTTCTCGATGCCGTTTTAAAGCAATGTGCTGGTAATTAAACAGTAATGGACGTCCGTCCTCTCAAAAACCAATGAACTTTAATTTTGTGGAGAATATTTACCGCTGGAACTGGAGGACATTTTAATTGGGCCCAGAATAAAACGCAACAGGAAGCATAAATAAACGTCACTTATCACTTGACTGTAGATGACAGCGCTCGTTTTAATTTATAATGCGATTCATTTCTTATTGAATACTCGAGTCATGTCAGTGAGGCTGTGACTGACATCCTGTCTTTTTTTAAATTTTATTTTGAAATTCACAAAGTTATGTCAGCAGCAGAATGAAACTTTCACACATCAGTGTGTCTTCAGTGACATGTCATCAAACTCCAGGGAAAAAACTTCACAATAAATGAGTTCTGATAAACTATTTCAATATGTTGCTTTATGCATTAGGAAATTAATTGAGTTTGCTTTTAAAAAAAAAAAAGACTGTTTTCAAAGAGCTGGGCAGTAATGACTCTGACCTGGGATTAGTAGTTTAATAAATAAAGAAAAAAAAAATACTTTTAATTGGCTAAAAATCTGCTCATTGAATAAACTGAACTTGCACAGACGTTCAAGAACTCACTAATATTGAAAGAGTTGTCTGTATAAAATGGTTCTCAATTATTACCTTCCCTGACCTTTGCCCCCACAAACTCAAAATACTGATCCGTCCTCCCCACACAAATTTCATAACTCTAGTAAAGTTTATATACTGAACCCCCATCTACACATTATTTACTGTATATCTTTTAGAGGTGTTTTTTCCATATATATTTTGTGAACTGCTGTTTGCACCAGAGATGAAAGGAAATTATCTATTTCAGTCGTTTGTCTTTTACATATAGCAGCTTTAACAATAAAGTTTATTATTAGCCAGATCGATACCCAGAGGTTTACTTGCAGTAGTTAGTTTCCCTCAACATGTGCTTCTGTATTTTGGCTAAGACACCAAACACCAAAGTAAAGTTTTAAAACACCCCAGGAACACAGTGTAGGCTGTTTACCACTACAAGTAAAATAAAAAACGAATAAAACCTTCACCTATTGTGCATTTACTTCAACCAGTCAGTTAGAATCACTGAAATGTGCTTTCAGACTCAATTTTCGACTATTTGACTTAAAATAATTCATGCATGATGATTTTAGCAGACCACAACAATTACTGCATTAGTTTACATTCATCTCAGTTCTGGAACTGTCACTTCACTTTAACGGAAAAAAAGGCAAACATTTTAGAAAGGTGCAGCAAACAATAATCTCATCACTTTTTTATTGTGACCATGTACGGCAAAAAAATTAAGAAATCATTCAATGAGTGTGTTGAGTAAAATAAAAATATACAACAAATCAAATTTTCCATGAATACACGTTTTCCAAAGTTACATAAGTTTGAGAAATCAAAAATGGCTTTTTTGTGGTCAGTTAGCTAGCCCAAACTGCAAATAAAAACAAACTCCATAAATATGTTTGAAAGTGTGTTTATTGAAAATGTTAAAAAGAAAGATTATGCAAAGCAAAAACATTACAAACTATTCCCAGATTTTAACCCTCTCCCAACCTCCCCATATATTTTTTTAATTCCCTCATACCGGACATCTACGACTCCATCCTTTGATCCAACTTCCTGGTCCTCTGTTTCGTTTTCTTCTATAATAAAGCCATTGGGGTCTAAACCAAAAAGGGGCATAAAAAAAAAAAAAAAAAAAAACAAAAAGAAAGGTGCTCTGGGACTCCCATTATTTTTGTTCTGATAAATTTGAATCCTGGAAACTGCTCCCGTTCCCGAGCATCCATCCTTGCCTATCCCTTCCCTAATCGATCCACTCATCCAGCTCCAAGGATTGGGATCCATTGAGCCACTCCTCCAATCAAAACCTTGAAATACCAGGAAGAAAATCAGAGGCAGACCGTTAGAATGAAATGTCAAGAGTTTTGGGCCTATTTTTTTTTTCCACTGAACACTCAAAAAGACTAAAGAAAGAAAAAAAAAAACTTTCAAAATTCCTGACGTCAAAGCATTTTTTTAACCAACAAGGATGCTTAAAACTGGGACGCTTTTAATACAAAGCAGTTTTTGTCTTTTTTTTTTTCTTTACATTTGACAGCAAGGATTACACTTACATCGCAACACTTGATTTAGGACTGCTTATTCTGTCAGAAACCAGAGTAGCATGTTACAGACTGTCTTAACAAAGTACAGTAACACATATCTTTGTTAAATAACATGCATAACATGGCAACCTGTCAAAATGTTCAGTTTATGGAATATGAAGCATACCATTGCCTCGACCTGATTGGTCCTAGATGTCCTATCCTCCTCCTAGATGTCCTATTTGTATCCTGACCATACAAATGAAATGTGCTCCACAATGGTTTTATTCCAAATCACTTTAATCCTTCTCCTCAGATGTCTAAAGGAAGACACAAGGGTAAAATACAGTTAAGTATCGGGCTTCCAAAAAACAAAAAAACAAACAAAAAAAAAACAAAAAAACAAACAGCCCACCCCACATTTATCCAAAGAGAAGCTACTAAAATTTTTAAAAAACAAAAAAACCTTCAGATTAACACTTCCAAAAACATTGAGTGCGGCTCTCACGACTCAACATTTTTGAAGCTTCACCACAGCACAACTTGTAATGTTCAAAATCTGAGATAACAAAGAAAGGGAGAGGAGAAAACGAAAGGGAAAAAAGCAGAGAGGGAGAGAGGAGAAAGGAGGGTACACGTACACACCAAGATCATCCACAAGGACACCAGGACAAGAAATGCAAAAACTAAAAATTGATAGCTGACATCTGGAGAAACTTAGAGGTAAAAAACAGGAGGGAATACATCAGAAGGTGGAGGAGGGAGGGGAGGAAAACAAAACGAAACAAAAAAAAATAAACCATTGATGGCGGCAAAGGTTTAAGAGCGGGAACGAGAGCGGCTGTGACGGGGCGAGTAGCGGGGAGATCCTCGGCCACGGCCTCGGGAATTGCTGCGGCTGCGGCTGGCGCTGCGACTGTGGCTCCGGCTTCTGCTGCCACGGCTGCGGGAGCGTGATCGTCCGTAACTCGGGCTGCGGGGACCGTCTAATTTCACACGAATGTAAGCAGTCTCTCCCTGGCGGACACAAGAGAACTTGACATTGAAAAGGCAACATTCCTGCCTCTGGCCGAAGTTACAGACGGGCAACGATAAGGGCTGGGTGTCGGCGTGCGACTAAAGGAACACTTCGTTACGATACTCACCGCGACGCGGCAAAGAATCATCACTATCCATGACATCATCAAAACCCCGTACACATACCTCGTGGGAGCGGAATTTGGTGTTGTCCAGCTTTCGGACGGCATAGGTCATGTCCTCTTTGCGCACAAACTCTACAACTCCAGTTCCGTCCCTGTAAACGTCGGCGTAGCACACGTCGCCCGCCTCGCGCATGTGGTCCTTCAGGTCCTGCCAGCTGCCGCTCTGAGGAAGACCTGGACACAAGGACGACACCCACGGGTCCAACTTTGAAAAGGTACAGCAGTGAAGACTGGAATATTGTTATTGTGATAAAACAGTTTTCAGAGGTTAATGCACCTACACAAGGTGCCTGTTCAATAAGTAAAAACACATTTTTGGAAAATCTGGATTGTTTTTTCCCCACCAATTCGTTCAATATAATACAGTCGCAATAGCAGGAGAATCCTACAGTACATTTTAGAAACAACATAAAAACAAACAAAAAAAATTACATCTGAACCTAATTTCAAGATTTTCTTCTGGTAAATTTAGTCTTTATTCTGCTGATATGACTTTTTTTCTTGTCATTAAACAAAACTTCTTGTAGCCTGGCTCTAATACTCTGTCAACAGAAATAAAAGCCTTTTATTTTAATATTTTCTACTATTTTTTATTTTGGTTTTTTTTTTTAGAAAAGTAAAGCATTTAAAAAAAAATTAAAATCAGAAACTGGATCTGGTAAGAAGAAAAAAAGATCAGACTTTGTTTACATTTCACGGGTAACGACAAAACTATGATGACGGGTGATGGGATAGACGTGATGCTCGTCTCTGTTCAGGTACTTTTAAAGCTAAAATTTTTATTTCACTGTCAGTATTAGAGCTACACAATATCAGACAAAAGTGAATAGCGAACACACATAAAACAATGTAAGTTGAAGAAAAAATACTGAACACTACAGAGTAGGGCTGAAATGATTCCCTGACTGATTCAAGTACCTTGATTATTAAAATTCCTCAAGGAACATTTACCTGCCTCGAAGCTTCGTTAATTTGGGTTTTATTATTTAGCGCACTGTGTTCCAGCCAGGACATTATTTGCTTTGCGTGTAGCTCTCACTTCCGCCTCTGAGTTGTTGGCTAAAGTCAAGTGTGAGCGGCATAAAGTCCAATCTTCAAGTTCGGCCCGTGGGGATTTTATTGATTGATTATATTGCCCGGGTTTTCGTCATTTTGTGAGGACCAACAAGCATCCTTAAAATGACTGGCGTGATGCCTGGAGTACGGCAGCCTTTCTCCTCCCGGAGCTGTCGGTTCAAAGCGAATGGCGGGAAGAGAGCTGCAGGAGTATTTATACGGGTGAGCGGATAGACTGAACACAGCGGGCAGCTGAGTAGTTGATGGTTACAGTGTAAGTTTACGGACAAACCGCACAATAAATTTTATATCATCCTGGTCTGAACAAACAGATGGCGGAAATCATCTTAGCGCTACATGGCTGGTAGATGAGTTTCTGAGGGTGACAAACGAAGGTGCCGTAAACATCCCGTATTGCTCTCTCCACCCCCTTCCTTACATTTGTCCCCTGGAAGTGTCCCCCCCCCCCCCCCACATTAGGTTTGTTCATTCGTTCATTCGCCTGCTGTTTGGTATCGGGTTCAGCTTACATTTGTGATAAAAGAAAATGCAATATCTCCTGAAAACAATGTTCAAATTCTTGTGACTTACTTTGGGTAAGGTATTGGGTTGAGATTACATGGTAATATTTCACTGTTTGTTTAATAATTCATTAATATTCAGTCTGTGGGCAGGGCAGCTGTTTTAGAACATAAAGCTGGTCTGAAATGTACAGCTGGGCAGGTCAGCCAATCGCATGTCAGGATTTATTTGACCGTTAATTATTTTACTGTATATACATGTAATAATTATGAAATTAGGTTTTATTTAAAACACAAAGCAAAAAGTGTTTTTAAAAGCTTAATTTAAAACTTTTACCTCTGCATGCAGTTAAGTCCTGCTTTATTTGACTATAATACCATGAAATCAATGTTATTTAATGTTATTTATTGCATAGCAGCACATTTGGCATTTAATACTAGCTGCAAGACAAGTAGGAAACGTTGTATTTCTCTTAATTTTACACTTTCAAGTATTGAGGGACATTTTTTGGAAATGAGGATGTCCATTACCATGTGCAGCATTGATCTACATGAAAAAAAACTTTCAGAAATTGCACTTGCTGTGTTATACTTTCTAGTTTTTTTGTTGTTTTTTTTTTTTTTAAATGTGAGACACCCATATTGGATTTTGAACTTCAGCACTTTTGTAAATAGTATCCCAACTAAAGATTACGTCATTCAAATTGCCTTTTTCACAGGGAAGTCTTAATATACCAGTACAGAATGCCAGAATGGTACTTTATTCAACCACAGAGCATTAGTCTATGAACGCGGTGTTTCACCAAGTAGAGAGACAATAAGCAACACTTTACCTGACACAACGACCCGGTACTCTGAGCGCCTGGATGGAGGTCCATATCTGCCCCTCGGTGCTCCACCGATGCCCCCGTACCCGCCTCTGGAGCCTCTGCCGCTCCGTGGGAACTCCACCCGCAGCCTGTAGCCGTCGTAGTCGTACCCATCACGTCCGTAGACCGCATCGTCGGCGTCCCTGTAATTAGGAAACCAAAGCAGATCATGAAACCCATTGAGAGCGCTGATGCCGAGAGCATTGCATGGTAAATACCGGGACGGGTCGTCGCCATGTTAATGTCTCTTAATCCACGTTGGAGACCCGCAAATCATATAATGACATTCAATACAAGAAACTGACACGAGGCTGCGCAGAAATTACACTGCCGCCAAAATGGCGCAATTAAATGTATGGATGTGCTTCGGGAGAGGCTGTAAATGTGTGGAAAAAGTGTTACGATTTCAACATTTATAACAGAGTGCAGCATGTGGCGCGACAGGACAGCCGTGTGTGTGCACTTTGTGATTTCAGGAACAAGTGAAAACACGTGAAAGGCGAAACCACGTTTGGCAACGAGAACAATGCACGTCCAGGAAATAGCCGGATCCCCGAGCAACGCGTTGACAACACAATAGCATCGGTTACGGCTAGGTCGGCTAGCCGCTGCTAGCGCCTCACCTCGGGTCTTCGAACTCGATAAAGGCGAACGGCGGACCTCCTCTGCGGTTCTTTAGGTCGATATCTCGGATCGTCCCGTACTTGTAGAACACGTCCTCCACATCTTTGGTGCGAATATCCGGTGGGAGATTCCCCACGTAAATTCGGCAGTCATTGTTCCCAGCGGGGCCTCGCACAACACCCGACATGGCTGCTGCTAACTTAGGGGAAAAAAAAAAAAAAAAGAGAGAGACGAAGGACCGCGGGTTGTTCGCGAGCTTCAAAACTATGGCGTCCAAAATTACCTAGAAAACCAAGTGACTCTAAAATCAAGAATATGGAAAGAGAAACTAATCAGAAAAATGTGTAGAAAAACCTAATATCGCGACTAATGTCTCTTGAACAGACACATTTCTTAAAAAGTGAAGATCAGTTCTCAGTTCTTCTTTGGTGATACGCCCATTAAACACACTTCTGCCAGACCTGACACATCCGCCATAGAAACTAGTCCAGTGAAAACAAATACTACAAAAGTCACCGGTCTGATGGATTTAAATGTAATTGAATGTTGTAATATTATTATTATTATTATTATTATTATTATTATTATTATTATTATTATTGATCATTAATTCATCACAATTTGTGGTCAATGTATAAAAAAAGGCATTGATCTAATTTATGAAATATGAAGTCTTGGATGATTCTACAGTAGACTTACAGCACCGTCCACAAGCATTCTTACTCTTTGAATTTTTTCACAAGTTTTCATACTGTGATGTATTGTGTTTCCCAATTTTTAAGTGACGTAGCAGGAAAATGATGAAAGATTTTCCAAAACTTAAAAATACTATAACCATAGAAAAAGTGTGGGCATTTAGACATTCAATTTAATTCAAAAATGCTTTCCTTCTCCGAAGGGGAATCTAAATGTTACCATAACCCATAGACTTGGATGATATGTGTTTAGGGAAACTGTTAAATACTGTTGCTGACCTATAAATGTGTGCATTTATAGGTCAGCAGAATTTGTTTATAGACAGACAGTAAGGCTGCAATTGCATTGATGGAGTCAACCAAGGAAATCACAAACTGTTCAGACTTTTCTTTATTGTTTAAGGCAAAACAAATTAAAGCTATTAAGTGTTATCCAACAATTAACACAAAATGATCAAATATTGAAAAACAATATTAATTCAACAAGCCTTACCAACAGACCTGGTTCAATATATAAAGCTAGAAATGTAGTTCTTCGACCACCACATTATTCCTGACCTTATTCTTATGTTAAACACGTTTCAAAATTTTTTACATCCTTAATTTAACACAACTTGTTTTACAACATTTGATTTCTATAGCAATCTCAGAAGACAACAAAGGGTGAAGCTGAAAGGGATCAGACAGGATTGTCCTTTCTGCCTCGTTTGTTCAGTAGATAGTGAATTCAAGCTTTTCTTTTGGTCTGATTATATTTATTTCAGGTGTTGTTCCAAAAACACATCTCAACTTTTACAGGCAAGCTGCAGAGAAGAGCTGAAAACCTTTGATGTTTTCTCTCTTTAGTGTATCCAGATAATTTAGCACCAATTTATTTATCTTACAAAAATGCATAATGTCATGTTTTAATATGCAACAACTGCTTACTTTTTAAATTCAAACATGACAACTGGAGATGACTGGTCTGTTTAGCAGTAGATAACATATCAAGTTGTGGCTTGTATAACTTGATGTTTTCTGAGCTTTTAGAGTTGCATTCAACACATTTCTGCCAACACTCAATAAACTCTGATTCTACAAACTTGAGAAGATGCAGTAAGGTGGTTTTACTTTTAACAAATGTTGTTTTCCTATATTTTTACATATAGGATAAAGATATCAAGAATGTTTAACTGTGTTTTAAAGGTTCTCTTTTTATGCTACAACAATCCACTTCACATCCGACATGTTCTTGCTGTGGTTCCACTGCTTAACACAAGAGGGCGCTCACGTCCAACCGATCAGTTATGCAAACAGGCAGCGAGAAAGATTGTCACAAACAGAAAACCCAATCCGTTCCAGGAGGATTTTAGCCAGGATGATTTACTGTTTAATCGGAATTAAAATCTATTTAGCAGAAATTTAATTTTAGTGTTTAGTCAAAACAGCTCTATAAACGGCATTATTTGTAAATATACTAAAATTAGTTTTTCAAAATGTTAAATGAGAAACTTTATGATCAAACTAAGTCTATACAATGAATAAGTACAAGTATATACCTGAATATATGTATATATAGTGACAGTGACCTTGTGATGTAATGTGGACTATGTTAAATAGGATGAAGTGTTGCTTGGATTCCTATTCTGAATATCTCACTAACTGGAAGCATATGTATGCCCATTTCTTTGATAATTATTAGCTGTTTGCCATGTCAGAATAAGTGCCCCATAATCACATCACATTAATTTGGGAAAGTGCTGTTAGCCTGCTGTCATCACTCTGTTGCATTGTGTTATTTTTTTTCGATTTTATTGCCTATAAAATGGGGACGCAGCTATGTGAACATTTGGGCCGATATTATAACCAATATTCACCAATGTTATATAGAATATATATTATCCTTACTCGTATGACACTGCTAAATTATCTCACCAATTCAATTGCTTCTCTCCTTAAGTTATACATCCCAAAATCCTGCAGGGGGGACTGAGTGTTTTGTTTGCTCAGAGCCCCAAACAGGTTAGGACCAGCCTTGTTTACAAATGTGATTTGAGAGCTACTAAAACATTTAAAATACTAAACATTTAAGGACTCATTCTGATACTTATCTTGTTTAATACATGCTTATTACACCGAGTTATTCTTTCACAACAAAGACGTGCCATTCCATAAACAAAACAGACTTCAACCGACCAGCGTTTTTATTGCATTTGATGTTTGATGTTTATTGTACAGAGAATATTCCTGTGACTGACAGCATGGCGCATTCGGAGGTCAGCAGGGAGCGCAGGGGCTCGTTAGCTCAAAGCTAATGCCAGGCGTTACTGTTTTTACCTCTGAACAACCAGTGCTAAACGCTAAGCTAAGCACATTCATTTCACTCAGAGAAGCAATAGAGATTTTCAGACAAGGGGATGAAGAGCATCATCTGCTTGATCACATGATAAGCGACTGACACTACCTGATGTAAACTGTAGTCTGTGCCATCAAGTCAATGTTCTCATAGATTTAAAGAACTGACAGAGCTCTGCGTTACATCACACACACATTATGGAGAGGAAGTAGACATTTCCTTCAGACATGAGAAATCCTGATTACATTCCTGATTGTCTTCATTAAACATCTCAATAAAACACTGCCAGCTGTTTTCATTCAATATATTCACAAGTCTCCAGTTTTCATCTGGTCTAAGTGTCTACTGTATTATTCACCGGGGGTATAGCGTAAGAAATTAAACATAATGCTTAATAATTATGTCTTTGTTCAGTAAGCATGGCAGGAGCCGAAGACGCGATGGCCGGCCTCGCCGTAGTTATCACCGCCGCTGTATTTCCCCTGACATGCCAGACTGTTCACCTGAGAGGAACAAAATAAATACAGCAAAACAGGCAGCAACTTAAACCTATTTTTATGTGCAGTGCAGGACAGGAAAAAGTACCTCTGCTCGCTTAACAAACTGCTCCGTGGCGGTTTTTTCGTTCTCCTTGTGCCCTCTCCAGGCTCTGAGGGCCGACGCCTGCAGGGCCCGGCCGAACGAGAACGTCAGGACCCAGGGCTTGGCCAGGGGGCAGTTGTTGATGGCGTTCAAGTGGACGGAGGCCTCTTCTTCACTCTGACCTCCAGACAGGAAGCAAATCCCTGCAGGGAGCGTTTAGCATCTTTCTGTTAGGTAAATACAGTCCTTTACATAAAACCAGAGGTAGAATTGAGTGTTTTCAAAAGTGTGTGAGTGTTTCTGGTCGGCAGTGGGTGCAGTGTGACTGACCCGGTACGGCCGGAGGAACGGTGCGGCGCATGGCGGTGACGGACGCCATTGCCACCTCCTCTGGGCTGTACTTGGTGGGGCAGCTGTGTCCAGGAGTGACCATGTTGGGTTTGAGCAGAGTGCCTTCCAGATAGACATGGTGGTCCGACATGGCCTTGTACACTGCAGCCAGGACCTGCAGCACACAAAAGGTTTGAACTGAATGCATTTATTTTTTTTGCTAAAGTATTACATAACTCCATATTTTCCTATGATGTTCTTTGCAAGTAAATTTTTTTCCCCCACATTCCTGAGGCTCTTTTAACGCTCCAGTGGTCTGAGGATAGAGGCTCTTTACCCTGTGTGTGGTCTGTCGGGTTGCACTGAGCACTGTGGCATGCACTTTATGAGGGTTGATTTTGTGTGGTTTCGGGAACTGATGATCTGACACCCTGCCTCCTTCCACTGTCAGACCGTGACTAAGACCGCAGGAGGGTTTTCTCCATTAACTTTTTGGCATATATAAAAGAACTATAAACACATATGTGTGTATAAATATATATATGTATATATATATATATATATAAAACAACAAAATTTAAGTCCTGTATATTATGGCTTTAAGACCAACTTGCCCTTTTTTTAAGTTAATTTCAGACCTCATTTTGGGTAAATACATTTAAGTCTTTTTAAGTGTGTCCGGACAGCCTGGTATTAAAAATACAAAAACCTCACCTTCTCTGTGACGTACTGGCAGCGTTTCAGGTCATGGTCACCATCAGGTAAAATCTCTGGCTCAATGACGGGCACAATGCCACTCTACCCAAAACATCAACGATTCTCAATTAATCTACACAGGTGTATCAGTCCACAAATAACGTGCAGACTACTGAGCCCTCTAACCTGCTGGCAGATGCTCGAGCAGCGCGCGAGAACATTTGCATTTTCTGTGATTGCCAGTTTCGATGGATTGGAGTCGCTGATTTTGAGTACGCAACGCCACTTTGCAAACACCGCTCCATCCTTTTTATACTGCGCACAGCGCTCTGCCAGACCGTCCAGACCTGCAGAGAAAGGTTTAAAGCTGAGCTGCAAATCCTAAAAAAAAAAAACACAATAGAGCTGATCCATAAATATGAGCTGGTCGGACCTTGCGTGGTGGTTTCCCCGCATGTTCCCGCCAGAGGAACGACGCCTTTGTCAACCTATCAAGAGAAGAAACTTTGGATTAGTTCTGACCTGCAACACGCTGCGTGTTCACTGGAGAGCGTACGCACCTTGACCCCAACCAGGATCCCCCTGTCCCTGATCATTTTCACAAAGGAAACCCCATTATCAGAGTGCTGGTACAGGGTCTCATGGAAGAAGATGACTCCTCCAATGCAGCTGTTGATGCGATCATCCGCACTGAAGAGGATTTGACGGAACTGCCTGCGGTTTTCCTCCGTGTTTTCCACCCCGACCTGGGCCAGCCGCTTGGCCATGCTGCCTGCAGAGAAAACGTCTAGATTTATCCATCAGGATCCCTTTGGAGTTCAGACAATGTGGCTTTAACCAGGAATAAGAGGTAAGAGGGAAGCCGGAGAGCAACAGACCCACAGACTCATCTGCAGCCAGGATGCCCTTCCCTGGAGAAACTATGCGTAGAGCCGTCTCATGGAGCTCCCTCTTCTGGGCCTCGGAGAGAGTTGGGAACTGGTGCGTCATCGTGGGACTGGTGGGAGAGTTGATCTTCCGGTGCTCCGATTGCTGGCGGCAGGAGAAGGGTAGCCGCTATGGCATTGACAAAGCACAGTCAGTTGTATATTTACAAGAAGGGGAAAAAATTTTCTTAGCTGGAGCCTTTTTTATGTAGAAATTTAATTCTATCCAGTGGCGCAAAAAGTGGGCGCAGCTAGATGGGGCGCCAAAACGATGGTGGAATTTTTTTTTTTTTTTTTCAGCATTGGGCAGGTGTTTGTGAATGTGTAGATAAATTAGAGAGGTGAGGAGATGTGTCTTCATACACATCGGACAATAAATATTTGCGCTCCTGATTCTATCTAATTTTTCATGTTTTTCACTGCAAAAAACATAAAAATCTTACCAAGTATTTTTGGTCTACTAACTAGACTGAAAATATTGCTCTAGCTTTTATTAGTGTCAGAAATATTTATTTGAACATTTACATTTACGTTCATTAATTTTATGCATCTTTTCCATCCAATGTAAAGTATGAATGGTAACTAAGTTTAAAATAAAAATAACAAAAATATCAAGAAAAATGAATGAGTACAAAAATATCTTAGCACATTTGAAATAAGACAAAACTGACTTGACTTACATGTAACTTTTCAGCAAGACGTAAGAGCTTGTATTAAGTCAATAATTCTAAAATACGTCTCAAATGAAAATCAAGGAAAATTAAACCTACACAAAATTTTTTTTTTCATATTTGTGTTTCAAAGTAAAAAACAAAACAAATACTTTTGTGACGTTTCATTTTCTTTTATTTTTACTTTAAACTTAGTGACCGTTCATATTTTAAACTTGACGGAAAAGACGCATAAAATGAATGAACGTTCGTGTAAATGTTCAAATGAAGATTTCCGAAGCTAATAAAAGCTGGAATGAAGGTTTAAGAAATGTTCTCCGTGCACAGGAAAGAAAAAAAAAACAGTTTCGGTAGAAATTATTACCAGACTGCAAAAACAGTGAGCCAAATATCATGCTGTCAAAAGGAAGGAGAGATAAACCATCTTACCTCCACTGATGAAGTGATGAGCAATGATACTGTCTCTCTGTCAGCTCTGGTTTGTATCCAACTCAAAGTGTGTCACACCTTACAAGATTACACCCCTGGGCGGAGCTTACACTCCCGCCTCTGCCCTACATAAGTTACAAATTTTGATGAATCATTGTGCAATTTTCCAACATTTTCAGATCCACTTCCAACTTCTTTTTACACAAGTGAGATGATTCCTACATTCCTTACAGAAAATAGCAGGAGCACAGCTAAATCTGAAGCTCACAAGCAGTTTTTAATGAGAGGAATCCTTCTTTTTCTCCCTAAATACCAGTTCCTGTCACTGTGCCGACAGCAGCCGTTACGACTCAGGCAACATCTCAAAACCTACATCATATATCCATAATCTCTGCCCCTGTTGCAGCTTTATTTAACCTCTCCCGGGAGGGGTTTTATTTTTATCTTAATTAGCTTAAAAAAAGTGCAGAAAGGAAAGTTTCTGGTCTCTTGATAATTTGTTACTAACACCCTCAGAATCTCAGAGGGTTTCACACTCAGGGCTATACATCATAAGTACACAGAAATAGTAATGGTTAATTCCAGGTTTTGGTCACTCCTGTGTTAACGAGGCTTTAAATGTCAATTTGTTTTCAATTTGAAGGGTTGATTTCCTACGCAGAGTTTTGACTGTAGCCACAGAGATGTGGAAAAAGGGCCTTTGGTGGCACAAATTTTTGCCTGCCCTGTTCTCATTATTACAACCACATACTTTTACAACATGATGAAGCTGGATCGTGATGTTTTATTGTTTTCTGTAGGACTTTGAACATTTTACAGTGTATTCATGCCAGGAAAGTCTTTTGGTCCGCTTGTTTAGGCCGGACCAAAAGCAGTCTTTATTTTTCTTGTTTGGAACGGTTTCACATTGTGCTTTTTTGCAAGTGGACTGTACTTTGTTAAAAAAGAAAAAAAAAAAAATTGAGATGGAATATTAATTTTGGGAGCAATTAGACCAGATCTTTGCCTGACCTGATGCACAAAATGCTGGCAGCAGCACCACTATCAGGAAACAGTACAGTACAGTCACTACATGCAGCCAGTAGCATCACAAAAAGGCTCATTTTACCACAGAGCCCAGCAGCAAACTACATTTCCTGTAGTTTGTTCAGATTGAGACCGGTCGGTATTCACACCAGAAGCGAACCGCACCAGAGTTCATTTGGAAGTGGACCTCGACAACCTCAAAAGTAGGTCTCGGTCCGGTTGTTTGATAAATAGGAGAGTTAGCTTGAGTTTATTCACCCCTGCACAAAAGGTCAGGATCAACGCGGGAGAAGGATCATGTGAAGTCCAGGGTACATGTCTCTGTCATTCGTCTTAGATCATTATTCTACTTATTTATAGTTCATTAGTATTGTTTTTCTAAAAGTGTTCTGGTATTTCAGAGTCATGATGCCAAACGCCAACAAGATTCTCTGTGGGAGAAACAGGCCCACAGCGTGACTGGGATGCACCGATCCACGTTTTTCACTTCCGATATCTAAGGTTTAGCATCAGCCGACACTGATCTAATACTGAAAAACTGAATTCAAACTTTCATTTTTTAAACACAAACATAAATGTACTAAATTACACATTTATTTACTAACTCTGTCCCAGAGTTAGAACACTAGAATACACCAGTAGCTTCACAATCCTGGTCAAACATGTGAAAACAGAAAAAACTTTTATTTGTTCAAAAAGAGCAATTAGAAATTCTAAATATAATATAGAATAAATAATAAAGCCTGATGTCACTCAGAGCACACAGCATAGAATTAGACTGAATAGATGTGCCGTTATGGATCAGGCACGTTGCCATCACTATCAGATCTAGAATTTTTTTTAATATCAGGAGCGATACAGATATTAATATCAGATTTTCATATTTCTCTTGTTGTACATAAACTTCAGTCTTAGTTTCACCTAACCAGTTTTTAGGTACAATTCTAGCATAGTGTAGCACACATTTAAATTAATAATCATAAGAACTAACATATTTTTTCCCGCCGTTTCTCCTCAGCCTAATAGTCAGGGGTTAACTGAATTCATCTCCTGCTCTGTCATAGTTATACTCCAGGGAAACAGAAAGTCGGAGGTTACTAATTAGACGTTCATGGAAAGTTAAACTTGAAAAGTGACGTATGCTGCTATAGGAAGATAATAACAATTGTGTAATCATTGATTTTGCTTAAATGTTGTTCATTCAAACATCCTCCACCCTCAGTCCCTCAGCCTGATCTGTTTACTTCCACTCCTTGGTTAATAAAACTGCTTCTGTTACGCGCTCAGTTACGCAATGCCGCTATTTACCAACCCTCAGGTGAGTCGACTCATCCGTCTTTTCCTGGGGACTCCTCACTCCTCTCTCCTCTATTTTGGGTCAGTGTGCCGGAGAAGGCAGATGTGGGTCACTGGACTGCGTCCCACCCGCACAGCCACAACACAGACTTGGCGGACCTGTCTAAGACAAAGGCCTGAGAGGGAATTCAGTGTCAGGGAGGAGCCGTCGCTCTCCTATTCAGCAGACACGGTTCTGAAATAGACCCACGGCTCTGCGAAGTTCAGCAATTATACTCGGTTATTTCCCGTAGGAACCTTAGGAGTTATTTTTTGCCCCGTGTTAACTAATTAAAGACGTTTAATGATGAGACTTTATCTGGTGCTTCATTTTCCATCCTATTATGGATGTCCTAAATGGGTTTTGGAGGGATCCTTTAAGTAGGTCGTGCGGAGGCTGAAAGTTGGTCACCAAACATCAAGTGAACCCGCGTTTACCCAAGGCTGTGGGGAGAATATTCTAACTTTTTCAAAGCCAAATGTTTTGTTACATCTAAAGCAAATCCAGCATTTCAAGAAATGAAAAAAAAATATCCATAATACCTACTGTCAAAGATGGTGGTGATAGTATGATGATATTAGAATACTTTAGTCCTTCAGAACTTGGATAGAACCAGAACCTTAAATTCTGCTTTATGGCAGAACATCCAGCCATCAGTCTGACACCTTCATTTCAAACATAGTGAGGTTATGAAGTGATGGCAATGATTCGAAACCAACCAGCAACTACACCTCATAATAGCAAAATAAATACCAGCGAATTCCTGAATAAATTTAACCAGGGCCTGCCAAAGTGTGAATATCGGTTTGGACCCAGTGTTCTGATGCTAAACATTAGCATCAATGCTAAGCTTAGCTAAATTGTAGTCAATACCCTGTGGAGAGTCACAAGCATGTTGACTTACATGGACTCGAACCATTTGGTATGTTAAAATTAGTGTATAAGCTAAAATTAGCCAAAATGCTAAAGTATTATGTGGGGAATCACTAGCATGCTGTTCAAGAAATATAAAGTACACTCTTCAAGTGAAATCGTACTTTTACGTCTCTATGGACGATTCCCAGATCGTGTAGGAAACCTGGAAAAGAGGAATGAATCCAGTCAGCTTCACACAAAAATAAAAATTTGTTCTGAAGAACATTGTTGAACACACACACACACGCACACGCGCACCCACGCACACACACACGCACACACACACACACACACACACACACACACACACACACACACATATATGTACCCAAGGCACTGCCCAGCTCTGCAGCAAGGAGTCAAACCTGGTCCTGGTCAAACTGACCCTTCAGTAACCAGTACAAGTCTCCAGCGCTGCAGTATTCCAACACTGCAGGGGGATAACACAGTTTAGCACGGATACTTATTAGGTCTCCGCTGATGAGTTCAATCAGGTCAGCACAGGCGACTGAATTAATATGTGAAATTAGAAAATTGCAAGGGAAACCATAGAAAATGAGATTCGCCTCCCCACCTGATGTTGGCGAGGAAGGGAAAGGCCAAAAACACAGTCATGAACCTGACGTGAATGTTTTCCACATTTGGTCACGTTCTACTTTTTTTTTTTTCTCTTGTTGTTGTCGTTTTCTGTCAAATGTCTACTAACTGTCACTGGATCTGGATCTCAGAGTACTTCCTTAAAACGGAGGGCTGGGATTTGGATGAAGTAGGAATCTTTAGAGCTTTGACTCACTGATGAAGAGGTGGTTCACAGTGAATGAACGGATATCTGAGCTGCCTCTGCGAAGCAGAGACGAATGAGACTGAACTGCTAAACGTGGAAGTAGTATTTAAACTGGCTTTTTTTGTGCAATTAATAAGGTTAGGATTAAATGCAAAAACAATACGTCCCTCCTTTAAACCTGAAAAAGCCTCTGAGCTATGATAGTTAAGGTTAGCATCATTTTTGAGGGTCACTTTCTGAAAAATGGAGAAAAACCACCTGAATTATATCCTCTTCTTTCGTTTGCTCCAGCACTCCATGTTTTAAGATCTCTGACTTTGGTAGAACCGATGTGACAACACATATCTATTATTAAAAGCAGTACAAGTTGAGAAATTCATATTTATATTGTATTCATTTCAAATTGATGTGCAAAAACTTCTGCCTTGGTTTTACTGAAACCAAGGCAGAAAGGTGTGTGCCAACACCTTTCAGAGCTGACACAGTGGGACTGCTTAATGCAATAATAATAATAATAATAATAATAATAATAATAATAATAATAATAAAAACTACAATCACTTGTAGGTTTTTGGCCCACTGTCATTCATAATCTATGTGATGCCCCGAAAGCTCTCAGTACAAGAACATATGCATGTCTGTGTCACCACTTGGTTGTAATACATTGCAGTCATTGATTCATGTTGTTCAAATTATCCACAATTGAGTCTGAATTTCCTTCAACCTCGAGCAGAAAAGACAAGTCATTATTTTCTTCAACTTAGAAATTTTCACGGACATCTGAGATGTGCAAAAACTGTTCTTTTTTAAATGAATACTGAAAATATATTACATTTCTTGGCTATTTGTTTCTTTTAAGGTTGTATTTTAAAGGGTTTTTTTTGTGATGCCTAATTTTATTATTACCGTCCTAATGGATTTCATAATTTCATGTCATTTTCTTTCTCCTTCCTCTTTTAGAGTTACATGTCAACCAACCTTAGCAGCCCAAACCTTCTCCTGATGAACAACCCTGACTTTCAGGACGGGTCCAAGCGAGCCTTTTGCAATGACATCGAGGGCCTGGAAGCAGAAAAGTTGAGGTCACTTTCCCACACCAGCTAGTTGGGTTTTCATGCCAAATCCCCACCTGAAAGCAGTCCTCTGATGGAGATTTACGTTGTGGAAACTCTGGCAGGAAGAGCAAAATGAGGCCTGGAGGAGGTTTCTCTTTCTCAGACACTCCTTCCCTGTCACCTGGAGGAAGCGGCTCTAGGTCCACTCCCACAGGCTGAGAAAACACAGCAAAGCGTCCGATTCTGCGAGCGATGGAGACCCGGATGTTTGACAGGAAGCCATGACTGAAGCGACGTGGAGCTGGTTGATCCTCTCTCTGATGAAAACCAAAGATCAAGTCGCTTTCGTCCGTGGTGGAACATCACCGACAGGATTCCTAATTTGCCACGTCATAACTACAGGCGTGTCCAGTTCAAATTTCTGAGATTATTTATTCAATTTGTAAATTGAACAAAATCATCTATTTGGGCTTAGATCATGTTTGTCTGTTGTGGCTTTTGATGATTTACTGAAGTCTTTCTCGACACCGTCTGGTCATTCTGGCCTGCTCTTCTTAACATTTGATGATTCTCAATATTGTTTGGGATTTTCATGCCAACTTCATTTTGTCAGACAGGTTATGTAATAATTATTCAAACAATATTACCTTTAGAAAAATATAGGAAACATGTTTAATATATTTTCTTACAGAGCCAAGTTTGGTCAACATTCTCCCTTTAGTAAGTGATTTCAAAGCTGGTTTTTGTTTTCATGTGCACAAAAGAAAAAGAAAGATGGATGGATGGATGGATGGATGGATGGATGGATGGATGGACGGATGGATGGACGGACAGAACGCGTCTCCTGCCTGATTTGCAGGGAGATCCCGCTCCAGTTGAAGCCGTCAGATCGATGATCGATCAGTCCGCGGAGAGCCGAGCGACTTGAACAGAGATGTAAAGAAAAGGAGCCGCTGTGGCGTTACTCTTTAATCGAAACGTTCAAGACAAGTGGCAGAACAACCGCGGTTACAAAAATATCAAATACTTTGCATGAAAAGTGCTTTAGTGTTAAAATGACAGAAGACACACTCTTCTTTTTTTTGTTGTTGTTTTTTCCTTTTCAACATAACCATCAAGTACTCGAAGAGGTTTTTTTTTTTTCTTCTTCTTGATTAATTGCACTGAGGTAAGTTAAAGTAAAACAGCAGGCTGAGTGATGCGATAAAAATCAAAAACATGTCGGCCTTCATGTCAGTGACAGTCATGCAGCCCAGATCAGCTTCTTCCATATATGGTAAAACATACACTGATAAATTTAAATTTAGCATGAAATGAACGGAATCCCAGCGGTTAGTAGTGAAAGTGGTGTGCGTGTGTGTGTGTGTGCGTGTGTGTGTGTGTTGGATCTGCAGCGGTGTTCCTGAGCCAGCAGGAGAGGAGCAGGAATCCGGTTCATCAGTCTGACGGCGCTGGGAGAGAAATTCAGGAGCAGCATCTCGTTTTAGCGAGATATATTGACAAAAAATTAAACCAAAACATTTTCACCTCTAACAAGAAACGTTGCAATGGTAAAACAGCAAAACCTCTTGGGATTTTTAGATGTTGTCTAGAGGAAGCAGGGAGGAGGAGAGTTATAGCGAGCCTCCTTTATTCAACAAGTCCTAACTAGTCAGAGGAGCCATTTTTATCTCGTTGTAATGAGAATGTTCCTCATTAAAATGAGAAAGTTTATTGTCAAAATGCGAATGTCTCCAGTTAACAAGAGTTCTCACAATGAGAAAGTTTCTCTTGTAATGAGAAAGTTTCTCTTTACACATAACGTGATGCAAAACTGGCAAAAACGAGAATGCTTCCCGTTAAAGGAAAACGAGAAGCTCTCTCAAATGTTTCTTGTGAGAACAAGAAAGGGCCTCGTTAAACCAGAACGTTTCTTGCTATAAGAACGATTCTCTTATGAGCTTCTCTTTAAAAGGAGGACGTTATAACTAGGTGTCGACTCGCCAAAACGAGTTTATTAAGATGAGCTTTCTCGTTATAACACATAAAACTTGAGTCGTTATAATGATAAGTTTGAAATTTTCTCGCTTTAACCAATTCACCGCTCCTCAATTTATTTCCGAGCTCCGTCAGTGAAATGCTTTTGTGAATCAGATCTGCCCAGTGTGTGAAATGCTATAATTGGCACGCAGATAAACAGAAAATAAAAACAAACAAACGAACAAAAAAAAAACAAAAAAAAAACACGAAACCACATATTTGGTCATTTTGACATCCACATTTCCATGGAGATCCTCCAAAAACAGGTTCAGCAGGCTCATGTGATGCAGTGAAACTACAGGAGAAGCTTTGCCCGCTCCTCCAACGTGGTTCCAGAAGCCGGAGTGACGTTGGGGTGTTCCTCGGAGGGAGCTGCGTCAGTGAGGGGCGTGTGCGCTTTTTAAAAAAAAAACACTTTTCACTTGCGTCGGCTGAAGATGCTCTTCTTGCTGGAGCTTTTGTCCGCGGTGCTGAGGCCGATGAGGAGCCGGGCCTTCTCATCTTCCTCCTGCTGCTGCTGGTTGTTGTCCGTCTTCCCGTCGGGCGCCTTCCCGCGCAGCTCCGCCACGGAGGCCGGCTTCAGCCGCAGCTTCTCCTTTATCATCTGGGCAGCAACATGGAGCCGTTTATGAAGAACGACAAGCAACGGCAAACAAACAAACATGGACCTTTCAAAAAATGTAAAATAAGAAAGAAAAAAACAAAAAAAAAACCTAACAATTTAACTTTTTTTTTTATATGTTTGAAATTGCAAAATTCAACTTTATAACTTTCTTAGCATTTTATGTTCCAGACTGACAGAAAGCAACTAATAAAATACGCTCAGGTTTGTGAAACGTTGAAGACGGGGTGTGAATATTTTAGTGGAAGTGTTTGACACCTGGGCTACGAGGGCCTTCCGGCTGTCCCGTTTCACGGCCATGGCGAAGTCCAGCCACGTCCACGTGTTGTTGTGGTACTCCAAACACGGAAGAACCAGGTTCAGGTCTTTCCAGTCCACACTGCTCTTCTCTCCCTGAGGGGGGAAAAAAAAAACCAAAACAAAAAAATTCCAACACATTTAAGTCCTTTTTGCACTGCACAGCTAGAGGAACGTTTGTCATTTTAACATGTGGCGTCAAAACTTCCGGTCACAATCTATTCTGATCAATTTTATTTGGTTTTGGTTAAAATCATTTTAAACGAGCTGAACGAACGACCCGCATCATGTCACCAGATTAAACAGATAAATACGCAACATTTTCTCGCACTGAAAACAAACAAACAAACAAACAAACAAAAAAAACTACATTGACTGGATAGTCCAGATATAAATAATAAAATGTGATGTTTGCGGCTAAATTATGAGCTATTTATCTGCGGTATGCAGAATGAATATCTCAACTTCGCGGTCTGGGTGATGCTTGTACTTAATCATAATCTCAGGGTCTTGAAGTTGATCTGAATGATGCAATCGCCTCTTCCGCCATAGATATTAACGGTAAAAGTAAATAACGTTCCTGCAATCGAACCGATCCAAAGTCGGTAAGGCTGTGAATGAGGGGATTTAGGAATTGCGGATGGAGGAATCTAGTGACAACATCCAAACTGATACCGCTGTGCACTAAGAACATGGCAGCACCTGAAAAATCGACAGAACTACTAAAAATACATAAACTGATTGATGCGAGAACTTGAGGTGGATTTAGTGTTGAATTCCTCCGTGTGGTGAAACCCACCTTGTAGCTGACACACAGAGGCACTTGGGGAATCTTGATGTAGATGAAGGAATTGTTCATAGCGGCTCTCTCCTTCATCTTATCGATGTCGTCCACGGGATGCTGAGGGGAGACGACACACAACACCAGCTTGTTTCTTTCCCTCCTTGATGAACGGCTGAAATTCAGAATCGGCTCCCCACCTCCGGAGGCTTCCTGAACGACCTCCTGACCCCTGCCGTGCGGTTCAGTCCCTGGGTGATGCTCTTACTGGGGCCCATGGCGCCCATGGTGTCCTCCGACAGAGGCCGGGGTTTTACTGGGATAGCTGCGACACACACACACACAAACACACACACACCGTTTTAGTGTCAGCACCATGCCACACACACACACACACACACACACACAGCTCTCAAAAACACACAAGTAATTCAACACTGAGAATGGAGAAAGTAGAAGCTGGTATTGATCGGTCTGCTGCAGGATCCACACAGTTAGGATCATTTTTGCTGGACAATAAATCGTCCTAATAATTATCACGATTAATGGTAACGTTGTTGTTTCGAGAGCAATTTCAAGCAATATATAGATAATAGTATATATGTACAAGTTCACGCTCTCAAAGATCAATAAACTTTCATTTTGGAAAGAATACAAAATGGAAGATATCTTAACTATCCGAAATAAAGTGACAACTAAAAACAATGAAACGAAAATAAAAACAACGTGAAACAGAAACCATGAATAAAACGGGTCAGGAAGTCTCCGTAAACAAAACCGCCCTTAAAAAAATGTTAATAATCAGAAAAAAAATGTCTTAATTAGGTGGATGAAAATATCTGGCTTTACCTAATTTTCTAATTTAGGCTTTTAATCAAATGTTAGATTGCACTTTATTACAAAACTATGCCGTTCCGAACATCAAGCACTTTCAAGGTCTTGATACATGAATCAAGCTCTTTCCAAACCTTATAACTTTGGCATTTTCAAGGATTTCAAGAAGCCGTACAAACTCTGTACTGAGATAAAAACGGCCTTCATCACAAAACGACGTACCAGTAGTGACCATTCTGGACTTGTCTTCCTCATCCGTGACGTCTTCCTCTTCAACGTTTCGGCCCGGGAAGAAGAACCCCATCATCCGTTTGAAGAACTGGTACATGAGCTGGATGGTGAGCGGCACCACGTTCACCTGATCACAGCAGAGCGGCTCGATCAAAGCAAACCCGCAGTGAAATGTGCTGCAGCTGCGCGACACCATTCTCACCTCAAAGTGTTCCTTCACGGAGATTCCTCCCACCGGGGGGCGCACTTTGCTGAAGATGCGCAGGGCGAACTGTCGCCCGGACTGGCAGTTGCTCTGAGGTCGAAGCACAACCTGGAAAAAAAAAAAAAAAAACGAGTCGAGGTCAGCGACGATGAGACGCGGCTCGGTCGGGGGTCGGAAAGGTGCGCCACGGAAACGAGGATGGAGGGGAGGGGTGCGGGGGACGATGACGTGAACGCGGTCATGAGACGTCAGGAACACATGCGACTAGTTGCTTTCAACATGCGACACAGTAAACACTCTCAGAGGAGCTGCGGAGTGATCCCATCCGGACAAACAAGGTGGGTTCAAACACAGACATGTCTGTCCTCAGTACGTACCCTCACACGCTGCACGGAGGAAACCAGGCAGAAATACGTGAACACACGGAGAAAACAGCAAAAGTAAAAAACACAATACAACAATTTGTGCGTCCAGGGGGGAAAAAAAAGCATTTATCTAAGAGCCTTAAACTTGATGATGAGTGCATTGAACCTCCTAATAGAGCTGTAAATTATTCCCATCATCTGACTACCTTTACTGAAATCATGACCTCATATTTACCTTGTAAGCTGCGTTTGGAAGCAGGTTGTTCATCGTGAACCAGCCGAGCTCCAGCAGATGCTCGGCCGTGTCATCGGACTTGTTCAGCTGCAAAGAACGGGAATTGGATATTGAGTTCCTCTGTGGCGACTCGAGCCCTGGAGTCGGTGAATTGTCGACGTTCCAGACAGACTGAGGTCAGACAGCTTCTACTCGCCTTGCTGTACATGAACCGCTGCAGCTCCAGCTCCGCGATGCCCAGCTGCCCGTCCTCTTCGGTCAGACACCAGCGAGCCTGAGCGAAGTAGATCTCCGTCCTGCGCACCACGCCCACGTCTTCAGGCGGCTTTCGCAGCTCCAGCTTATTTGCCCGCTGCAGCTGGAAGTCTTTGAAACACCTAAAAACGACAGGGATTTTTTTTCACTTCAAGCCGTTTCCTGCTCGTTGTTGGGAAGGTCCGTCGGTCCTGAGGACAGACCTGATGAGGATGTTGAGCTCCTCGCTCTTCATCTGCATGTCATTCTTCTCCTGGTTCAGCTGATTCTGCAGCCGCATGTTGATGTCCATCAGTTCGTCGCTGTTCGCTTCGTCGGTCTGAGCCTAAAGGGAGGTGGAATTTAAAATGATTTCAGATTTCGGAAATTGAATTAAGTTAACTGCTTTCTACCAATAACGTTATCCCACTTCTGCCTCGCCCTCCTCAATTTTTGTCGATCTTCTACGCCAAACAGAAGCGAGGCGGCGCGGCTCACCCTGATGTTGGAGTAGATCTGCTTCTCGAGGCGTCTGATCTGAGCGAGGTGCTGCCTCACCGCCTCCTGCAGGTGCAGGATGCTGCTGCGCTGCTCCTCGGGGTTGCTGGAGATCTCCAGCTGGAAGCGAACCCGCTGCTTCTTCTCGCTGTGCTCCTGGAAAAGAAGCGCTAACCGTCACAGGACGAGGGAGGAAGGAGAAAGAACAAAAACAAAACAAAACAAACAAACAAAAAAATAGACTCTCGGCTGGCTGACGTCCCTGCAAGCCCACCTTGCGCCTGGGCTCCACGTGAAGCAGCAGGTTGTTGACGATGTCCAGGATCATGGCGTACTGAACCGGGTTCGTGGAAATCTCCAGGTCGTGGTGGATGAGAGTGAACGTTTCCACAGCACCTGAAAGGAAATAATTGAAGTAATTTTCTTTTTTTCTTCAGTGCTTATGATTTCCATAATGCTTAAAACGCTGACAGAATCACAAAATTCACAATGAAATGTGGAATTTCGCAGAATTAGCACAAGCGTCGACTTTTTAGGCTTTTTTTGATGTCATAAGTAATTTTATTGTGTTTTACTCTAAAGCTTTTTAAGAGGGACATTTTCTTTTAGCTAGCCATCAGTCTGTCTGATTTTATGCACTTTGTGGGTTTAAGAAAAAAAAAAAAAAAGGTGCAACAATAAAAATACAAATAAATAAATAAAACTGGATTGCAGCGCTGCTCCCGTGATCACACATACCCGCCTGCTTTTTCAGCAGGTCCTCTTTCTCGTGGTTGTTCCTCATCTCCGGAGGCTTGATCTGCGTGGCCAGCTCCGGGTTGATGTCGTGGCTGTAGCTGATGTAGTGCATCCTGCAGCTGCAGCGCGAGATGATACGCTGCACCTGCTGCGACTCGTTCACCTGCGCGGGCTGGTTCCAGTCTGCCAAACGCAAGATTCAACCGTCTGATACGAGCATAATCCAGTCTAATCGGAGAATACGCGAGCTAAAAATGTGCTCCTCTAAAGACGCTTTAGTAGCACGGTTAAGGAAGCGCTGATCCGGTTTCTTAAAATTGGTGTTATTTACTTCTGGCACTGATATGTAAAGTTTATCATCGGGCGATACTGAACAAAACAGAATAGTGCTGAATTGACTTAAAAAAATGTTTTGCTTTCTTTCGTTTAAACAGGCATGAATTTACTGAATTGCTCATTTATTTGATAACTCTGCGCCACAACAACACAACTTTAACTTTTGTCAATCAGCGCCGCATATGGAATGGAAGAGCCAATGAAAAATAAACAGCAGAGAAACTGAAACTGGCTGAGCGTCTTGGTCAAACATGTTAAAAAATTAACTGGATCAAATCTTCATTCAAATGGTTCAGAAAGTGCAAATATGAATTCTAAATATAATATAAAAATAAAGAGAAAAGCCTTGGATCGCTCAGAGCATGAAGAATTAGCCCGAGCGTTTTTTTTTTTTTTGTTTTTTTTTTCCAATATTGGGACTGATACACATATTGATAACTCAAAGCACAATCAAGTGCTTCCGTACCTGTAGTGGTGCTGACCATCCCTCCCACCGCCTGGCCGCTCTCCATCAGCTCCTGCACTGAGTCCAGATTACGCTGCCTGTGCTCCTCAATGTTTTTCACCTAAACAAGCAAAAAAACAAAAAAAAAAAAAAAAAAAACAGACTAAAGAGGCTGTCCAAAAGTGCTTGTGACTTTCACGGAATATGCAGACACTCAAATGATGCCACACCCAGAGCAGACCCTACCTCCAGCCACAGCTGCCGGTCCTCCTGCTCAGAGGGATTCAGCTCCATGGTGGCAAAGTACTGCATGCCGTCCAGCAGGCAGGTCCAGGTGGTCTTCTGCTTCAGCGTGTCGCTGTACCAGGTCGGGTGGTGCTCGCACTGCAGCAGCTGTGCCTTGGCTGCGGACACCAGCACGCAGCCGGCCGTTTCTGTGCCGCGCAGCATCATCTGGGTGACGATAATCGCGTTCAGACTGATGTTGTGGCAACGCCCAAGTCCGTCTCTGAGCTGGACAAGGCTTCACTAGATGAACTAAATATTCGGCAGGCCAGGCTTTTTAAAAGATCGACGATCGGCCAGAAAACTGCAATCGGAGCCCAAAATATTTCCTAACTGGCTGCTGAAGTTTCTGTGATTTGGCTGCCCAAAACCTGCATGAACAGAAATCTTGTAATCTTCAACTTTATGTGGTTCACTAGACCGACATGGTGAAAATACTGTAATTAACACTAGTCTGCTTTATGGCAACTTGTAGTTAAATTAAATAAAATATTTATTCATTTCATCTTTTATTGTCATTCCATGCTTCACCAAACCTGGAAAACACTTTGGTCACATCAGAGGCCTGTTAGAACCGTGATGGTTCCTGAACGCAGCATCAGAGCCATTACCTGACAGTTGACCAGCTCTATGAACCAGTTACGGTTGAACACGTCATCAGTCTGACAGGCTGCGATGCCGCACAGCTGGTCGCTCACGCCAGAGTCTTCCTCGGAAAACACCACAAACTTGTCTGTCTCCTCGATCAGCTTCTGCAACATCGACGTTCCTGCAAAACACCGAAGGAACAGATCCGGGTGAGCCATCCCCGATCCCCTTGACGGAGATCGTCGCCGTCACCGCGGCTGGGAACGCTCACCTTCGTTCTGACTTTTCTCTACTCGACTGGCGGCGGGAACGACCGGAGTGACGAGAGCCGCGGTCGGGGAGTAGTTGGAGGGGGAACGCTTGAGTTTCTTCGTCTGCAGGTGTGTGTCGATCTTCAGACCCTTCAGAGCTTCGGTGGAGAGGTTCCTCTTCAACACGGACGCCTTTTTGTAACCGTCGTACAGCCCGAAGGCGATGTTTCTGTTTATGGTCGTCCAGGATGCACGGAGGTCCACCAGGCGCAGTTTGTGAGTGTAAGAGGCATTTGTTTCATCCGTTGTGTTCACTTCCTGTGGGAAATCAAACACAAACATCATTTTTCTTTTGACTTTTTGAACAAGAATGGGTACTTATTGTATTGTTTATCATTTATTCTGATATTTGCCATGGTCAGAATCCTGGTTTATCGCTGTGGGAATAAAACACAATTAATGAAGTTAAAAAAAAAAAAAAACTGTCCACATTGTCAGTTTTACTATTTTCTCCACTGTTCATTGAAAGCACCAGTAAATATCAGTAAATCTGAAAATGTGGTGTGCATTTTAGTGATACAAATCTTTATGTGACCTGTGTCCTAAAAGAGCAAATTACAAAATGGGAATATTTTTCTGTTTGCTGTGACACACAATAACAGCCACACAATTTCCTACAAAAGACAAAGTAAACTGCTGTCACAATTGGCAAAATATTGTGATAAAACTTTAAGCCTGTGTCGCCCGCCCTTCCTGGCTGCCGTGAAAAACCAGAAATTGGGCTCCAGCCGTTACCTCCTCCACGCGGTTGCTCTGACGCTGGTAGCTGAGCGACGACAGGCTGAGCAGGTGAGTCTTCTTCACCTGAGCGTTCATCTGGTGGTCGGCCGTCTCGTCCCAGGTGGAGGCCATCAGGTGAACCGTCACCTGAGACAGTTCACTCACCATCTGAGTCACGTTCCACTCAGAGATCAGCCTCCTCATCACAGTGCCGGCTGCAAAAGCAACACACGAGAGTTGGCTTTAAAAAAAAAAAAAAAAAAAAAAAGAAGGTAGATTTATGTGCAGAGTCTGAGAAAAAAAAACAACAAAAAACAGAAAAGCTTTTTATTTTTGATTCCATGATGCTTTTTACCCTGTGGGATGAGTCTCTGAGTCCCACGAGTGAAGATGTGACCTTTGTTGCACTCCACTTGGACTCCTCTCTGCTGCGCAAAGGAAGCCCAGTAATGCACCTGAGGGACAAACAATACATGCAGGAACCTGATTAAATGCAGATGTTTGAAACCTTGATGTGGGTTTAAGCCTCTAAAAAGCTAATTATGGGCTCATAAACCGAAGTAAAAGTTAAGAACATTCTGGCTCTACAGCCAACTTCTTATAACAAAAAGCTTGTCTGCAGAAGAAAGATGCAAGTTTATTAACATCCTGTGTTTGGACGGTCGGCAAGAAATGAATTATGAAGCTCTGAGTTTTTTAGATGAAGTGTAAGAAGACTATGGAAGTTTTCTGAACCCAGATGCAGGAGGTAACTTTCGTTGAAAATATGTTTTCGAACATATTTCTGTCACCATGAGACAGATCAATTGTGAAAAGAGCTATTCCTTCTTCCTCCCTGTGGTCCTACTGCCATCTGTAGAAATACAGTACTTGGTCAGTAGCTTTGAACCCATGTGAGAGCTGGTACAAGTGTAAAGATAAGTCACATTATGCAGTGTGCTCATTTCAAACTTAATTTTAACTGTTTAAAACAAGCACTTATTGGATGCATTTATATGTGGCGCTAATTAATACTGTGAATTATGGCACTTTGGGCCTTGAAGACTTTGTATGTAAAAAAGACTTTTAAGCTCTTTGAAATTTGAAGCACAATGAATCAGTTTTGTTTCAAGCTAAATGAGTATTTCTGAAAAACAATAATAATTTTAACACTGAACAACAAGAGTCGTTATGGCGATTATCACCCAAACGGATATCAATTCGGCCTCTTGAACGATAAAACATCGTTGTCGTCAGGCAGCTTTAGGGAAATAATAAAAGCCTCACTTGTAGCTGAGGGAAGGCAGCCGTGTAGGACATCTGCTTGTAGTGCTGACCCAGCTTTTTGCGGATCGGCCTGAGGCTGTGGAAGAGCTTGCCTCTGCAGATCGGTCGAGACACGCTGGTCCAGGTGGCCCAGAAGTTCTGCATCCAGCGCAGGGTGCTGCTGTACAGCAAGATCCGAGGCTCGGGAGGTTCTAGAAGACAAGATGAATGCCGTCTTTAAACATGCCGTGGGTTCATCTTGGGAGTTTTGGTGGTTCCGACTCGCACCGGTGGAGCAGTTCTGATTGAGGTCCATTGTGATGGAGAGGTTGAGGTTCTCAGAGCGAAACGCTCTGTAGGAGTCGTGAGGCTGTCCCGAGGTCACATCCGCGATGTTCTCGGCGCAGCAGACCATGACGGCGTGGTGGTCATGGGGGTTGCCGTGGCAAAGCCACTGAAGATCAAGGGTCATACAGAGGTTGGGCAAGTGCAGGAAACGGATATCGTCGTACCTGGAGTGGAAAGCGTGGATTTTCTTCGTTAAAATCTAATCCATGAATGTGGGAATAGATTTCATTCCAAGTGTTGGTGCTTACTTTGATGCCGTCCGGACGTTTACGTCCAAATTCCCTTTAAAGACGAACTCCCCAGGATTCCAGTCGAAGTTCAGCTTGGTCCATTCCCAGTGCAAGTTCTCGGTTGTGTTGTATGGATCCTGGAAAAGCAAACACAGATTGTGTTAAACAGAAACACTCAAAACAATAGAAAGAATTGAGGAAATATTCAAAAACATATAAATAATCTCAATGATATAAATAGAATCAAGCAAAGACATAAAGAAGCTGCTTCACCTCGGTAGCCAGCTGATGCAGGTTGGCGTGCTCGATGTTCATGACCCAGTGTCCGTGCAGGAGCAGGCGGCTTTTGTCCCACCAGGCCAGAGGGGGGGACGGATCGGCTGTAGGTTTGGTCAGCAGGTCTACCGACTGCCCAATCAGCGTCCAGGCAGGGTCCCAACATGGCCCCCACACAATGGTATACAGCGAGATGTTGGCTGCACAGAGAGATTTCATCAGAACCGAAAGGAAATGTTACCCCATCGTTTTCTGCGCTGGTGATGAACTTCCTTGTATTATATTTAATAATTACATATATTAAACGTATCTTGTTACCCTTTCGGCACTGAAAAAAGAAAAACAAGCAAAAACATGAAAATTATACAGGTGTAAAAATGAAGTGTATAAATGACTAACATTGTCACAGTATGACTTATGGTGTTTATTTAGTTTCCGATCAACTCTATGCATCAACTATTAAATAACTAAATATAATAACTTTCTTAATGTGTCACAGTGTTTCATTAGCATTAATAATAAATGTTGCTCTGCTTTAAATAAAAGGAATTAGATTATATTACACATTTTAGCAGCGACGGGGACGCCTCCACCGATGCGCTAATAGCACAGCTAAGTGTTTCGTTTCGCGCTTCACAGTTTTGCTGACATTGAAAACATTTAGCGCACTTATCTTCTGCTAAATTAATTGTTCTGAAGAAATTCGAAAGCACTAAATTACTTGACTGTTAGGAAAATTTTCCACTGAAAAAGAGTTTTGGTGACTTCTCTTGGATCTAAAAGTAATTTAATAATTTCCACAGGATCTGCAAAAATGTGCAGAACTTACATTTGAAATCATAGTAGAACTTGAGTGGAGGCATGTTTCTGTGGACCGTCACATCTCCCCACGGCGCTCCGAGCGGGACGGTCTGCTTGCGATGAGCTCTCGCCTGACCGTCCTGCTCCGTCCCGATCAGACGTCCTGACAGATCCCAGTCCCGGATCTCAAACAGGTAGCGGGGGTAATCTCGAATTCTCACTGACAACAAAACATGTTTGAAAAATAAGACATCACCTTAAAGTATTTTGATTTAAATTAGATTTTTTTTTTTTTTTGTACATGACTGACTTACCCAAAAAAGCGCCTAGCTTAAACTTGACAGCACGACACCACTGAACCACCAGAGGGAGCCCGTCTCGGGGGAAGGGACTGATCCTGTCGATGTCTCTCAGCTGCTCTCTGACTTTCTCCGGGCCGTGGAAACATTGATCGGCCAGGGCGACGAGCTCCAGGTCCGACACGGTCCAGGTCAGCAGAGACTTCCTCATGGGAGTGTTGACATAGAGCCGGCGCGAGCGCTGGATGTAGATCTCTATGTGCTTCTTCTCCAGCGAGCTGTACAGCTCCTCTATCTTTCTGGCGGGCAGAAGTTCTCCGTGCTGCTTCCTGAGTTCTGCCACCTTCTTGTCCAGAAGCTGCAGGCGCTTGGCGCTCTCTTTACTCTCGTCCTTCATCAGCTCGTAGTTGTCTCTCAGCTTGATTTCGAAGACGTCGTCCAGGAAGACGAAGGAGAACTGGCTGATTTTGAACACGAGGTCGGGAGGCAGCCGCTGCTCGGACGGCGGCGCACTCTGAGGGAGGTGGAGGGTCTTCAGCCACTTCTGCACGCCGATGGCCATGTCGAAGGTGTTGGAGAAGTTGTATTGGTAAGGGAACTCCACGGACAGAGACGGGCAGGTGAGGACCCAGACTCGGTTGTGGGGAGTGGCTAGGAACGGGAAGGCGTCCCTGTGCAGCTGCATCTCGGTGAGCTCGTCGTGAGTCTCGACGTCCAGCTCGTTGAATGAGACGATGTTGTTGCCGTCAAAGTTGAAGATGAGCAGAGGGGAGCGTATGTGTATGGAGCCGGCGTGCTTCGAAAGGGAGAAGGCCTTGGTGTGCAGGAGGATGTAGTTCTTCTCGCTGACGTAGGTCGTCAAGCGGGTCGAACCCATTTCCAGGCGTATGGAGAAGCTTCTGGTCTGACCCAGCATGGCATCTCTGTTCTCTTCCTGTTCGCCGCAGAGCATACGCCAACAGGCCTGAGCTTCGGTCATGTGCTGGAACAAGACCATGTGGTCCGGCGGAGCCCACTCTACAGCCAGCTCCTCTTCGCACTGAACCTGTACAGACATGGAAGTACAACCATTCGTGCCCTGTTCGTTCTCGCTGTATTCAACAGTAGCAAACTTGAGTCATTCATGCGGCTTCTGTGATTAAAAAGGACGAATTGCAATCCACGACGCCCAATGAGTCCAAAATGCAACAACGACATCCAACGTAGCTTTATTTCCAGATTGTCTGATAAGAGTAACGGCTAAAAACTAAGTCAAGTCATGTGGAAATGTGTAAATGTAATGTGTTTTGCATTAATTTAACTGATTAGGATTATTTATTCAGCTGTTTAGTGCATGGGAGAAAAGAGACAAAGAGTTCCACTCACAAAAAAAACAATGATTCTGTCACAATGTCTGGGCCTTATAATACATGGCAAGTAATGGTGTACTGACATATAAAACTCACAAATAGAGAAAAAATACTGACTATAATAACTTGGCCTCAGAAAACTAGCCTTAAAACGGTGTGGAAAACGCATTGTTAGAAACCCGCGGCTACCTGTAAGCTGTGTGTGGTGACGTGGTACCAGACGGTTATTGCGGTGAGTTTGAGTATGGGGTTGAGGGTCTGGGAGGCGGGGCAGCACGCTTCCATGTTCTCAGTGAGAGTTTTCACCAGAGACAAGCTCATCTCCTGGAGAGACACTCTGGAGCTCTCTGCGGAGCTCAGGATGCTGACGGTGTCCATGCGCAGAGACACGGCTCCTGAAACACAACACACCAAGCAACAAACCAGTTTTTCAAAGACGAGATCTTTTTTTTTTTTTTTTTTTTTTTTTTTTCCTGTTTACCGATTGTTGGATTTGACAAATGTGTCCACAACTGGTTAACTACAAGATGTCTGTGATGGAATTTACACTTTGGTGCATCAACCCTTCAAACTCTAACATCTGACTCTGACTGTTTTTGTCACAGAAGCTTCTTCTTACCCGCCACATTGGAGACTGTGAACACATTGACATCGTCCAGACAGCAGTCCAGTTTAAAAAGCAGGCCGGGCTGTGAGGAGGAGTGGCCCGACTTGACGGCTTCGTCTCCAGAGGGAGAGTCGGGCGTCACGTCTGGCAGGTGCGGCTCAGGGTCAACGGAAACCCGCAGGAGGGACAGGAGGCGAGAGAGGCACAGAGCGCAGGTCTCCGACAGCTCCACCTGGAGGCCCTTCAGACTGGACTCCACGTTCAGGCTGGGAGGCTGGCTGCTGCAGGCGGACTGGGGTCTGTTCAAACTGCCCTGGAGCGGAAAAGGGGAGAACATTCATGACTAAAACCAGACTATTTCTACTCATTAACAAAAACTGCATATTTTCTTTTCTTTTTTTTTTTTTATTACAAATCTTTGGTTTGAAATAAAGTTTGCATAACTATAATTTTTCAAAATCCACCTTTTATCACTTTTACTGTAGCTTAATGCTCAATTTTGGAAATGAAGCAAATTTCAGCAGACTTTGAGAAACCTCTAAATACAGCAAGGCTGCTGCTTTAACTTCCAGGAAAAAAAGTCAGAAAAATCCAGAATATTGCAACATTGTGTTTTGACTGTTGTGGCCTGAAACTGACTGATTTTGCGGCGCCTTTTTTAAAAATTAAGCTTTATTTTTGCCATAAGACAGTCTTACAAAAAGGTCGAAACCGTCCCCAAAACAGTTTAATTTAACGTAATTAATACAAATACTTTAAACTCCAAACAACATTTTCAAATACCTTCTTTAAATCCCTTAATACAATTAAGTGCATCAAAGTGCAAAAGAAGAATTTCATATTGGTCATTCAAATGAACAAATTGCACATACAGTAGACACAAGGACAACACAAAAAACAAAAACAAAAAGAGAAACAGAAAGAAGTAAAAAAAAAAAAAAACTTCAATTGAAGTCTGAATAGTTACAAAGCACAGGAACTGATGAGAAGTGATGATTTAGGTTTTCCTACCTGGAGACTTAAGGTGTCTAGAATTAGCGCTTCGCCCCACACGTGTTTACCCGGCGGATGAGGAGCCTGCTGGATGTGAGAGCCTTGACCCACTCTCCACCAGAAGCTGTCCAGGGTCAGCGAGGCCCGCTGGTGCAGGTTCTGAGAATCCGAGCTGTCGTTGTCGACCTTGAGGTCGAGAAGATGCTGCAGTTCTATAAAAACAAATACACAAGTGAGAGCAGGTCTATCAGAATGCTATGAACTTCAGGTTTACTGTGTGCAGAACAATGGTGTACCACAGGGAACCGTTCTCGGTCCTCTGTTGTACATAAATGACTTTGGTCCAATGTGAAAAGATTTGTTGGGATTTCTGATCTCAGATGTTCCTTATCAGGCAGGGTTTTAGGTTTTTTGCCAAAAGAAACATGCAAAAGTTTCAGTCTCTAAAGATGTAAAGCCGGAAGAGAAACTAAACCACGCATCAGTTTTCCTCCACTTCACAGGACAAATGTCAGTCTACTACAAAACTCCCGTTTAATGCATAAAGGTTTGTTGGTGTAAAGTGGCAAAACGTGAAAAAGTTCAAAGTGTATGAATATTTCACAAGTCACTTTACAGGAGAGTTATAAAAATCAGTGTGAATAGCAGCAATATGCTGTCTCAGCAGTGAAAATGAAAGCCATATAATAATCACATGCTGTGCTGCGTGAGCGGGACGGACCTGCGTTAGCTGCGATGAAGCCCAGAGCGAAGGGCGTGGTGTCCCCCAGCTGCACGGACACGTTGACGTTGGACACAGAGGACGAGATCATCACAGGAGCGTCCAAGTGCGGGAGACGCCTGAGGAAGACCAGGGTGGGAAAATAATCTAACAGACTGTGCAAAACGGAAGGGTAATGGGATAAACAACAGAGCGAACGATGCAAAAAAAGAAAAAAAAAACATGGATAAGGAAAAAGAAGGTAGAACGAGGAGTTTAATAAATGTCAAGAGATCCAATAAAAACCCGGGAATGTTAATTATTGTTTTGGCAGCTTGCCTCTTTCTGTGGGCTTCCTTCCTGTGGAGCAACTGTTGCCAGGGAAACAGATTCAACCAATGGGAGAACTCTTGGTGGCGGTAGTGCACGATGCAGGTGTTGACTGTGAACGACCCTGAGATGTCGATGGACGTAACCTGTTGGGACAAAAGCCGTTTTGAAGGCGGAGCGACCCAACGATGGAGACGAACACGGAGAGTCGAACGTCTCGTCACCTGCAGGGACGTCCTCAGCGTGTTCACGCAAAGGATCCTCTGCCTGCTCTGAGATAGAAGAAGTCCATCTGACAATAAACAACAAAAAAATAAACATGTTACTTTTTGCTTTTTTTTTTTACAATTCATCTCCCCGCAGAGCACTGGAAGGCCAGCTGACCCTCCAGGATGAGCTCCAGGCTGCTCTGAGGAAAGCTCAGCTCCGGAGTGAAGCTCTTCAGGGGATGCTGCTCGTCGTCACGTCCGTAACTCATCTTCAAAGATTTCAGCGTCCAATTCAAGTGCCTGTATTGTCCCGAGAAAAAAAGAGAAAAGAAAAGAAAAAAAACGTTCTATTGATCCGAAAACTAATTTAGATTCTGATAAATAATACCGTGTTGCTGAAAATGTTTTTATAAGCTCCTGCAATTCGACGCCGACTCGCCTCTTCTGGCTGTGCATGGACAGGGTCACGTTCGTGTTGTCGAACGCCACGTTGACGTTGTGGGGGAGCAGCCGATGAAACCGTTCCACCGTATCGGTGCAGATGAATTCAGCGTCGTCGAACTCTGACAGGAAACGGGGTCGGGTTTGAATAAATCAAAAAAATTAATTATCGTGAGGAGCATCTAAACAGAACATCTGCTAAGCAAATGTAGCAGCAGAAAACATGCGGTGAAATATTAAACCGTGCGATCCATGAAGAAGATTACTAATCAACCGAATGTTGGCTAGAGTTGCAAGATGTTAAATTATGCATATTATAGCGAGTGTGTTAAAAAGTATTCGTATGGTTTAAACAGACTTACTTAGTCACGTTACAACTGGTGGCTATAATGCATTTGTTTGGCATTTTCTCTTTTCAGAACAGAAAGTACTGCATTACTGTGAAATAGGAGAATTTTTTAACAAATAAAACTGTGAAACAAGTGTTGTACAAATGCGGTTAGTTTCCTTTTCTAAAGGTAAACAAATGCCTTTAGATTAAATAAAGTCAAGATAAAGTTGAGCCTTTTCTACACAGACGTATGAAACGTAATAAATTCACCCCTGAGAAGAGCCCTGTGTGTGTAAACATGAAATCAAATCTGCAAAGATTTGATTTCTATCCCATTTGAAACCGTTTCCATCAGACATGCCTGCAATCTGAACATTTGTGATGATTTCCGCCGTTAAAGCAGCAGATGTCAGTTTGACCTTGTGACGACACGATCCCTGTTCTCAGCCCGGTTAAAAATATCTCTGAGAATATCCAAGAGTTTCAGAATGAGCAAAAGAGAAGACGCATTGGCCTCCAATCGCAATCGTCGTTCTGGCAGCAGTACCGCTCTGTTTTGCTTAGGAGTCCAGAATGACGGAAACTCATTCAATTCATCAATGAATTAAATATATCCTGGATCCTGATCACCATTTTTTGCACACGTTATTAAATGTTTATGTATTAAGATGTAAAACAAATTTTAAGGATTTTTCTGCTTTTTTTTTTTTTTTTTGTTCAGTGGTATTATTTTGGTTGTCTGCGACTTATATTTGCGTTTTATTTATTGGTTTTGGTTGTTGCGTTTCATTTTGGACATTTAAAATATCTTCACTGAATTTCTGTAAAGCACTTCGCATTGCCTTATTGCTGAAAACATGATATATAAATAAAATATTGTTTACCTTTTGCCTTTCCTTTCCAGTTGCAGTAAAAAGTGTTATTTACTAAATTTAAAGTTATTAGCATTTCAGAGGGCAAACTTGCATCATTGTGCCATTATAAATGTATTACTTGAAAATGGTCTCAAAACAACAATATTATTGTTTATCTCAATAGTTTCTGGGGCCATTTATTGTCCAGGAAAGTTTGTTATGACCGGCCTGAATGCCAATAAATAAATAAATAAATAAAGCAGAAACATGCACAGAAGATGCCAAAATCAAAGAACAGATGTCTTTAATCTCCCAAATTAAAAGAAATTAGGGACGATTCATCGCTGAGGGGACGACTCAGCGGTGCGTCCCCGACTGAACCCTCTGTGACGTCCACCGATGCATATAAAAATAAAAACGGCACACACCTTCCTCACCAGATACAGCAGGGTCGTTTTTTTTCTGGGACTTGGGCGACATCAGGAGCTGGCTGAGGAACAGGCCCTCATGCAGCTCTGCTGTGAGCGTCCTCACACTGAGGGACAGGCAGCCTGGCCTCATCTCCGGCAGGGCCACGTCCCCCGACAGCAGCAGGCTGAGGGCCAGCTCAGCCAAACATATATCCTACAGGAAACAGATCGTCACTGACACTTACTCAAACCCTTCAATAAAAAAAATAAAATAAAAAAACAGCATAAAGAAAACAAAAACTCACCAACTGGCTGCTTTTGAGAACTTTACTACTTAGTTGCCCCACGGAGAAGTCCCATGCCAACCTTTTAGCAAACAAATCAACATTTTTTGTACTTTTACTTTTTCCCCTTCTCTCTGTTTTGAATCTCATCAGTAAAAGAAATGGGGAAAATCCTCACCTTTTACTTTGATGGTCAAGTAACAAGGTGATCCCTGTGACCGTCATATGCCACAGCGACTCGGAGAGAGCCAGGTTCAGCACCATCACGTTGACTGAGCTGACGTGGAAGGACAGCAGCTGGAAGGAAAAAAAAACAGAGGAGACGACGAAGCTAAGTGGCGGCGTCCCCTGAAGGGAAAAGGCCAAAAGAAGAAGAAGGAGGAGTAGAAATCAGACGGACAGAGGCCGTCTTCTTACCTGGGACAGAAAGCGGAGTGTTTTGGGGTTGACTGAAGTCGTCTTTGTCTTTTTTCCATGACCGGTCTTCAGCAGCGGGCCCAGCGGTACTTGAAGGTCAAACCTGACTCGGGTGTCACCGACGCATAACGCGAGGTATCGCCTGAAGACAAACACTGAGCTCAAGCTGATCTTTTTTTTTTTTTTTTTTTGCTGCAAACTTACAAAAACAGAGCACGTCAACTTACGGTAAGTCCTGGTTCAGAAGTCTACTTGACAACCAAATCCTGTCGATTTCCTGACCAGACAAAATGAGAACCGCAATAAAAGTTCTGCAATTTTCCAATGAAGGCTTTTCTATTTTATTTTTGGTTAGTGATTAATCGGATAAAACATTTGGCACATTCTGTAGATTTTACACAATATTAGAAATACAGCAAAAGATGCAAACAAACAAATAATTAAATTTCTTTAAAAAATTTTTTTTCCTCTAAGTGTAAAATGTAAACATTTTTGCGCGGTTATGGCTGAACTTACTGTTCAGAGTAAGCTGTTCTTTTCGACTGCTTCTGAGTCGATCTGCTGATTAATTAACTGTTAAATCAGTTGACGATCATTTCATTTATCGATTTATTACAATTAATCGCATTAGCCCTAAAATGAACAACAGCAAGCTGCGTGTGACGATATATCCGCGTGAAGGAGCGTAACCTTTTTGAATTTATAGGTGAAATAAACTAACTTTTCAGCAATTGCTTTAACCCAATGAGATCCACCTGCATTCCTGACGGGACACGGATCACAAGCCATGCGGTAAAGGTCATGTTTTTCTCACCAGAGTGTGCTGGGGGTGAAACTGGATGCTGACTCCTCTGACGGAAAACAGCCCCACTGATTTGATCTTCAGCTCCGCGCTGAGCGCAGCCCGGAAGAATCGGACTGCCAAGGTGCAGAACAGCCATCTGGAGAAAAAAAAAAAAAAAAAAAACCCAACAGCCCCGCAGTCAGAGCCAGCTCTCTTTCCAGATCTAAAACACGGCAGGGCTCACCTGGACAGGAAACGTAGCAGCACAACCCCCGTCAGCAGGATGAGAAGGGGGGAGATCAGGAGGAGAGACATTGTTCACACCCAAATGCTGGGGCATCGAGTGGCGGCTGCTGCCCGCTTATCTGTCAGCTGCTGTCAAAGAGAAAGACATAACGGTGTCATCAGCCCAAAGTCTGCAAAGTGGGACCCGCAAGTCGTCACCGCGACCCAATGAACCCACGTCCTCCAAAGACCCGGTGGCAGGTCTACGTTGAGGAACAGCCGCACGGTGCTAATGTTGCTAAAGGAGTTCTAGAGCAGCAATGCCACATAGCACGTAAACTTTGAGAAGTTAGCTCACGACGTGGACACATTTACCGGAGCCTGCCGCCTGTACGCCGGTTAGCGACATGAACAAACGCGAGTCAGGTGACGCGAGGCGACAGCTGTGAAGCGCACCATCCGCGCAGGAAACAGTTAAAACCACTTTTCTCGCCGCGACACCCCAAAGTAAAGTCAATGGCTAAATCAGAGCTAACGAGTTAGCGTGCTAACGCTACCGCTAACAGGAACGGAGCAGCGGCGAGGCGAGAAAAGAACAAATTAGCGTCGCTTTTTAGGAGCCGCTGGGGATGTTGGTGGTCTGCTCTGGTTGAAAGACTTGGATTAGCATCCTTACCCACCCTGACACGGTAAAGCGGCGGGCTGCCCCTGCATAATGCCGCAGAGAGAGAGATGGTTCGCTGACAGACGACTGCTCAGGCAGGCAGGAAGGTAAACACAGCTCTGCTCTGCTCTGCTGGCAGATCACTTGACACGATGCAGGAACTTTCTTTATTCTATGCTGATCAGCCATATTCTACTCAATTAGTCCTTTCAAGCTTATTTTAAAAAGGACATACAAAAAAGAGGTTAGTTCCCAAAAAAAAAAAAAAAGTTGAATTTTTAACAAATAATATGTGCAGGGAAACTCAGACTTTTAACATAGACTGCATTGAATTCCACTCAGAATACTTTACAAAGTTACTTTTCGCCCTTCAGCCACTTTTTTTTATTAAAAGATCAGTCATTTATAAAATGACAGCACAATCAAGTGACAAACTATTTGAGCCATTTGGGGATTTTTCTCTTCCTGTTTCCAGGGGCGACTCCAGAGAATTTTTTATAAAACCATACCAAAATCATTTCTATTAATCTATGCACATTAAATTTCATACATATTAATTCATAAGATTGTACAAAAAAAAAAAAATTAGCAAACTGGACATATACCTGGTTTATTTATTTTGTTGTTGGGATATGAAACTGACGACAAGATAATTACAAATGTACACCGCACTTTTTCATACTTTTATTCATATCTTCCTTTTTTGGGAAAATTGAGCTGCTGTGAAAGCAGAACTGAAATGACATTATAAAACATTTTTTTCTGCAGGTGCCTTGTTAGGACTCTCATCACTGTTGGTCATTGTCATAGAATGTCTTCGTCTCAGGCTGCAGGCTTTTGCATTTTGTTTCTGGCGAACCACTCATTGCTTTTATCTTCGGCCATAGCCTAAAAAAAAAAAAAAAAAAAAAAAAACAAGAGGAAAAGAGAAAAATCACAGTAAGCAACCAAAAATGTAGAGAGCTTAGCCTAAAGAGAGATTTGAAATAATTCCCACCTTATCAAGCAGCTCGTTTCCTCTGGGATCCACAGCAGACAGTTCCCTGAACGCCTCGTCTCCCACAAAACAAATTTCATGCCCGTCCTCAAATAGTAATAATAATAAAAACACCCTCACTGTTTCCACCATGATCATTTGGTAAAAGACTGCAATGTTATTTGAAGTAAAAACAAAAAACACTTACGGGGTCGGCTAGAATAACAACTTCCACCGTGGCTTTCCCAGGAGTGTCCAGGCTGACCAGCGGGTTGAGAATTTGCTCTTTTTCCTTTTTCATCAAGGCTTCAATATCGGGCAGCTGCGAAAACGGAAAACATTTGTCACGCCTCCTCAAAAGAACTAATCCCGAGACTTTCCAAGAAAGCGCAGCTTACCTGCTCCCGTGGACACGAAAACGCGATTCTCCCGAATGCCGTTCCATGATCGACCTTCCCGCCAGTGTCCCGAAGCTCGAGCTTACACTGAACAAATACCAAACATGGAAATATATCAAGCCAAACTAGTAACGTATATGTCTTTATTATTCATTAGTAACTCACTTGAGAGTCAGAGTAACCCAACAGCACAGTGTTTTTGTCCTGACTCTTGTCCATCACCGTCATTCCCAACAGAGTGGCCCAGTAGCGAGTGGATCTCTGGAGGTCCGACACGCCAAGGCAAACCTTCTGGACAGGGTCTGCAGATAAACAATTTAGAACAAAATGAATTTTCTATTCTAAAAGGCAAAAAACAAACAAACAAACAAAAAAAACTTCTGTAGAATGGGGAGAATTCCTTCCATAAATGTGAAAAACAAAGAAAGATAGGTAGCTCAGGTTATAGCAGAAAATAATATTAGCTACCATAACTATGCAGATACTCAGCTCTACATCACAATTTCACCAGGCGACTCTGAACCATCCGATCACTGAATAAATGCTTACAACAGATAAATGTGTGGATGAGACAAAACTTTCTCCAGCAGAACAAAAACGAATCTGAAGTTATTATTTTTGGACCAAAAGAGGAGCGATCTAGAGTTATAGATCTAGAGTTATATATCTAGAGTCAATGCACAGCTTCAGTCATTACAACTAAAAACTAGCGATCAGCCTGAAACCTGGGAGTAGTGATGGACTCTGACCTGAACCTGCAGAGCCACGTAAAGACAGTCACAAAGTCGGCCTTCCATCACCTGAAGAACATCTCCAGGATTAGAGGACTAATGTCTCAGCCAGATCTAGAGAAACTCATCCATGCGTTTATCTTTAGTCGCATTGATTATTGTAACAGCGTCTTCACAGGTCAGACCAACAAATCAATCCTCCAGCTGCAGCTGATCCAGAACGCTGCTGCTCGCGTTCTCACTAAAATCAGGAAGATAGAGCACATAACACCGGTTTTAAGTCCCTCCACTAGCTCCCTGTAGCTCAAAGAATAGATTTAAAATACTGTCGTTAATTTGTAAATCATTTAAGGTCTTAGCACCACAATACATTAAAGATTGCTGTTGTTGTATCAACTTTCCAGAACCTCTCAGGTCTTCTGGTTCTGGTTCTGCTCTGCATCCCCAGAACCAGAACCAAACGAGGAGAAGCAGCTTTCAGCTTCTATGCACCACAAATCTGGAACAAACTTCCTGAAAACTGTAAAACATCTGAAACACTGACTTTCTTTAAATCTCGACTAATATCCCGCATGTTTAGAATCGGATTTGAAACTTGATCAATTATGAATTTCATGATGGAACTTGACTTAATGTCATGTTTTGATTGTTGATTCCATGTTGCATGACTTTGTGTTTTTGTGCTTGTTATGATGCAAAACACTTTGAAATGCCTTGCTGCTGAAATGTGCTGTGCAAATAAAATTCGATTGATTGACTCCACAAAGTGAAGATAGTTACTTGTATCTGATAGATAGGCAGAGAGAAAGAAAGAAAAAAAAAAAGCATGTAACTTTTTAAAGAATGTGATCATAAACTAATGGGGGAGCGGAGGGGTCATTTTAAAGCAGAAGCAGGAGACGGTCACCATGAGAAGGCTGCTGTTTGTCTATAATGTAGAAAGGATATCCTCCAGGAGCCTGGATTAAATACAAAGCTTCCTCCACCTGAGTCAGGGGCCACCCCAGGCTCTTGGCGTTGCTCACTGCTTGGCTGGATTGCAGGGTGAGGCCCTAAACACAGAAATGTCTTCACTGCTGCTGCTGCTTCATTCCACAACACAGATTGCTCTTCACAATGTGTCCAAAATCCACTTTCACCCACCAAGAAGTCGTTGCCCAGTCGGTACTCTCCCACCCCGTAGTTGTACGTGAGCTCCGCCACAAAGTGGTCGTCCTCTGGGCCAAAGCCGACCATCGTCTTGCTCCATTTTCCGTCATAAGGGCTGAAAGATTTAATTATTGACAATCATTAGGCCTGTGGGTGCGAAGTGCGCGCAGGTTGGCGTCATTATTTACCCGTTGCAAGTTGCTTTGCAGCCTTCCTCGAACTCTTCGTGTCGCAAAACCTGAAGGGGAAACAGAAGAAACGTGGAAGAGAATTCATAACAAAAAAAACAAAAAATGCAATTTCACATCCTCAACTAAAGAGGAACCCTGCAGGGATTGTGCAAAAAAAAAAAATAATAATAATAATAATAATACTCGTCAAACAGCTGATGAGAATACTGAACCACTGAGGTTAAAGGTTAAATGGTGACGCTCCGTTCAGTTCAGGTCGGCTACCTTCATGCCCAGGACGTCCCGGTAAAACGTGGCGGTTTGATTTCGGTCCCCGACTTTAAAAACAAAGTGTAAAGCTCGCCTCAAAGCCATGATTACTGATCCTTTACTCAGAGCTCGATTGAGCTTCCTGAGGGATCGATTTCTCCGTCGTCGAGTTCTAAAGGGAAGTGTTGCCTTCCGATTACCTCGGATTTTTTTTTTTTACAAACTGTTAGAAATACCTCCTGAGCAATAAAATAAAATAAAATAAAAAATAAATGTTGGAACACTTAAACTATAACGCAAAGTATTATTACGCTTGATTACTACAATACAATTATCTGTTGACATGATCATTCGCTGTTCGAATTCGTGCCTCTTTGCATAAATTACTTTTCAGCAATTGGAAAAGTGAGTAGAACTGCGGCATGTTTTGTCAAGAGTTAATTTATTTAAACAGTAAAATGAGCTCAGGGTTGATCAAGGTTGCTAGTTAGGAAACGCTAAAACCGTTAATAACCTTTGATTAAAAAAAAAACAAAAACAAAGAACAACTGTAGTTTACGAGGTGTACTTGAATGCACCTTGTGGTTAGACTCCTTTACATTACACCTGCAATTAAACTTAGAGCACCTCCAAATTCAATCGCAACTTTAACAAACAACTAAAATGAGATATTAATTTAAAAAGTTACACATTATAGATGATTTGAAAGAAATCATCTATAATGATTTCTTACTGGGAAAGCTAGAGTAATTATAGAGGTGGAAATGCAGGTAACTTACGGTAGGTGGCGGCACTCAGCTTTTTTGTTGTAATAAAAAGTTCCTCCAGACAAGAGAAGAAGAAATAAAATTAAAGCATGGCTGCGCTCATTAGAGGCGTGATACGTCTGTTGCCCGTAGAGAAAAATGTTTTTCTTTCCGCCAGAAGCGACATTACAGTGGAGTCAAAGCGCTTTGTTCGGGGCCTGAGGAGGAAACCGGTCAGGGTGCTGTTTCCTGACGACGACACGGGGAAATGCGTAAAGCAGCAGCAACAACAACCACAGGCAGGAGCAGAGAAGAAGAAGATGGCCAGGGATGGTCCTCCAGCTGCGGGAGAACAACCCGACAGGAGCGACGCTGCTAGCATGAGGAGTAAAGCAGCTAAGCAGCCCCAAGCTCACACTACAAAGGATTCAGTAGACGGCCTGCGCTATGAGAGGGCTTTACCGGGAGATAAAAGATTATCGTAAGCATTTCTCTACTTTCGCTGTTTTGTTTATTATTATTATTATTATTTTGGAGTGGCGCAGTGCTATACAGGTGCTACATACAGCATGTCTTTCTCCACACTTCCTGTCGAGAAATGCAACAAAACAAACCGTCTTTCTTCCCCCTCATGTCCAATAAGTGTCTTTTCGGGGAGAAGCGTCACTGATTTGCGTTTATTCATGCCGTTTGTTGTGTGGATTTCCTCTTGACACTGGAGTCATCACATTGAATAATTGAACTTGTCTTTGTTTTTATTTTTTATTTTGCGTTCTGTTGCATTAGAAACACAAAACTCCACGCCAACTCCTCCTTCATCTGTTACAATATTTTGTGTGACCGCAGGAGGCGCTGTTGCATGTCAATGCCATGCTACGCCACAGACGTAGGCTTTACGAGGGATGATTAAAAACAAAAAAGAATTTAAACCTAATCCTATAACTTTTGTGTAAATATACACTGTCACCGAATATGAGAGCCCTTATCAGATATAGTGACCACAATCTAGTAAACTAATTAACTATACTACTCAAGTATTTCATGTTTTCCAGTAACAGTGTGGTCACAATATCTCAACTGGTGGTGTGTTCAAGGTGGTGTAGAAAATTCCTGCAACCTAACAGTATTGCAAGTAGAACAACCTCCATGTAATAAGACAAGCTGAGATCCTGGGTATTTCTTGATTTAGATAATTTTTTTTAATATCATCTCTCATCTCGCTGTGCTTCCTCTGCTTCTCTGCAGGCAGCTGGTCAGCGTTGCTCGATCCAGGAAGTTTCGGGAGCAGCAGGGCAAAATCCTCCTGGAGGGCAGGCGTCTGATCTGCGACGCCCTGGAGGCCGGCGCCCGCCCTCAGATGGTGTTCTTCAGCATGGCGGATCGGCTCCGAGAGCTGCCGCTGGACAAGCTGAGGGGGGCGACGGTAGTCAAAGTCAAGTTTGAGGACATCAAGATCTGGTCCGACGTCGTTGCCCCGCAGGGAGTGATCGGTAAGCATCGTCCGTTCGGTTTATGAAGATGCAGACGTTTTCAAAAAGTTCTTAGTTTTGTTGTTTTCCTGCAGCCATATTTGCCCGGCCTGATCCTGCTCGGCTCAGTTTTTCACAGAGAGATCCGCCGCTGCCGCTGTCGCTGATATGCGACAACGTCCGTGATCCCGGTAACCTTGGGACCATACTGAGATGTGCAGCTGCTGCTGGTTGTCATCACGTCCTCCTTACCAAAGGTAGATTTCTTCCTTAAAGCCCATTTATAGTGTAAATGGGCTTAAATCCATAGGAAATATTTCCATAGTGATCAGATTTCAACATGAAAGAACACATGGTTGGAAGCTGGAGAGTTTTGTATCGTTTACAACAAAACTCATTTAGGGATACAATTGTCACAATTTTTTTGAAAAAAAAAACAAAAAAACTTTATCCACTGTAAGAGATTTGTCGTTTTCAAAGACAAATCTCTTACAGATTTCTAAAGGCAAACAGATCTTCAAACATATTACTGATTCCTTCTAATTGTCATTCTTTGTGGGAATTTAGTGCTGGAATGAATTGAAAAATGGCTAAAAACCACATGTTAGAATTTGCTAACATATCTGTATGTAGAAAATAACCATTCTTTCAGTTTTTAGCCAAATTGAAGAGGCATTATGGAAGGTCAAAAGAGCCACTTGTGGCTCCCTGCACCCCCAAGACATTAAATGTGTAGATATTTAATATGATTAGCAATAACAACAATATTTATGTCAGATATCGATTTCAGCCCAAACTCACATAAAATTTGCGCATCGTTTAAAATGTTCTATTTAACTTTCAGAGACTGTCAGAGAGAAGAAGGTTTAACAACCACAGAATTGATTGTTTTATACAAGTTATAATTATTTATAAATCTAAAAAATGAAAACATGTCTCATAATTGTCACATCGTTTTTTTTCCTCTTCAATGTAGCAGCTCTAATTGTTTCATTGACTTGTCAACAGGTTGCGTTGACGTTTGGGAGCCCAAAGTGCTGCGTGCAGGAATGGGCGCCCACTTCCGAGTCCCCGTTTATCCCAATCTGGACTGGGACGAGATCAGGAACCGTCTCCCTAAATCAGTGACTGCGCACGTGGCTGACGTGAGAGGCGTCGCCGACGAAGACGGCACCAACAAGCCGTCCAAACCGGGAGATTACGGTTGGGTCAGCACGTCACCTAGAAGAAAACCCATCGAGTACGAGGAATACGATTCCGACTCTGATTCCGACTCTGAGGATGAGGGTCTTTCCCTTCCCAGAGTGGAAACCAAACTGTACCACAAGAACTGGGCCCAGAGTCCCACCGCTCTGGTGATAGGCGGAGAGACGCACGGCCTGAGCACAGAGGCGGTGCAGCTAGCTGAGAAAACCGACGGTTCCAGACTCTTTATTCCCATCGTCTCAGGCGTGGACAGTCTGAATTCAGCCATGGCCGCCAGCATCCTTCTGTTTGAGGGCAGGAGGCAGCTGTCCATGTTTCTACAGACCGCTGGGAAGAAGAGGCAGTCTAAGGCCGAGAGGACATTCTCATGAATAAGCCGAATAGAGTGTAAACTGTATATTTGAGTTCTGTAATAAACCCAGAAATTTTAAGTGAAGATCTACTTTCTCCTGTTTTTAAAAAAAAATATTGTGTCTTGCGTTCCATTAAGAGTTCACCTTTCCCTGACCTCAGAATCCTGGAGTCCTTTTGAAAACAAGCAGCTTCTCTCGAGGCCGGTTCAAAGGTCAAACCTTGTCTGCAACTCTTCAGAAATTTCTATGATAAAGAGAAAATGGTTGTTCAAACAACCACATTTTTGCTGTGTTGGCAAAAAGAAAGCATACTTTCTTAATTTGAGGAATTTTGCATCAGGACAAAACGATTTGGTATGAACGAGGGTATTTATTCTGCATCTGTGAAGCAACCTTTATCTCGATGTCTACTACAACAATATGATGGTTTCTTAGCGGCTCTCCAATTATTTCTTGGCTCTTAAACCCTCTGCAATGGCTATTAATAACTTTAGCCAGCAATAATAAATTTACTGTTTGTAAATACAGAGAAAATGCAGGAATCCTTGGAATAATTTAACTGCAATGCCACTATTGAATTTGAAACTTAATACTGTAGCAATACATTTTTAGATCTAATTTGTGTCATTAGGTTGGAAACTGGCATGTCAGCATTCCATGAAAGGAAATGCACAAGTTTTGTTTGTATTTTTTCAAACTAAAATAAAATTGTGCTTGGAAAAAAATACATTTTTTTCCCAAAAGCTAGCCTTGCTAGTTTTTGGAGTTTTTGATAAAAAAAAAAAAAAAAAAAAGCAAAAAACAAAATTTATGCTTGCCAGTGAGTTTTAATGTGCTAGAGAAGTCATGACTGGAGTAACAGAATATAAGAGTTTATACATTCGACGCTTCTCAAAAATGCCTCTCGTCTTTTTGCGATCGCAGAAATATCCCGTCCGTTTCCCCCCCCCCATTCAGAGACCTTCGCAGAAAATCCTCAGAACGACTTTGAGAGGAAACCACCATTAACTCGTTCGGCAGCGAGCTGCACGCCGATTACGGTTTTATTTAAATAGGCTTAAAGCTCCATCCATCCGACCCGCCGTCATACAGGTGAGTTTCTACATGACTCCATTTTTAGTCTTTCTCAGCGTCACACAGAAACCAAAAGCAACACAGATCTTGCAGTGAGAATAGAAAGCAAAGCATCAGCTTCAATAAGTAGGTCCACTGGATCGATTCTCAGGTTGTCTCTACAGCTCAAAAATGCTAGTGTGTGTGTGTATATATATATATTTATATAAAAAGACAAAAACAGAATATCCTCATATATTATTGTATTACGAAGGTGTAGTCGGGCCATTGTAGATGGAAAACAAGGATTACATTTCCACCAAAACATCTGAAAATATATAGAAAAAATAAGGACATTTCTGAGGTCCAAAGTTGAAAATTTGGTAGAAAAACTCAAATTTTGAGATCACAAAAGTTTTCTAGAAAAAAAAAATTACCTAAAGGAATTTGAGTTTGGAAAGTGAAAAAAAATGGTAGAAAAACTTTTTAAAAAAGTGAAAATTTCTGAGTTTCAACGTAGAAAAGTTTCAACTCTTTCCGAAAGTCAAAAAATTTTACACTTTTGAAACTCAGAAACTTCCATATATTTTCCTAGAAAATTTTTGAAAATGTTTTTCCAAGTACATTTTTTTACTTTTCAAACTCAGAAATTTCCATGTTTTTTTCTAGAAAATTTGAGGAATTGATCTCAAAATTTCTGAGTTTTTGGGCAGAAAAGTACTCTTGTTTTTTTTCCCCCTCCATCTACAATTTCCCCAACACACCATCATACTGTATGGACTATGCAAGGCACCACGGGAGAAAGAGAGGACTCCATAAAGAGAGGAAAAGGACTTAAAAAAAAAAAACATGGTCAAAATGTCCGTACGGAGACATTTGTTTCTATCTAACAGTCAGGAGTGGAGGTGAATGAGAATAGAGAGGCAGAGAGAGTGTGAGAGTGTGTGTGTGTGTGTGCGTGTGTGTGCGTGTGTGTGCGTGTGTGTGAGAGAACGGATCTGGGTTGAGTGACAGTCTCATTCTGCGTGTCCATTTCCTGCTCGGAGCTTCTCTTTTAGATGGGCTCTGGTTTGAGCTTTTCAGCCAGGAACTCGTTGACGAACTGCTCCACCACGGCCGGCGTGATCTCCTCCACGTCGCGGACGTACTTGGCACGAGCCGACATGTCCAGGATGGTGAGCAGGGGCGCTGCCTCTGGGAGGTTGGTGTAGTCCCGCAGCGAGTCGCTCATGTCGTCCTGGAGGAAGGAGACGATGTTGCGTCACGTTACAGGGAAACATTCCAGACGTAAAGACGCAGAGCAATTGTTATTATTTTTTGGGCATTTCTACTTTACAGTACAGGATTCTTATGCTAGTCATTGTCAAATCTCACAGTAGTGGAAGTGTTACACTTTGAAAAGCAATACGTCTCATAAAATACAGTAGATGTACAGTGTTTGTATTTGGTTCACATCTTTGATTTTCTGCCATAGGAACTAGACACCATCAACTATACCAGAGCAATATTGCTTACACTAATAAATGAATGCTTTTTATGCTTAGTTAAAATTATTTGTGCAGAGACGCGTTTCTATTAGAGGTGTGCGATACTGCACATTTTGGTAACGATCCGATACTAAGTAGAGACAGGGTCAGTATCGCCGATATCAATATTAATACCGTATCGGTTAAGTTTGATGAATCATCAAACTTCTGATTGTTAGGCATTTTTGTGGCTCTTCTTTTGGTTTCTTTTGTTAAAGTCAAGTTAGCATAGCTCCCAATTACGGTGAATAAATGGTTTTGCTACTAAGGTGTGCTGTTTCTCCTCCATTAGCACAGCGAACAGAGTGCATCAGTATGATTGACAGCGCTAAGACCTTTCTCTTGGCTCTGATTGGTTGTTGCATTTCTTCAGGCTGCAATAGTATCAGAATCTGTCTTTTTCACAGATTGTCTGTTGCCTAACATGTCACGACATGGCAATAGTTTTAACAAATTTGCAAGCAACATTTTTTTTTTTTTAAATAAAGGTTACATAATGCACCTTTACTGATCAGACCATTGCCTACCTGGCCAAGAGTTCAGCTACTCAGTTGATGGATGTTTCTTGACCTGAATTCCCCTCAGCTTAACTTGTTGGACTCATTAAAAACAAAACACTTTCGTATGGGAAAGATTACATTTGAAGTTACAGGAAGAGGCCAGAAGGTGGCACTGCAGCACAGAGCTGATCTTGTGAGAGAAAGCTTCCCTGTGTGCCTCCAGTTGAGGTTTCTGACTTGTGTGCCATTTTTGAGTTTATTATTGACTTTCTCTTTGGGGAGCAGACTTCAGATGCGCTTCCTCCTGCGTTCAACACTCACTCCAGCCTAACGCAAGCCCTTCCGCTCTCTGACGTCCCGCTATCAGAGAATCCCAGCTAAACGTGATCAAAGCAAGCGATCAGCTCAGAGGCTTTTCGTTGAAAATCTTTGCCGTGCTGCTATCTAACCAGGCTGGTGACCTCCTGCTTTGGAAAACTACAAACAAAAGAGCAGCTGTGTGGTTTCCTCCTCTGGTGACTGGCAATAGAAACCGGCTCCATTCAGAAACGGTGAACACTTTAATGCTCGCATATGGAACACGGCAACGTTCCCCCCCCCCCCGGTGAAATACTGCCAGATCCTCGCCGCTACAAGTCAAACCCCCGCTCCCTTTCAGGCTCTCTTACAGCCACATGGAGCATGGATGACGGATCATGCGAGGCAAGCAGCGAGAAGGAACCGCAATCTGTCACCGCCGCACCTCCAGTCTGTCTGATCCGAGGGGATCTGATCTGCACGTCAGGCGTTGGCCGCCGGAGGAAGTCGCGGATCTTTTCTTTTGTTTGGCTACCTTGTCTGCTCGCTCTGCGCAGCTCAAACGCTAGAAAAGACTTTTCTTTCTTTCTTTTTTTTTCTTTGAAGAGACAAAGGGCCGACCACACTCACAGCTGTGATGTAACTCAGCATGCGTTTGGCCGTGGAGGACAAATGCATGCCGTTTATCCTCCAGAAACAGCGTATCGCCTTTCCGATATTTCTGGATCGGCGATCCAGAAATATCGCCGATATCTCATCGGTGAGATAAGGCTCACCGATGAACCGCGATGTTTCACGCATGACTGCCACGCCTGGAAACCTCGGCTGACGGTTCAGACACCCGTCTTTTACGACACTCTGACATCCCGAGAGGCAGACTTCAGTCTTTTACAACTCATAAATGACAAATTAAAGCCTAAATGAAATTCGCTGCACAATGTACTGTGATGGACGACATCACAGTCGCCTGCAACATGCAGATGCAGACAACAGCAGCCATCTGTTGCGGTCACAATTCAGAAACATTTGTGTGTGGTTGATTATGGTTCTGTAGGGTCAGGAGTTCAACACATTCATTTAGATTGTATTCAATTTGATTTCAATGCACAAGTTCCAGCCGGAACCTTTCCATTCATGCGTTTCTGGTACATCCGCAAATCTGACACACAAGCGACATCCGCACACAACAGCAATGGAGGATGAAGCTGCTCCTCTTGGCCCACTGGGGGTTCATTCTTGCTATGGAAAATGATATAATTGGATGCTCTTGTTTACAAGTTGTGGCAACAGGAATTAGCCTCCTCAAAGCTAAACATGTAGCAGCAGCACTGATGGTAGTGTCAGTGTCCATATGTCTAAAGATGGATTTTTTCAAAGAAGTGAACCGAGCTCAAATAACCTCACAGATTAAGAACATTAAACAGCTCATATGTCTGTTTATTCAACAATTTGGCAGCAAAAACGGTTTTCGAACTTAAAGCGATGCTTATTTTGTTGATCTAGTTTTTGATTTAAATGCAATACAGACCCTGAAATGAACTTTATTAACGAATTTCATTCAGTTTTTGATATAGGCAATTGCCCAGGGTGGCATCAGAAAGGGATGACGCACTCAAGAAGAAGAAAATAATTCTCAAATTATTATCTGTCAGTTGTCTCCTAGATGAGTTTGTCACTGCATGTGGCAAACTCCTTTCATGCTGTTTAGTTCTGGCAGACTGCATTACATGCTTTCTGCTGCGAAAAGGCCCCACAAAAAACCCCAAAACAATCAAATAAGGGGCTTTCCCAGGAAACCCTTCCTACAATTTCAAGCTTAAAAAGTTAAGCATAGTGATTAATCACTATTAATCACAGAGCTAAAACCACAAGGTTTGCAAATCAAACCTGGTGGTTTTTATCCCCAGCTCAGCAACAGGTGGGGAGGGGAGACTTCAGCATCCCGTTTCCTCTCACCTCTCCGGCAACAAAGAACAGCAGCGGCGTCTCCTCCTCCTTGGCTTTATATTTGGCCATGAGCTTCTCTGCTATTGGCTGAATCAACTCCTTGGCTGGCTCCAGTTCTCCTTCCTCTTCAGCGTCTGAATAAGGTTGCACAGAGTCACAGTCAAAAGCTCGACACAAAAAGAAACGGCTGTTTAAAAAAAAAAGAGGGACAGGAAGCAGAGGCATCGTTCTTTTCTTTCCTCGGTTTCATAAGGACTCATCAAATATGGTTCCCATCCAGATGAAAAGAAAATTTACTGAGCAAATACAGAAACTCGGTTTGAACACTTTAAGCATTTTCTAAGTAAATATTCAAACTATTCCAGCAACAAGCGGAAATATCTGATCCCAACGTATTTTTATTTATTTTTTTCCCCCCCTGAATTTGAGCTTTTCATCGACGCAAGCTTGAACTTTATTACAAAACTGTGCAGTCTGAATCAGAAATGAAGCACTTTTCAAACAATCAAGCACTTTAAGAGAAATGTTTTTTTTTTTTACACTCAGGAAGAATTTCCCACACTTTGCATTTATTCACACAACTTGAACACTTTCTGCATTTTTTGAGATTTTCTGCAACAAACCAACACAAAGTAGTGCTGCTTGATTCTTATTGAAATGAAAAATTATGCATGATATGGCATCTCAAAAAATTGAAATCAAGACAGGAACCCATTTTATATCTGTAGAAGACACAAAATGAGTTATGAAAAGATGCTCGACCCTCTTGGTACTGGAGGAAACTCAAAAAGCATAAAAATCGACCGACTTTCTGCTTCACATTGAACCGCCCTTCTTCGCGTCTCGCTATAGACAGCCGGCCAGCTCACCCACAAACAGGACGAGGCAGGGCCCCTCGTGGAGCTGCACGGCGTTGGCCTCGCTCAGCTCCAGCACGGGCCGCGGGTGCCACGGGAAGAGCCGGCACTCCGGGTCGTTCAGCACCTCCACGCGGCCCTGTCGCGTGATCACACGGCCCTCGGCGTCCAGCAGGATCAGCGTGGGAATACCTGGAGGGAGGGCAGGGCGGAAAGAGGGTGACGTAAGAGGCAGACGGACAGAGGAGGGGAAGGAAGCGGGCGAGAGCGCGGGTTATTTCCGTCAATTATCGCTCCGTGGAGCGGACGCTTCCCCCCCCTCACTGCCTCACTCTCCCGCTGAGGTTTTCCTTGCTACGTGGAGATTTTTCTTCTTCCTCCCCCCCTTTTAATAGATTTTATTGGAAAGTGGGTTTGCTTTAACTTGTCACAAACACATTCCCCTCACTTTTCAAAAAGAGTGTCTGTTTCTTATCAGAAACGGGCGCCGTCAGCCAGCAAGCGGTTCATGAGTCAGAGAGCTGAACATGGGGGGTGAGGTTTGCAGAAGAGGAGGCAATGGTGGAGTGCAGGAGTTTAATCTGGATCTGGATGTGGGGGGTAGGCAGGAGGGGGGGGGGGGGCTGTTGACTCGTCCTCTGGGCATTCCTGACATTCTTCACAGGACAGAGCCAGCTCCAGCTCACATCATCCTCCACAGCACAGAGGACGCAATCAGGGGGAAAAGCGAAGGAGAGACGCTTCGCTCCTGCAGCCAGAGAGACGGTTAACTCGATAACCGGTCCACATTCCTCAGGGCAAATCCGTGCCGGTCGCAGTGAGCCGTCAGCTCTCTGATGTAACCCAGCACGGCAGATATTACAAACCAGCTCCTGGGAATGCAGACGACTTGTGATTAATTGTCGATTATAAGCTTATTAGATTGAAAATTAGTTCCAATCGATTAACTGATAACGTCTGCTTTGAGTGCTGTAGTTTGGCTTCCGTCCAGCAGAGGCCACCGCCGGTCATCCTCCAAACGGAGTCTGGCGTTGGACGCGAAATGCACTTTTTGCGGTTCTGTTTCGAAATATTGTCACTTGGCAAGATCCTGCTTGGTGGAGCAGCACCGACACCCGGTTCAGAGGTTACCGACGGAGACGGGGACGTGCGACGGCATAACAGGCCAATGCAGATGAAAATAAATAAATAAAGGAGGAGTACATTTCTGCCAACAAATTCAGACATTTTGAGATTTTTCTCAGAAATTTTGGAGCTTGAAAAGTCAATAATTGGTTAGAAAAAAAAAAGAAAAAAAAAAACTCAGAAATTTGACAAAAAAAAATCTTGAACTGGTAGATGCAAAAGTAAAATACCTTGTATCCCGTACAGCCTGTTGAGTCGAGATCTCCGCGCCTCGTCCGAGTACGGGACGGCCAGCCACGGCATCTCGCTGAAATACTGCTTAAAAGACTCTTCCGACCTGGAATGGAAACGGTCGACGCTTTTTACTCCCGCGCCCGTTTGAGAAGACGGACGCAAGACGCAACTCTCGACGAAACGAATGAATCGGCAGCGACGCTCACCTGTCGGCGCTGACGAAGATGATCTCGAACTTGTGACCCGACTCTTTGACGATTCGGTAGGACTCCACCAGGACCCGGGTCAGACTGCGACACGGCGGACACTAAGAGACACAGGAGCATTTCATTTCACCGGAGTCAAAAAAAAAAAAAAAAAAAAAAAAACACAAAAAACTTGAAATCGTTTCCACTGAAGAGCATCTAAAGAGACAGTAAACAAGGAAAACCTTCAAAATAATGAAGGAGATTTGAACACTTTTTTTAAGACTGCTTGTTTCCGATGGGTGTGGATGTGACGAGGCCTGAATCCATAAGGATCTGACCTCAAAAGTGGATTTGATCAATTGTTTTCATGGCTTGTCTCCTTTTTATAGCATTTCCCGTCCTACAGCAAACAATTTTTTCCTTGGGAATCTTTCTTTTTATTAAGTAGCTTCATGCTAACTCACAAAGGTCCCTAAACTCCTCCTGGATCACAAGACAAACACCATGTGTAAATCATAGTCTGGGAAAAAAAAAAAAATTCCCCCCCACCCCCCAACACCCCTTTTTTGTTAACATAGTTATCTCAATCTGGAAAATATTAAAAGAAAAGTTCATGCTTTCCCATTTTTGTAAGAACCTTTAAAAGAAAACCGAGCCGTAGCGGTTTCATAAGTCGCTGGATGACTCTCACACATGTTTGTCAGCAAACACCTTTCCAACAAACTGGTAATTCTCTCCGCTTCTGTATCCAGCTTCTTTTTTTTTTTCTTTTTTTTTTTTCCCCCCCCAAACACACACGCCAGCTCCTAATCCTGATGCATTACTGCAGATCAGGGAAATGTTTGCTCTGCTGTGTGTGTGTTTGGAGATCCCAGTCCAACCAGGAGGAGGGAGCGCTGGTATGGCTGGCATTAGGATGACATCAGCGAGTCGGGAGGGAAAACGGAGCGGCCCAGATTCCCCGCCGTTCCCAGGCTCCGCTTGCCGCTCTTTTCTGAACGTAAAGGTAAAACTTTCAACACACCAACAGTCGATGTGTTTCAGCCCTACCTTTTTGTTTTTTTAAATGTTACATAAAAGAAAGAAGGAAAAAATAAAAGGTGAATTTAGCATGTTTTATGTACTGGTTTGGAGCAAATCAATAAAGTCGTAATTTCTTCAGACGCTGACGCTGCGCATGGCCAGAGTTTGGTAGAAACCAGCTACATTTTGAAAAAAAAAAAAAGATTTATTTTAACCACACTCTTATTTACTTTTACTAGAGCAATTCTATTATAAAGTGTCACTACATTTACTTAAGCAACATTTCTGGATACTGAATGAAGAACAAGCTCGTTCTGACCAAACACGCACATACATGCAGCTTTGGTAAGGTTTCAGAAGTTTTATTTTGAAAGAAACTAATTTGGAGATTCTTTAAAATTTTGTCCTTTCTTAATAAATGCATCTGTATCAGTTTTTTTTTTTTTTTTTAATGAAGGGGTTGGAGCTTCAATGGGTCGATGGACAAAAATACTAAAGAACACGTCCAGAGACAGACAAACGCACTCAATGGATGGAAAGACAAAAGGACAAAACTATGGATGAGCAAAACAATGACTGGATGGACAAAAATACAAACATTTATAAACAAGCATGAAAGGACGGCTGCATCTGTGGACAAAAGGGCGGAAAGTTAAATGGACATCTAGATAGACAATGTTTAGCGCGTGGGATTTCTAGGGAGTCTAGAAATTTCTCCAAAACAACGAAGCACAAAAAAAAAAAAAAATCTCTTTGAGTGGAAAAACCACAGCAAAGAAAGCTCCACGCTAAGGTGCTGGTGTTCCTGGTTTCATCAAATGACTGAGTAGAAATGTGGTGTGAAAACGCTGCTCTAATGGCATTTTTGTGACTCTGTTCTGTTCCAGGTTTTAATGTGCCTGGGACTCCAGCCAGTACATTGGGGCGTCGCCGCGCTGAACCGGCTGCGGCTCTGCCAGCGGCTGTGCTGACTTGCGATAGGAGACCCGGCGTGCTGCGTCTCATCGTCCAGTCGTGAACCCTCGGTCGGCCGTCGGCGGGTCCACCGCGCAGACGGATAAACGCCTGCGGCCCACTGAGGTGCGGCGACAGGTCCACGGGTGGAGAAAGGTCTCAAAGATGGCCGACTGCTTTTAATATAAACAGACAAACGGCAAAGTCGCCTCTTCCTGCTCTGATTTGCTGTCAGTTTTTAAGAGTTCAGAAGTCTGGAAAGGGGAAAAAAAAAACAAAAAAAAAACAAAAAAAAAACGGGCTCCTCTTTGTCTTCCCTCTCCTCACTCACCCAGTGTGCTGAGAAATACACTCCCACATAGTGTCCCTCCAGAGAGCTGCTGTCTGCCGTCTGCCTGTTGTTCCTGAGCAGAGGCCCCGCCACCACCTCTGCGAAGGGCTTCGGCCCCCAGGGGAACTCCAGACCTGAGAGGAGGAGTGGAGGGGAAACATGGGAAGAGATTACTGCTAAATTCACAGCGGAGGGCCCAAATGTTTAACAGCAGGCAAGTGGAACAGAGATTGCTGGTTCATTATTTGTTTGGAAGCTTGTCCATAATGCAACTACAAACTGCTGCTGGCATCCCAACAGCAGCAAAGCTCACAGTGCTGATTACCAGCTAATAAAAGTACGATAGTTGAAAACAGAAAAGGTCACCATCTTTTTTGTTTTTTGTTTTTTTTGGTTTTGTTTGATGAAAATAGTAAAGTCCCCTAAATGTTTAGCGGTAGGCGAGTGGAACAGAGATTGCTGCTTCATTATCTGGTGCCAACTATTAGCGCTAACAGCACTCATGGCTAATAAAAGGCGTTGAAAGCGCTTTGAGGAAAGGTCACCAATTTTCATTTCTAGTGTTGTTTGACTAAATTAGAAAATGCCGCAAACGCTTCACAGCAGGCAGGTGGACCGGAGACCGCTGACTCGTCATCCGCGTGGAACATGGTCCAAAACCGAGCGGCAAACTGCTGTTGGCGTGGCAACCATAAGCCCTGACGGCACTCATAGGTAATAAAAGTTGTTGGAAGCGGTTTGAAGAAAAGGTCACCGTCTTTACTTTGAGTCTTGTTTGAGAAGAAAAGCGTTTAATTCCCTAAACGTTTAACAGCAGGCAGGTTAGCAGAGATGACCGGTTTGTTAATTGAAGCTTGTCGGGAAAGCAAGAACAAACTGCGGTTGGCATGCCAACAACAGCAGGCTCACACAGTGCTAAATGTTAGCCTGGGATGCACTAATGGCAAAGAAAGCTGGTTTGGGAAAGGTCACCATCTGTTGTTGTTGTTTGACTAAAGTAGCCGCTACAAACTGCTCCGTTAATGCCAACTATTAGCTCTAATGACTAATAAAAGTTGTTGAAAACTGTTTTTAGTTTTGTTTGATTGAAATTGGAAATCTTGAACAGTCATGTGCAAATCTTTATCTACCATCTTCATCCATGCTTACGACTCAGCAAATTGATTCCAGACACCGATCTGCAAATGTGATTTCTTTGGATATCTACTTTTTGAAACACACACACACACCAAACATAGATGCACACATGCAAAAAAACAAACAAAACAAAAAAAAAACAGTCTTAATGAACATGAAAAGCCAAGCCTCTTAAGCAAATCATTGCTGCCTGTAATTCTGCCCTCCAGCTCTTTTTGACACTTTTCATTTCCTTTTCAGCCGGCTCTCATTGTCCTGGAGATGCATTTGGTACAGCCGCAAAAAAGAAAAAAAAAAAAAAAGGGGGCAGAGGGGCGGGAGGGTAATGATAAATAAAACCTTGTACGGCTGATCATAATAGCCTCTTTATGCGAGCGCGGTTGTCTAGTGCTTCATTAGGCAGGAAGGACACGTCTGCACTGCACTGGCGTTCCCTTTCATTGTTGTCCTGATTGTAAACGTGCACTCCATCTTTACGCTGCAGGCCAGTCTGCCGCCACTCAAGTCCAGGCCTTTTCACAGAGAGTGAAAGGCAGAGGGAACATTGCTGAGGGTCCTTTCTCACACACCCCTCCCGGTTTCAGTGTGCAGAAAAAAAAAAAAAACGATTTTACTGCCCTTTTCCAATCCAAACACCAAAACATAGGCCGGCAGGAGATGAGATGATTTGTCACACCTGATTAAATCGGGGAAATGAGGGAAAAGTCAAAAAAAAAATATCAAGCCCAAGATTTCACTCACTGACAAAAAAAAAAAAAAAAAAAAAAAAAAATCCTCATTTGCAGAGGTCGATCTTTTCTCTGAGGAGGGTTTAGTAAAACTCCTGAGATACTCCTGTTGCCTCGTCTTTTCCGTTTTCCTGCCATCACCAACGACATGAGACGGAGACGAGGCGCTCTGGAAGATTTCTGGTTTCTTCTGCCGCGAAATAAATGCAGCCTCACTTTTGTTAATTATCCAACTTCACTTCAAAGTGCATGGATCACAGAGTCTTCCAGACAAATCGCTGTGAAATAGTCACACAGTCAGAATCACAGAATTATAGAACTAGAATTATAGTTGCATCAACTCATACAAGGAGGAAAAGTCATAACTCTAGACTCCAGAGCTTCTACGAGTACAGCTTTTTAAATTGTATTTTTTATTACAGCACCATTAGCTTGCATGCGTGTAATATTGATATTACATTTTGCCAATATCTATTTTGCACTTACAAGCTAAACGTTTATCATCATTTTGAGTAATTATGCTTCAATATTTGACTACTTCCAAAGGAAAACGAGTTGATAAGAGTTACAACAACACTGAATTTCCCTTTGGGAACAATAAAGTAGTTTTGAACTGAATTTGAATTTAATTGAATTGCTAAGCCTGTTTAATCGCTGGGAACTCCAATTCACATTCGTGTTTGTTTTATTCCTGGCATTTGGTGAAAAAAAAAAAAAAAAACCCAAAATGTTCCATGTGCCGTAAAAGCCATACCGACGGTTATTAGAAAACGAGACGAAATAAAAATGCCAGAAAATGAATTTTGAAGTCTTATGTCACCCCAGAGCTGCATCACAACTTCCATCATATTTTCCAGAACGGTTTTCTGTCCTCTCAGTGGTCGCAGGCTGGAGAGTCTGTCGTGCTGACTGTGCGGAGAGACACGCATCTGGCGTTCAGGCGTGGAAGCGAGTTTCAGTGTTGCTGATCGGCGCCGTGTTTGCTACTCGTGAGACGGCAGCTTCTCCTAATCCTCAAGGGATCTGAGCCTATTTTGGTTGCACTGCAGCATATTTGCCTTTAAATTCCAGATAACATTTTTGCCCCACAAAATGCGTTCTTGAAATCATTTTTCTGACATCATAACCTCACTTAAACATTCAGACTTTGTGCTTTAACTCACTGTATTACTATTTTGGGCCAAAAAGAGCAGAAATGATGAATCCAGAAAGGAAACGTTTACTACAAACACGCTTAACCGAACTGTAAATACAGTTACAACTTCGTAGGTGAAACTGGATTACGCTTTACAACTACATTGCGAACATAAACTCGAGTATAATTCCCAGAAATTGTCCATTTTGAATGATTTATTTGGTTGTGTATTTTGTCTTTAACATAACAGTAATTCCCTCTGCGTACAATAACAGTTTTTGTGTAATGACATACTGTAACACCAGATTGTCTCCTACGCAGCCACAGTAATGCTGGGTGTTACCCACAAGCCAGAGCGAATGACGAATGCTTCCCACCGAGATTTCAGGGTAATAAAACCATGACACAGAAAATTTATATGTTCTACTGTCCTTTTAACCCTGTTATGTGTTTGGCTGGCTTTATAAACAGTGGTTTCCTGGAGGGCTTAACCGTTCAAATGAACCACAATCTCCAAAAACCGTCCAGTGAAGTGAAATAAGGTCAGACCTTTGAGTCAGGGAGATTTTAAATAAATAAATAAATAAATAAATAAATAAATAAATAAATAAATAAAAGAATATGAGTGTGAGGGTCATCGTTCTCACCTTTTGGGTCGTCTCTCACCACCAGCAGACCGTTTCGACACACCACCTTTCCCGTCGCTGCGTCCACAAACACCAGCGAAGGGATGCTGGTCACTTTGTACTTGTTCCACAGTTTCATCTGCAGAGAAAGGTGAGGGTGGAGGGGGAGGGAGATAAGGAGAGAGCTTAAAGTAAGTGGATGGAAAACATCTCAAGGGAGCAGAGTTGGGTTTATTTTAGTTGTAGATGGGAAACAATTTACCCGGGGCGAAAATTACATCTCCAGTCTCGGTGGGTGTTCACCAGAAGTACCAAGGGTGTAAACAAACGTCACCAGAATACGACAAGTATTTTAGAGAACAAACATGCCCTCTGTTGTTTAAAGGAGCAACACGGGACCGAGGCAGACGAAAAGCAGCCCCGAGGGCGAGTTAATGACCGAGGGTGGGAAAGACGGGACGGGTCAGTCGGACGGGGCTCACGGCGTTGCTGTCGTGACGGGAGGAAAGCTCGACGCAGAAACGCAGCTCAGAGGGATTCATTGAGAAAAACATCTGCGTGCGCCGTGTTCGGTAATGCCTTCTATATGACATGATGACGCCGAGAGGGCCTGGCAAAGCCAGTGAGGACGCTCTAGAGACAGAAATATGAAACTGCTGCAGAATTATATTAGTTTCACCCTTTTTGAATGTCTTTTAAAACAACCGAGTTAAAGATGCAATATGTAACTTAATATATATAGACACACACAATATATAATAAGTGCCGAAATAAGCAAGGCTCCTCCTAGAGAAGTATTGAAAAGCAAGAAAAAGCAATATTTTTCTTTAGCATGTTCCAGGACTGGAAATCAGACACAATGCAATATATGTTTTCCATTTTGTTCCTTTCCCTGTTTGCTTTCTGCAATATAAATATGCAATACAGCTAAAAGCACAGGTCTGGTACAGCAGTCCTAAGCTCTTCCACATAATGAGTGTTCAGGAATCTCAAAAGTGATTTAGCACAGGCAGCAGCTGTAAAAGGGCATGGGTTACTAGACATAAAAAAGTGAAGAAAATCCCATAAATCATGCTGTCAAATCTGCCCTCAGTCCTTTTTTGTGATGAACTGCTTCAGCGTTGATGAAGAGGTGTTAAGAACATTCACGTCATAAACGTGTTTCTGCTCCTGAACGTGCCGCAGAGACGATTTAAGATAAGAATTGACAGCTGGGGCTCTGCAGAGTCATGAGAGAAGTGAACTGAGTATAAGGAAGGAAAGGAGCGCACACTGCTGGAGAGATTTGACAAGAGTAAGAAAAAAGCCACACCAGCTTTATGGCATTGTAATAATTACATAATGGCAATAACTTCAGAAAAAGTCACCAAATTTGGGTCCATCATTTTATTGATATTGTAGTGGTTTGAGTAGTTGGCAATAGTTAAATGTAAACAGTGAAAAGCAGCAGGGAATCAACATTTTTCAAAATCTGTGTTATGATTCCTTTATTATTCAGCTTACTATGCAAAACAGGGCACAATCTGGCATGCAGATTGTCTGGAATAACTATAAAAAAACAACAACACAACACGTGGCTAAATTAGCCGCTAATTAAAATGGACTTCCCGATTTCCAAAGAACTGAAATCCTTGAAACAAACGGGCCGATTATGTGAACCGCTAATAAAGTTAGCATAGCAGAAGTGGCTGGGGAAACGTGCCGTTCCTCTCAAGGAGGCTGAAAATTGCTTTTCAAAACATATATTACATGGTTCTAACATATTTCAAAATAACCAATTAATGCAAAAACAAAACAAAAGGCTGTCCTGGCTCGGCCAGCGCTCAGAAAACACATGAAGCCAATTAGTCCAGAATGGGGGAAAAAGAAAAAAAAAAGTTTCAGATTTTTCTTGTGAAACTGCAGAAATGACTGCTGAGCAGCAGCCTTCAGTACATAACACTCTGGTTTAACTGCGCCAATAATCCTTGGCCAAGAGGTCAGACAGTTGCAACTCCAGGGATTCCTAATCCATACTCAAGATCCATCCTCTCCAAGACATGAGCATTGGAGTCTCTCTCCACTCGATGCCCATAGCGCTAATTGGATCACGCTCGGCTGAGAACAACATCGTATACCCGCTGTGGGGCCGCTGCGCGTGCAGATACTGAGGTTCACAATCCTTGATAATCAAAGATCATGGCGATTCTCTTCAGAGGTTCCCTTGACGGGACGACTAACCGCCTGCCGCGGGGTGAATTCCCAGCGTATCCGCATCTTAACGTTGCACGTCATGTGTGGCGCGTCGGTTTCACGGGTGGAACCCCTGGTTTTTACGCCTGACGCTTCTCCACTTTTAAAACGTAGGTTAGCTCCGGCGGTGAACCCTCAACACTCAGTGGCCACAGACTTTAAAACAGACCCAGCTACTTCAAGCTTTGGCTCGGTCCTGGTTCTGGAATGGCTCAAATCTGCCCAGCAATAAAATAAAAAAAAACCCCAAAAAAACCAAAAAAAAAAAAAAAAAAAAAAAAACCCCGAACGTGTTCTGGAACCGGTGAGTAGTTGTTACTTTGTTGAGGAAAGCAAAGTGGAAGATTCCTCCCCCCTCCATGACGGAGCTCCCTCTACTCACAGATCTACTTTCACTGAGCCGCCGCGGCCCGAGGCGTCTGCCAGATGCTTCCATTGCTGCTTCGCAACAACAGTGTCACTACAAAGGAGAGCGAAAGCCTTTATAACGGAGGACATGAGAGCTGTCCTACCGTGGTAGCACACATGCCAGATAAGTCCTTTTTGTCTTTCAGCATTATAAATGAGGAACATTGCTGATAACCCTCTAGACTCCTTGGGGAAAAGAAAACAGAAAGAACATTAGACGCGTTGGGAAGTCAGAGTTTAGAAACTCCAACAATGCTCAGGAAATTGCGAGGAATACAATAAGGATGTTGATTCAGGGGAGACGAAACACGGTTGCAGATCTTAGAAATCAAACTTCACTGCACTAATTAAGTGAGCCACTGATAGCGCTTCCTGGAAACTTATCTGTGGGGACTGACCATCCATCCCCTTTCTCCTTTGACAAGTTCAACAAAAGCACTCGTCTTTTCAGACTTTCATTGGAAGTGCCTGCAGGCGTTGTGATCTCTGACCGTAAAGATTTACAGTAGAGGAGCAAAAAGAGGGCAGAGACTGCGCGCCTCTCAGATGGATCCTCGGGTAATAAAGCCCTGCGCCAAGGCTTCCTCAGCAAATGCAGTCAAACTCAAGTGGATATATTGGCGGCGTCAACGCTTGGTTTAAACTCTGAAACGTAATTCGTTTGATCATTTTTCAGCTTGCAGACGGATGAGAAACAACCGTCTTTGCTGCCGTTACTCCCTTTTTGGCCAGGCCCCTGCCGCAAGCTTCGGCCTACATTCCTCCAGGCTGCGCCCCGCCTCCGCTCGATCTGCTGCCGAGGCTCCGAGGAAGCGCCTGTATCCACTTCAAAACGCTGCTGCTGCTCTTCATGGCTACAAAAGGAAGCCCCTTACCCTCCCACCTCTCAGCTGCGCTCCGGCTCACACCGAAGCCGGCTGGTCTGACCCGACCGCCGCTTTGGCTTGTTCCAGAGTCCTCCCTGCTGTACGCATCTAAAAGCCCGAGACAGCCGACGACCCACCTTCCCGCGAGCACGCGGTGACGACTCTCTGTGAACTTTGAACTCCACCTCAACATCGTTTCCATCAAAACCGCCAGGTTACAGTAACCAGTCGAGTTCTGCACTCGACTTGTTACAACTGTTGGTGATCTGCTGATCAGAAACACACAAAGGCAATTCAAAAGCATTGGTAGGTTGCAGTGACGACATCCACACTTGAAGAGTGTGGATGTCGTCACTGAGAGAAAGCAAAAAGTCGCAATTTCCAGCAACACTAACGCATTTAAGGACGAAGTGAGAGGAGAAAGAAAAGAGGCGAGAAGCCTCCAGGGTTTGTTGAGAGAGCTTTACAATGCTCCGCTTGAAAACACAAACACATTTCGGATAAACATTTGTCCAGACCGTTTCAGTTTTCCAATGCACACTGGGCAAAAAAAATATTCTTTAAAAAGTTCTTTGAAAGAACCTGAACTTTATTAAATTTGAAACTGACAAGTCAAAGGTTTACAGATTCTGGTGATCAGAAGTTTCCCTCAGAATATCCGACTGCTACATCGCAAGCGACTTTTCAGTTTGTGAGCTACTACTTCCTAATCCTTTGGATTTCTCCTCATCACACTCACAGCTTTGTACATAATACGTATAAAAAAATAAATAAAAAAAGAAGGGAATCCTCTGCAAACTGCTAATGTCATTATAAACCCCGTCCTGCCCCAGCCAGCTGCAGCATTGGGGAAAATGCACAATAGGTGAAAACTGCAGGATTCACACCGTCTGTCCATCCCCAGCGCCAAATGCGACATCAATCATGCATTTAATAATCCTGTAATATTTTGCTCCTGCAGAACACAGATGGGAGACACCGGCTATGTTATAAAGGAGCCCCCTTGTTGCCAAGGAAACCAGCCCCCCCCCAGCCCCCACACACACACCCATCCACCCACACCTCCCTCACCTTTTCCCCTCCATGAAGTCAGGACATGTCACCGAGTGGCAGACACTTTGTGGGCTCTTAGTTAATAATTCAGAGATAAATACAAGGGTTTGTGCTGGAAACAGGTACCAGAATGTCAGAGGGCTAACCAAGCAGGAAAAAATAAAAAATAAAAAATAAATAAATAAAAGAATGAATGGGAGAGTTTGCAAAGAGGGTGAATGTTTCCCCAATTCCGCCTTGTAAGGAGCTACAAAGGCCCCCACCTCCCGCGTCGTGAGAAGTTTTTATGTGGCGACAGAGGAAACGTAAAAGAAGAAGAAAAAAAAAAGAAAACGCAGAGGGGGTAGCGAGGGGAGGGGGGGGGTTGTAAAAGAGCAAAAAGCCACGGCTCAATGAGAATCCACAGCATTGTCCCTAAACAGAAGTAGGCTTGGCCCTGAGGGTGACATTCTGCCAGGTCAAAGGTCAGACAGCAGGGGGTGCATACTTCCCTCCTACTGCTGTTTAGATCAGCCCCCCCATAAAAAGTCCTTAAGCTCTCCTGGAATCTTCCGGTTTCTAGAAGAGAACTAGATGTAAACCTGCTACACAAACACATCGTGTCCACATTAAAGTGGGAAAATGTCTGTTTTTCACTTTAATCCATGACAAACTGGCATCAGTGACTCGTCGGCCACAAGAATGCGTTATTTTGAACAGCATTTGCTTTGTAAGGAGAGCAAAATGAAAGAAGAAGAAGAAGAAAAAAAAAAAAAACACCCGTCTGGTAGGAATCAAGTGTGATCATCATGTGATTCCAGGCATCTGTTTCCCATGTGATCCATTTTTCAGATGCCTGATATGTTGTTTAACCCACTCCTCAGCTTCTACCCAGATAAACCCCGTCCGTGTTACTCAGAGGAACAAAGGGGCTCAGCTGTTAGACATCTAGTTATACTGAGATTGTTTTCTTTGTAATGCCTCATAAATGTATTTCCTCCTCCTCCTCCTCCTCACCTCCCCCCTCTCAAACCGTTCCAGCACAGGAGAACCGCAAATAAATATATATTTATGTGACGAATCAAAAGAACATTGGGCTTCATTGTGAAGTAGAAGGAAGACGATATGAAGGCTTAAAAGAAAATGGATTCAAGGAAGAGAGAGAAGAAAGAAACCACCCTGGTGAAAAATTAATATACTAAGCATGTTAAATTTGAACATACTTGAGTATACTGCAAGTCAGACTAATCATGAGTATACAGTACTTCAAGTTCACTTAGGATTAGTTAACTAAAGTGTGACATTTTGGAACAACTAATTTTGCGCTTAGCGTACTTTAATAGTATTTAAATAGTATTAAAGCACAATTTAAAGTGCACTTCGTCATACTTTTTTTGGACAACTTAAGTTACATTTGGAGTACTTTAAGTACATTGCTTTTTATGTAATAAAACTTGCTTGATTAGTATGTTTTGAGTGTACTATTTTTGCGATTGAATTACATTTAAGATGTACTTAAAATGCATTTTAAATATACTGGCATTATATATTTTATATGTTAGTAGTGTGATTACAGTATGCTATAATAATCACATTTTTGGTTTATTCTAATTGCTAATGAAGTAACTTTTTAGTTACTTAATGTCTTTCATCATTCTGCTTTGCCACTTTGTACATGACATGCTTCATAGAGACTACAGTACTGCAAACAGATCAGGCTAGCAGAACGCAGAAGGATCAACTACAGCACATGAAACTAATGCTGGCCGGTCATTAAGCCAGGTCTGCATAATGATTCACCTCCTGGCGCAGTGTTTAAAGCCCGCTGCATAAACACTGAATCCTGATTTCCAAGTCGGCCTTACACTCTGCTATCACCTTACACTTCATCAGGTCAGGGCCTGCAGGCTCTGACAGACACACAGATATAGATGATATAGAGCTGGTCTGGCCCCGGCCCCGCTCAGCCAGTTACCTCAGAGTGACCCCTCTGTAATGGCCATTCGAGTCTCACAGCTCATGACTTGGAAGGAGAGGTGCATTTTTTTTTTTTTCTTCTTTATGTTTATCTTTTGCGTGTCGTGTGCCAAAACGTAATATGACTGCACATGCTCCGTCCACAGTAATCGAACACGTACGGAATTCGGATTCGGCAGCCAAGAGAAATACTTTGCATAGCTTATTTAAGAGGGGAAGGAGGACTGAACAAAAAAAACTGCAAAGACCGAAAGAGTGATTAGTGTGAAAGAGGATGAAAAACCAAGTTTGTTTTCCACATCTCAGAAAGTTTCAAAGCTGCAGTTTTTACCTTTTAAAAACAAAGTGATTTTTTAAATATTTCCTACAACTGGCATGTTGTAACATGACGGATTATTTGTAATTAAAAAAAACAAACAAACAAACAAAACAAAAAAACAGCTTGCTGCCCGCAGACTTTCACTACTTGGTCAGAAACAACTAATCAGAGCCAGGAGGAAGGGCTTAGCGCCATCATGTGTATGCGCTGCTCAATCTGTTGACAGTGGAGAAATAACTTACTGTTACGGGAAAACTGCTCAACTACCCTGAGCGTTCACGGCATGTTCCTGTGTGGGAAGCTAGTTTTACCCCAGCAGTTTCCAGAGAGAGCAGCCCTCCACCAATCAGCTCCTTCAGACTAGCTAGCAGTAATTAGCAAACGCCTGATGGAAATCCACATCAGCTGAGCTCATTTTAAGAGATACTTCTCAGTGAAACAGTAATAAAAAAACCAAAAAAAAAAAAAAAACCAAAGGATTAACAGAGGACCCATGTTATAATGACTTCCTGAAGGCAGAGTTTCAGAAAGAGCAGGAGCTTCTTAAAGACACAGAGGCCCAATTTAAAATAGTTGTTTTAAGACAACTATTTTCCTGGTCAGAATCAGTGTTATAACACTGATGCTTTTGTTTGTGCCAACAGAATCAGAACAAAGACATTTTAAGAAAGTTAATCCAAGCACCTGAAATGAATAAATTTCTGCCTTCAACTGGACAAAAAAAAAAAAAAAAAAAAAAAAAAAAAAATTTATCAGCACAGTAACCATCCCATGTTAATGACAAACCAAAAGAAACAGACTTTAAAACAGGCCACCATTCACTTTGCATGTGTTTTTTAATGCTTTCTGTTAAATTAGCTACACTCTGCTAACAGGCCCTGTGCAGCTGTGAATCAGATCCAGTCATTATTGTGTCTCTGGTTCCCCGATTTCCTAAAGTGCTGATGGCTGGGGAGGAGACGATGTTTGCGTGTGTGTGTGTGTGTGTGTGTGTGTGTGGCGTGGGGGAGGTGTTTGGTGATTTCGACAGCATCCCTGTTGTGACCTCTGTTTGCCCCCTACATTCAAGCACCCTCCACTCCTCCCTGCTGCTCTTCCTCCCTCCACATCGGAGCCTTGAAAAGTCAGCCAGAGTCTGCCGGAGCCCAATCCCTGATCCCATCACAACAACACATTAATATTTATGGAAATTTGAAGGAAGCATTTCAGACACATTATCAGCGTGTTCGGCATAAATTACGATCGCTCTGGATACCGTAGGTTTTATATTCCAGCTAATGAACCGTGAGGCGGCAGATTTGGCTAAGCTACGGCGAACGCAGTTAAAAATTGAAGCCAATTTGTCAGCAGATTGAAATGGAGACCATATGAAGCATTACAATGGTTTATGAGGAGCAAGTTGCTGGACGGGGATTCAAACCGAAGCTCCTCCTGGATGATTAAGTCTTGCCCAGGTCATCCTTGTAAATGAGATTTTAAATCTCTTTTCCTGGCTAAACTAGCTAACTCCAGCCTGACCTTGAAGATTTATTTTTACTCCGTTTTTGAACCATTTCTAGGATTACTTTCTGGCACTTTATTGATGCCTTAGACATGGGTCATTAAATTTCATCATTACGATCAAGATGACTTGCTGAAGTTCAAACTAAGCATCAGAAGGATCCTTTAGAATAAACCAAGGATTTTGTAACTCGGGGGTCTGCAACCTGCGGCTCTGGACCCTCGAGTGGCTCTTTGGTTTTTCCACTGTGGCTCTTAACTGACTGAAAATGATATAGAGCCATAATAACGGATGCAAGTCTTGGTAATTTTTCCATTTGAGTTTATTGCACTTCAATGGTCTCCATGGTTACCAGATCTCAAAAGAATTGAATTGATGCCATGAAGAACAAAGGGCAGTTCTGAAGGTACAAGGAAGGCACCCAATTAAAAAAAAAAAAAAAAAGTGTAAATGTATAAAAACAATTGTCTGTACTTGTCTATTTTCGGCTGGAGTTTCATGAGGAAAATCTTCAAGAGAAAGAAACTTAACTTCAGCTCCTTTAGTCTGGCTTTTTAGGCCACATCTAATAAAGAGGAAGGTTATTTTTAACTTCATTGTGCCCAACACTATCGGGAAGAAACCTCATAAATCTCAGTGACACGCTGCATCCACTTTACCTCGTAAAGCAGCAGACAACATGCCTGTGGATGGAGTCACACACACGCACGCACGCACACGCGCGCGCGCACACACACGCACGCACACACACACACACACACACACACACACACACACACACAATCCAAGCTCTGAAAGCCAGACTCGGTCCACGTACTCCATTATTTATCGTCTTATGAATTGTTTATTGTTGATGCAAAATAAAAAGAAAAAAAAGTAAATAAAAGAAAGAAAGACCAGCTTCAAGATCAACGGCGCTAAAGCTAAAAGCTGCTCATTACGATGAGTCACATTCAGTCATGCAGTTTCTGCTCACATGGAGACACTTTACATCCACCCATTAACCAGTTTCCTTTTCCAGTCAAACGCTCACTAAAAGTCACATCTGTTTGGGTCCAGCTGCAGACGGGTTCTATGTGTTTTTACACTCCAGCTCTGCATCTGGACCTCCCTTGCATCTCTCGCAGCTTCCCCCGGGCCAGCACGCTTCAGCCTTTTGGTTGTTCCTCCTCCCCAACGAATGTTAAGATTGACACTTAAAAAAAGTTCCATCTTATTGGCCAGGCTCTCAAACTGGCCTAATCCATGTACAGAATTACACAAATTGGCTTGGAGATGAAGAATCCTGACATCTGGATGAGAAAACCAAGAGAGAGAGAATGACATGCAAAAACCTGTTAATCAACGTGTTCAAGGATTTTTCTTTTATCATCAATAAATAAAATAAAAATTCATATCTATGTCAATAAATGCGGTTCAGGGGTTGGGGGGTGTCCTGCCCCAACTGGAGGAGTTAAAGTATCTCGGGATAAGAAGAGAGCGGGAGATCGACAGACGGATCGGCGCAACGTCTGCCGTGAAGCGGGCGCTGTACCGACCCATCATGGTGAAGAGAGAGCCGAGTCGATTTCAAAAGAGCGAAGCTCTCGATTTACCGGTCGATCTACGTTCCTACCCTCATGAGCTTTGTGTCGTGTCCGAAAGAACGAGGTCACGGATACAAGCAGCCGAAATTAGTTTTCCCTGTAGTGTAGGGTGTCTGGGCTCTCCAGGAGAAATAGGGTGAGAAGCTCAGATATCCAGGAGAGCCTCAGAGTAAAAGTTACTGTCGATACTGATCCAATATCGGCTGATATCAGATCCGTATCAGCTGAATTGACTTAAATGTCTTTTTTTTTTTTTTTTTTTAAACATAGATGCAAATGTACTGAATTATAAATGTATTTGATAACTTGAACAGACTAGTAGCTTCATAATCTTTGTCAAGATTGTTGTAAAAACAGTTTAGCTGTAAAAACTACTAAATTTTAATTTGCTCAATCAGTGCAATTAGGAGTAAAACAGACAATGCAAAATAAACTGACACAACAGGCTAACCATATTGGTCAAACATGTAAAAAAATAAACTGCATCAAATCTTCATTCAAAAGGCTCAGAAAGTGCAACTAGGAATTATAAATATAATGTCAAATAAATAATAAAGCTTGACGTCGCTCAGAGCACAAAGCATAGAATTAGAATGAATAGATTCACCGTATGAATTGTGTATATCATAACCGATACCCGATGCAGAATTTATTTTTTCCTCCACAATATACAGATATTAGTATCAGATCGGTACATCTTTACCATTGAAGTTTGTATTATTGATAACAGAAAGTTATCTTCAGATGAGACGGGTTGGCGTAAACCAGCATTGGAAAAAAACAGAAAAAAAAAAAGAAAGATTTCAAAAAGACGCCGACTTCAGACCTCAGGAGCTCCGACCGAACACACCTGGTCCTCTTTTCTTGACAGCAGAGCTCTCTGCCAGACGACCCGAGGCTACACCTCACTTGAAAAGTAAAAAGAAGGGGTCTGATGTGAAGCTCAGAGCCACTTCTGATACTCCTGCTGAACCTCAAAATGAAAACATCCATCCATTCGTTACCCAAGGTCAGAACAACGGAGGCATCAGAGACGGTAAGACGCTGTTCTCTCCTCAGAGAGTCCTCCAGAGTTTACGATTTAGAGACAACCCGGCGGTAAGCAGAGAGGCAGAGGATTTCCTTCAGGTGTGTGGAAAACCTCAAGACTGTTCAGAAGGAAGGTCACTGCTGCACCGAAAACAGACAAGAGTCCAACCAATTCTCGATTTCAAAAGATACAGTACGATGCAGTGGCGCCTCTAGGCATATCTAAAATTAATGACCCGTTCAGGAAAAAGCATTTTCTTGCTTGACACAGAAAACCAGACCAGGTTTAAACTCTGACATAAGCAGAAATTAAAGGACTAAACCGGTGAGGTGAATCTTTTTTGGATGTTTTCATGTAAAAATTAAAAAACACTTTTCAAAACAAATCCAACATTTTTATCTTTTACAAGGTCAGACCTTGCAGACCTTGTCAGTCTGCAAGGTCTGACATTACCACACTTAGCTCAAAATTACAAATCTAATTGTTCCCTGTAATTAAATTTCCCACGCCTCAAGTTATCCAACTTGACTCTGGAGAAGAGATAAAAACCAGTAAAAATTCATATTTCAAGGCCAAACCAGGGTTTTCTTGGCAGAGTTGACTTTAAAACATCCAGGGTTCTTGTGTTTCATTACATACCACTTTCAGCTAAACTGGGAAACAAATTTAACCAATTTGGATTTTTGTTCTGGAAAAGAAAACTAAAAGAAAGCAAAAAAAAAAAAAAGAAAAAAATGTGCATATTAAAAGACATGCATCTCCAAATTTACTTGCCACAGTTTGACCTCAAGGTCAACCAAGAGGGCTAATCTGTTAACTTCAATCCAATACCAAGATATTCTTTACAAAATGTACTGAGCTGTTGGGTTTTTCTGATTAACCTCCATTTTTTTTAGAACCCCTTGAATCCACTTTTTGTTTAAGGTTGCGTTGCAAAAGTTTCCTCTCATTTGTTAGCTTCCAACCATTAGAACAGAAAGCCACACCTCCTCCAAAGAGAAAAAGAAAAACGAAAACACCGGCTGGGTGTTAAGTCACTGAAATCCTACGGAGCACAAGTGAGTTGCATCAAAGACCACCTGGCCTACGCCACAGTTAAATTACCATAAACAGTAATCAGACAAGACAAAGGCAGGCTAATGTTTGTGGTGGCGCAGTCGAGAACGTGTCCGTGCTCGAATCTGAAGCAGCCTGGAGACGGTCCAGCAGACTGAACAGCAAAAGAAACAAAGAGAAGTGAGACGGGAGCCTCTCTGTAACAGCTGATGTGCAGTGAAATGACTTTTGCATCATTTCTACCCGAAGCGCCGGGTGTTAATCTTGTCATTTCCTGCTAAATCCCAAACACAACATAACCAACAATGTTGCTACATGAATTTATTCTGTGGTTTCACAGTGAGGACCGGATCCAACGTCCAAGAGCTCTCTGCTGTCAGAACAAACGTTTTCTGCTGTGGTGAAACTCAAAAACAAATATGCAACAGTGGTTTATTGTGCCACTGTTCACACAAGATTAGTGGGTAACCCTGTGCAAGCACTGCCGAGTCTGACACTACATGAGCAGCAAAGAAGAGCGTATGGTGCCTTGTAAAAAAAATAAAAAATATTCGCAATGTTTGGACTTTTTTTTTTTTTTTTTACAGTTTGTCACTTGATAGCTTGGAATTTAAATGTGTTTTACTGGGATTTTAATTATCTGTATTACACATTTCAGCGACAAGACAGTTCAAAGTGCCTTACATCATAAATATACACAAATAAAAACATCATGCAGTTACCAATTGAGAAACTGCATGAATTGGTAACATCATGCAGTTACCAATTGAGAAACAAGTAACAAACATTACATTTTGTCAAGTACCTTCACCAAGACACACTTATTTCCAATTAAGTCTGAAACTGTATTAATAAAATAGGTCAAAATTTACAGACAAGTCAACTTTGCGTCCAGTCGGAAAAAACCTGGGTCTCCGTTCGCTTCTGAAGGAACCTTGGTGAGGTTCATTTTAAACGGGAAATCAAAACAGACCATCCAATGAACAAAAGAAAGGAGGCATTTGTGTAAGAGTATAACTAAAGGACGTCACAGTTCACCTCAAATATGAAAGGAATCAACGTATCTGCTGTTCATACTGGACTGGCTAGTTTGAACACTACGGTGAAAATAGAAAACGTCTAACCTGATGAGTTCAGCATTGCGTTAGTGTTTCTTTCAAAAAGAAAGAAACACTTTCTTTTTGAACTGAAGCAAGCAAAACGAACAACCAGGAGCTTAAACAATGCGCATTAAGCAATCCCCAATATGAAACATGGTGGTTGGAGTCGATAAGATGGACAGAATTAAATAGACTGAAAGAAAACGTGTTGGATGCAAGAACAGACACTAGAAGAGCAACCATAAATATCCAACAGGATCTGCAGAGTGTGTTAGAAAAATGGCCAAAGATGTCCATTTGTAGAAGTACAAAGCTCAGAGAGACACCCTAAAACACCTGCAGCTGTAAAATCTGGTTCCACTGAAATATTGACCAAGAGGAGTTCAATAGAAATCCATTTCAAACTTCATTTTCATCCAGCGTCTGAACCCCTTTGTGCCGATACATAGAAATATAACAAAGAACTATGACTTTTTTTTTTTTTTTTTTTTTTTTTTTTGAAACTTGCAACAGTGAGAGTCAGCAAAACAGCTGAGAAGATCAAAGGGTGGTAAAACAGACATATAGACACAGAAGGCCCAGAGACATGAGAGTCAATTTTCAGGGTCATGTCACCCCGGTGGAGGGCTGACTGACAGCACTGCTCCGGTTCAGAGGTCAAGCCTTTAATAGCTCAGCTGGAACAGCATGACCTCGATGTCAGCCGTTCACGCCTCACTTCCACACTGCCGCTGATCCGGCCTGACACCACCGTCTACGCTTTCACACCAAACTTTGGCGAGAAAGCATATCCGCGACTTCCTTTGTTTTTCAGCTGCTAAAAACGAAATGTGTCAGTGGTGGCAAATTTACGCTAATGTGCTAGTAGTGGAGCTAATTTTTTTCTTTCAAAGCTTTTGCCCACTATGAAAACATTTAGTCCGCGTAGCTTCCCCTAAATACGCTTGTCAAGATAAAGTTAAGGTTTGTCTTGAATAGCTATGCTAAAAATTAGCTCTGCTTGAAGTAGCAGAGCTCATTTTTAGCTAACTTTAAAGACATATATACTTACCTTCCATTACATTAATTTTTTTAATGGAAGCTTCCATTAAAAAAAAAAAAAATTCCAACCGTCAGTTTTGGGTTTTTTTTTTTACATTTCACTTCTTTATTGAGTAGGAATTACCTTCTGTAGTATGTGTATGAATAAGAAGCCGAGTATAGCAGGGGATTGGTTATCTCTGTACATAGAGATTTGACAACATCAAGACAGTCTCAGGATGAGAGAAAAGAGCCTGCTCTGATGTGTTTTTATTTCAGCTCCACAGGCCTGACAGCACAGATCTGAGGCCACCCACTGATGCAGGCAGAGGTCAGGGGACCTCACCAAGCCCCGGCTGCCAGCAGACTCCTCTCATATCTTATTTCAGCCATTCTAGAGCTTTTATGGGCAAGAACATAAAATGCTCCAGTCACAACCGTTCCAATCAGTCAAACAGCCCTCCGTTACTTGTGCACATTTTTGTTAAAAAACAAAACATAAAGACAATGATAATTAATATACCTTAGCTATATGCGAAAGTGAAACTTCCCTTGCAGACAGAAACGAAAGGTGAGAGAATGAGGAGCCTGGTTTAGGTTGATGCAGCGAAGGGCTGAAAGGTGAACTCGTGTAGCTCTCAGCGAATGTATTGGCTGCAGCATGTTGCATCAGCGACGCGTCTCACATCAAACACTGCTCAGGTTTAGCTTAAAGTGGGGGATATGATGCAACTCGTACGGAGGCCACCGCAGAGGTTTCAGAGCTAAGCCTTAGTTAGTGTTTGAGCCACAACCAAAATGTGAGTCGATGCCAAACCCTGACACTGGGTCATGTTGAATTACGGATCTTTGTGGAAGATGACGGTGTGTGGACGTGGTTTAACTACACAGTATTTATCCCGGCATACCTGCAACAAAAACCGTCTGGGAAAGTTTTCATGATCCCCGTCTGATCTCATCGGAAAACAGGAGCTTAAAACAACATTTAGAGGAAGACGATGAACACCACCAGCCAATATGGAGGGACCAACAGCCAGTTCCTTCAGGAAGTTGCGGCGTTACAATCCTAACTATTAACACAAGGAATGCCACCATAACACATTTTTCTGGATGATAAATTGTCTCAGAAGTGACTGCGAAAAACGGTAATATTGTTGTGTAGAGACCAATACATTCTTACAGATCAATAAACTTTGAATTCTGAGGAACATTTAACACTGGAACTGGAAGATATTTTAAATATCCACAAACCAAAACAAAAAAGTAAAACGAATCATGAAAAAGGTCACATTTTGTGTCCATTAAGCGCTTGAAGCCCACAATTAAATTTACAAGGTGTTTAACATTTTTTTTCTTAGCACTTTGGATAAAAATAAAAAAATTTTTCAGATTAAATTACAATCTTTTGACACGTTAAATTATTTTAAATGTATGCAAACCCCTAACCCTGCCCTAACCCTAACAACAATTTTTTAAATCTTAAATAAAAGCATTAAGATCTTGGAAAATTTCCACTTATTCTGTGAGAATCCATATCTATTATAGATAAGAGGTACATAACAACAAATGATAACTTTAGGGACTAAATAAGTAGAGGAGGAACTGAAAACACCATATTTTATTCTAAAACATGAACTCCAGAGGCACAAGGAACAAATGCCGAGATGTCTAGAGTTTTGAAAAGACTTGACTGATTTGACTGGGAAGGTTTGGATAAGGAAGGCTCAGTGAAGTACACTTCAGTTTGCATGTAGTGTTTGTAACGTTTCCGACTGCACACGGCACAGCAAAGGAAAGGAGATCTTGGGCTTGGGCCTTACAATGATTTACAAATCAAGTCAAACATTTGTAAGAGTGCAAGAAATAAAAAAAAAAAAAAAAAAAAACCTTTTGAAGCTCGCCAGAAGTCGGAAAGTTGGATGACAAAAAAGAACACTGTGCAGCTTTTGCTTCCAATGATCCGTTCAGCTCTTTGATACGAGCAGAGTCATTTTCTGCCACGGATTTCTTTGTAGTCGACATCAACCGAATCTTTTAGGGCATTTTTGTTTGAGTGCATCAAACCATTAAAGCAGACTGTAGGGGTAGGACTTCTGTTTGAGTTCTCCACATTTAGACCCAATATTTTATGTGACATTAATAGTCTCAGAAGGACGGAGTCGTTTAGCACTTGGGCTTCCCTTACCGGTTATATAAACGAAGCAGAAACAAACTGAGATTTAAGACTTTTTTCAAACAACTTCCCAGATGTGCTTGTATTTAGAATAAAATACTGTCAGGAACGAGGCAGGCTTTTTGAAAGTCTCGTCAATAAAAAAAAAAAAAAAAAAAGATGAAAGTAAAAAAAAAACTGTTTCCAATTTTTCTGAATTATGCAAAAGTTAAAGAAAAAAAAAAAAGAAAGAAAGCAATGTGATGAGAAAACCTTGAAGCATTATTTTTCCACAACAAGTTCTGAAAAAAAGAAAATGTGCAGGAAGAATTCCCAAGATATTTGGACTGAAAAAGGGCTGTGCTATTACAGTGAAGTTCAGTAAAAGGCCAACGTCGAACTGAACACTTGCATTAATATGACTCATGGAAGACCATAACCAATGGCACAAATTAATGGAAAAACCAGAGGAAATGAATACTGAAGTTGAAAGAAAAGGAGGTTTAAGACATGGAAAGAAGCTTAATCAACAATAAGTCCAACATTTTATCCTCTCAATTATTATTATTATTATATTTTTACAGTAGTCCCTTAGTAGGCAAACCCTGGCCAATATGTGTCCTGAAAGTAACGGCGAAAATCAAGCTGAAAAGGGAAAAATGGGTGAGGTCAAGCTCATGTTGTGTCTGGAGAAACTTGAAGTCCAAAGTGCCTTTACTGTCAAACAGACACAAAAGGTGCTGCTGTTCTGAGGCCAATCGCTCCATCAAAATTACTACAAGCCTCTCACTGGAGACCTTGACCCACTCAGCCTGTCTGCTGCAAACTACCCGTGCTGCTCCTGAATCATTTGTTAGGTTAGGGTCTGAATGTAGAATACAGCAGTCAAAGCAACCTTTGAGGCTGTACAAGGTACCAGTGTGTATGTAGACTGGGTGCAGAGGTGAAAAGGAAACGATGTGGTTACAAAAAGAAAAGAAAAAAAATATAAATGTAACTTCTGGAGTTTTATCCCGAAATAAAACCTTCTTTGGTCTTCGCCTCATTAGTGAGACAACTTTAGCCAACCAGCTTGATGACATGTGACAAATAAGTTGTTAAAGCCAATTTTATACAGTGCGTTTAATAGTTTAAGACGTAAAAACTACCTACAATTTCTAAATAAACCTTTAAACACAACTTTTTGAACTTTCTGTGACTCTTAAGAGTCACTTTCTCGTGATTCTCTTTCTGTTGCTCATCAACGCTCAAAATGTCCGGTTGATTGGCCACGACCATTTTCTCTTCGTCTGGCTTTACGTCCCACAGGATCTTTGCTCGGTTTCTTTCCACCACCTCAATTCCAACTTTCCCAAATCCGTATCCTGCAGGGATGCTTCTGCACAGCCGGGTGACCGAGTCCAGACCTGGAGAGCTGTGACACCTGCAACGTTTAGCTGCATCTTCCCTCCAATACACCTGAATCATCGGCGCGTCGTGTAGCTCTGAAGATGCCTGGTAACTAGCCGGTCGTTTGATTTAGGTATGTTGGAGATGAGATGCACCTAAAGGTTTCAGGATCGTGGCTCTCTGGGTCCGGACTCGGCCACCCCTGCTGCACGCCATGCCGTACAATTGGGAAAGGTGTTCCTCGTTTCTTTCCTGCCCGAGTCTTGCACCTTTTTGTCTGAAAACCTAGGTGTCAGTTCGGGTGAAGTGGACTCTGGTGCTGTTCGAATCCATGCGTTTTGTTTCCTCTTCATGAAGGAGGAAGTCCAGTCCCACCACAGACAAGGAGGGGAATACGTTTCTCCAAGGATTTAGTTTGTTTGACCCAGTGGCAGTGTGAAATAGAAGCTCACTGGCTGAAAATGCAACAAATGTTGCAATTTTGGTCTTCCATGGAACCAAATCTACAAGACTACCGTGAGAGAAAACACTGAGACACAAATTTACATCTAAGAAAACATCAAAAATTCCAACAAACCTTTCCAATTCTTCATAAACTTTTTTTTAAATGGATTTTCTGCTGTGAAAACAACTTTTTAGACAAGTTGTAAGAAAAAAAAGAAAAAGTAGCTAGTTTTAATTTTTATGAGCATTTCCCGTCCCATAGTCAAATGAATACGAATGCAAAGAAAGAAAGTATACAAACGTGAGAAAAATCAATTTTTACTCTGAATGCAAAGTGAGGCCAGGCAAATGTTATGAAATCTTGCTCGCCTCTTCACTGACTATTGCTTTAGTAAGCAGTGCATGCTCTTTACATTGCTTCTGCGACAAACCACACACACACACATACACACACACAAACAAACACACAAAGTCGATTTTCGTATAGAGACGCACACATTAAAGTTTGACAAAGAAAAAGTCATTACCAACCTCTGCAAACCGTGGTACCGAGAGTAACTACTCCATTCCCACCTGTCCTACATACATTGTTATGGCAGTCTCGTTCACAGGTGACTGCAGCGCTACGGCCCCCCAGCCCCCATCTGCTTGGGCCTTATCACCGGAACGGCTTATCGACTCGAACAGAATCAAGGCACTCTGGGAAATAATGAGACAGCGTGGTCGTGTGGGCGTGTGGAGTAACGGAATGAAAAGTGGCAGGTATTCTGTCTGAAAAGCCCCAAAGCTGTGCAGATAGGGAGAGGATTATGACGAGCATCGGGTCTGTGCTGCCACATTACAGCCTTCATCCTTCTCCCTGCCGGCTGCAGGAGAGCAGGAGTCTGCCACTGCCGCCGCCAGAGCTGGCAGAGATAGAAATCAGGCCGGTGTTTTGCCGTCGGTCCTCTCGTCACCTCTCCAGCCCTCCATGCCTCCCTTTTCTCCCCAAATGAGGGCTAATGGCATGCACTGAGTAGACTGGAGAGGCAGGGAATGAAAAGATGATGGGCAGCACAATAGGCAGTCACACCACATTTAAATGCTCCCCACCCCAAACGCACAGAGGAAATGGAAAGTGAGGAGGGCTGGATGGTATATTCTTGTGTTTTGTTATGTGGTGGAAAATAGGTCTGCGAAGCCGATTCTGCTCTCCGGTGTGATTTGTCAGAAACACGGTCATTTGTTAAAGAGCATGTCTAGACAGAGTAAGGTTTTTCTCTTTAGAGAGCCGAGACGTCACCAAAGAAGAAAAAGAACAAGTCCAAAAATAACGTCTGCGTCAAATTTGTCCTGTCTGTTAACGCCTCACCAGAGTCGACGTCAAGAAACATCAGAGCCGACATCTACAGACCCTCTGTTCATGTTGGTTCGACAGAAACGTTAAAAGTAACCCTGTAGGATTAGAATTTAAAGAAGGGGATGTTGTGCATTTACCTCATTTTAGAATAGAGTATAAATGTTTAATTTTAGATAAGGTCATGAAATGTCTAAATACGTTCATATTTCATAAAAATATCCCCCCCCACCTCCCCCATTTGTGAAAGAGAAAATGGGAGGAAAAAAAATGTTCATGCTTTTTTGGTACCAGGACCGAAGTATTCAGTATTCACAGATTCATGTTCTGAAAATCAAATAATATAAAAGTGCAGCGTGTGAAGCTGAAATGTCAAGCTTCACACGCAATTTGTGTTTTGCTAAGCGACAAAATGTTGGCTAGCGTTCACAAAGCAACCGATCCAGGGGAGACATTTAATTTGTTAGCTAGTCAGTCCACTTCTTTGCGATTCTGTGGTCACAAGAATTTATGCAAAAAGGATATAAAAACAACAACAAAAAAAAATTTGTTTTTTTTCACACTGATGCACAAATTGCACGTTTACCACATACTTCCTGCAAAAACGGTCACCTGCAGGGGGCAGTATTTCTCATTTCTACTACACTGCTGCCTCAGCCTTATTTGACGTCCAGTTTTTGGGCAGCAATCGATACGGCAGGGAAACAAAAGTTCTTCATAGAATAAAAATATCTGTGCCCAATCTGGCCGTTATTTTTTTTTCCCCCATTTATTTCTTCTGAATGTAGATTATGGAAAGAGTTTGATGAAGAGAATATATCGCAAAACCATTTCGCAAATATCTCCAAAGTAAAAAAAACGTCTCAAGTATTTGCAGCCGTTTTCCCCTACCAGGTGTCCACTGTGCCGGAAGTTGAGTACCATCACAGCCTTAAAACACATTACTATAAGAGTTACGTAACTTGGGCAGCAGCAGTGAAAATATTGCCTTCTTTCATAAACGTCTTGCGCAAATGACCTAATAAGGTAAACTAACTCCTGCTTATCAAGCTCCTAAAATCTCACATTTTCACAACTAGGAATGACAGAAATATGCAAGAGACTGCTCAGCGAGCAGTCTCACATGGATTCATAAATGTGAGACTAAGAAATGAATCAACCTTCGAGCACAGAAAACACTTGTAGATTTCATGAGCCAAGTAAAAGTCATGTGCAGGAAACGCGCTCAAACGAGAGGCATATGTGGGAGGAATGCAGAAATCACATCCAAAGATTCCTCATGTTCGCTTGTTGCGCATCTGCATTTTTCAGGTGAGTTCATTCACAAGTACAAGACCTTTCAAAGCAATCCCAGCACCCAGAGTCAGACGGAGTGTTGTCGCGTCGCGGATGCCGCGGGCCCGGCGCCGAGCGGATCTAATTAAATGCTGTTCCACATTAACAGGATTGAGTGAACCTACAGATTTCTGGCTGCTCCATTCCGCCTGTGAGTGGCATTCGTGGTAATGCATACAAGCAGGCGACGAGCTTCCCAGAATGTGCGCAGATCCCACCGAAGACGCAAGCGAAACCGACATCCGCACACTTGCCCCGACCTGGGTGCTTTGTGTCTTAGGGTGGAGGAACATCGACGCGGTGTTACAGTCGGACAATGGGGCGAGTGGGCAGATTTTCACAGCGATACTCTTGAGTCTTTATGTGGCTGTGGGCGATTGCTGGAGGTGTAGCCTCTCCTGTCACTCTCAGTCCATGTCTAATTACAGGTGTCCTCCATGCAGTCAGGGAACACACAAAACCTCCCAAGACTGCTGTTGTGTTGCACATGCAGCCAAGTTCCAACCAGGAAACCTGCTCAGTGAAACAAGCAGCATCTTAAAGGCTGCATTGTTTTCTGATGCGGACCAAAAAAAGCAAACTCTGGTCCGCTTACAAGCGTAGGTCACGGTTCAGCGGAAGTGAACTCTGGTGCGGTTCAAATGCATATATGAACAGCAAGTGGACCGGAGACTGCTCCAAAAGCAGCAACTGGAAAACGCAGGGCATTCTGGGTAAATGCAACCAAAACAAACACAGGAGTCTAGCATTGGTGGAAGAATGGCTTATGGACTTTTAAACAACCTGCTCAAATCTGACGCCACTCCATTTTGGTTTACAATTTGTGAAGATGGAAGCTGAGCTCAGTGTCGCCTTCAAATGTTTTTGTTGTTTCTTCCAATGGTTCTTGGTGCAGTGCAACTTCAGGTGAGCATGGAAACAAGTTTTTCAAAAGGATTTTGTTAGTTTGACAGTGCAGTCTCGAGAGCAAACTGCACCAGCTGAAAATGTCACAAATGTTGATATTTTGATCCCCGATAGAACAGAGTCTACCAGACGAACAGGAGTGAAAACACTATAAACCAAGTCTGAGCACCGGTGGTGGATTTGCTCATTGTGAATGAAAGAAGCCTCAGCGAGCAGCGAACTCAACATCAGGCGCCGCATGTCACACATGACCTCACTCCAACCGCATCACTTTCAACCACGGCTTTACGTCCTGCGCCGGGTTAAACAGCCTGACCAAAACATGAAATATGATTATATCTGAGCTGTGAGACCTAAACAGTAGGCCAGTGTTCTCAGAGACGGAGGAGGAGGAGTCAGCTGGACAACGGACCCCGTTAGCTTTCTGTTTACGCGTGTGCTCACATTTGTTGAGAGAACCGAACAACTGCTCTTCAACGCAGCGACCGAACCTGGTTTAAACAGACAATGTTTAACATTTCTTATAAATGCCATAAACAGACAGTACAGATCCACGCCCCGCCCATCCAGCCCCTCTCACTAGCAGCTTTATGGCGCTTAAACAGTCCTCCTATTTCATGAACTCCCACACTGTAACAGACCACTTTAAAAACAGCATGAGGTCAGACTGCTTTTCCTGCGGGAGGAATAAAACAAGGCATGTCGGGGAAAACGTATCCAACATAAATAAACTTTACACGTGCACTACAATAACCAACATGCAATTAAAGGTAAAAATGTACTTGTAAAAAATGTCTCAGAGTTAATATCCAGCAGCAAACCCATTAGCTTTACCATAATGCATTGCCTTACAGAAGACGACATGCAAAGCCGCCTCAAATGTTTTAAAGATTTCCCTTCAAGCCATCAGATTTTTTGCATACTTTATTATTGTGTGATCAATGTTTCTCCAGGCCCCTGAGGTCTTTCTTCAGGACTTTAACCGTGAAAATGCAGCCAAACTAAAAATATATATATATATATATGTCTGGTCTGCCGGTATGTAGTAGTGCTTCATGATAAATTATTCAGTCTTTGTGAATAATAACGCATTCAGTTTGCCTGGGAAGTTTGAATATGGGAAAGACGACAAGCCCCTCTGGAGCACGTTCCAGTTGCAAGCCATAAAACCTGTAAGGACAGGCCGAGTGAGGTTAACAAAACAAGCCCAGAAAAAAAACACAAACACATTTCTCTGCTTTCTATGCATTTAGATAGTAACAGAACATGTCCTCAAACACGTACACAGCCACGAAAATTTGTAACTTAAAATAGAAAGCATCCAGGAAAAAAACAAAAACAAAAAAGGCTCCACAGTACGAACTCTGGTTTAGCTCTGGCACTGCAGAATAGTTGTTTTTGAGCAAACTGTGACATCACCCATGGGCCGCTCACCACCTGGACAAAAAGGCTGGTCGACTGTACAACGAAACAACAAACAAGTATGGCACTGAAGAATCTGCAGTGGCCTGATTAGAAAACCCAGCAGCTGACTTTATTTCAGGACTGGAAAAGTAGAGATAACTCCAGAACTTATTGACGGGAGAGCATGGTACGAAGCGGTCAACATCTATGTTTTATGTCATTAGTCTCCCTTTTGTCCTGCAAGACTGAACACAGTTCTGGTGCTCATTTGAAGGGTTTGTGGCTTGTTAAATTAAAAGAAGACATGCAAGCAAATGAGTAACATGCACAGCTCCGCCTTCTTGCTACTACCCTCTCCTACCATGTTGGAGCAAAGGAAGCATGCTTGGTTCCTCAAACTGGCGGAAACGGGTTTTGCTCTCAAAAAGATGACAAAAAAAAACCCTGAACTTCAAAGGCATCTGAACCGAACCAGTTTGAGATCCAGAGTTCTTCTGGTGGAAAAAGTCCAAGATGAATCCAACTCTATAAATCAAGCATTGGGGATAGAGTTTGGTTCCAGATTATGGAGGAATTACAATCTCGTATTGTGACGAACTATACAATTTTCCTATCAGCACGATTGATGAAGTTCATCTTCATACATCAGGAGTTGGTGGCTTTCATCTAAATAAATGGACCAGCATGGAAAGTATCCCACCCATGCCGCAAAATTATTGTAGTCAGCTTAATTAAATGTCATGAGATAAATGCCTTAACTGACGTGTTTCAAGCATATAACACCATTTAATTAAGAAAAGTTCTGTATTACATTTTATCCGCTTCATCCTAAAATTCTTCTCAAAACAGAATCAACAAAAATAAATCTGCATTTTCATAAGACAAGACAAAAAACTTGGAGGTTTACATTTTTTGAAGCGCAAGACTTCGATCAACAATCAACTCTGCATTTTGGCAGATCTGTTGCTCGGCCTACAAGGGAACAAAGCCTCCTTGTTTGGGATATCTGGAAAATGCGATTTGTCAGCAGTGCTGCACCAGAGATCAATCAATCAATCGTCGGGGGAACGATAATATCCTCACTGAGAAACGTGAAGCCTTCGTGAAGCCTTCGGACCCGGTTTACAGAACTTCACGTTAACTGATGCTCATATCTGGAGGTACAGTCCCTTTGTATTGGGTTTCCTTTGATCGGTCCTGCTGTCCGTTGCCAGGAATTAACCTGAAGAGCTGTTCAGATAAAGGGGCTTTTCTGTCCCAGAGGACTACAATGTCCACTTGTGCAGCCCGGTGGATCTGGGTGGTCTGGCAAAGCGAGCAGAAAACGGTCCACCATGGACCGGTTCAGCAGAGACTGGACTTTTTGTGTGGGACACTTTATTTCCCTTCCCTCGGCCTCCAACTCATTTCTCCCAGTAAGTGAAAAGACAGAACGGACAATGCCGCCGTTTCTTCTTTTCATTTTTAATGAGCTCGAAACACAAACCTGCCTCGCCGTTTCAACAAGGAGGCTCGGTCAGCAGTTTTTAAACAACATTAAAAAAAGAAAAAAAACACAAAACACATTTGGGCCATTACGGAACGGCGACGGAACACAAAGACAAGGAAAAAAAGAAAAAAGGTCTTGACGCAATTCTTCTTTTATTCCACAGTCCGTTCCCTAATGACCCACAAAAAAAACAAAAACAAAAAAACAACAATAAATGCTAATTGCTCCTGGAAATATGAGCTCTTGGCTCGTAATGGCTCCGTGTCTTTCACACACTTGTCATTTTTTTTGTACGTCTTTAGAAAACCTCTACTTCAAACCTTTTAATGAATGCAGAGCGCAGCACCCCTCCCTTTAGATCTTTGGATAAGTGAAGTAATTGCCTAAGATTGCTCAGAGTCCACTCTGTTGTCACAAGCCCACCAGTTTGGTCCCTTAGCAACAGATATCTGCAGCCTGGGGATGATTTTCTGCGACAGAGTGCCATCAAGGACTTTTATTTGGAAATGAAAGAGCAGCCATCATCTAAGGCCATGGCCGTCTTAGATGTCAGCTACTCAATACTGCTACGCACATCTGAAATACGGTGCGTCGTGGATGGATGGATGGATGGATGGATGGATGGATGGATGGATGACAGAAGACGGGCGGATGGTTAGAGAACAGATGGATAATGGAGAACCGATACATTTGAAAGAAGAAACTGATTGGTAGCTTCCATCCAGTAAAGTAACAAACAAAAAACACTGCCTTTCCCCCCCAAGTAAATAATCTTAAAACGTACACTGTGCACTAAATTCTTCATCTCCCTGAGAATACCTCACTGTCAGAAAGAGGAGGTGCTTTATTGAATTAATCCCAAGCATCTGCTTAATTGCTGTAGTGCTGTATTCCATTAGGTTGAGATGAGAATCCAAAATAAAGCGCATATCCTGCTGTTGGAGCTCCCTCCTTTAAGACTTTACCTCAGCCTAAAGGGCCCAGTGTCTGACTGAGGGTAAGTAAACCTGCTAGCTTCATTACAGGGGAAACATTCATGTCAAATTATGTAATGTCTAAATTAAAAATTCATCAAGGGTTGATGTTAAAATGTTCAGCAATTAGGCAGGAGTTTAATAACCTTCTTGTTCCCCGAGCCACTGAAACATGAGAGAAAACCTCAAACTGGTTTAGAAAAACCGTCATAGAAAACATATAAAGCTATCTTCACACAAGCAGGTGAACTAATTGAGACATGAGTATCTATTTAAATAGAAAATAGTCACTTTGTCCTGACAGTATAATGTGAAACAGATGACCCTGTGGTTCTACTGCCATCTGCAGAAATACACAGCTCAGTCAGAAACAACCAATCAGAGCCAGGAGGAGGGTCTTAGTCGCTGTCAATCATTCCCCTGCAAGTTAGCTACATCTGCAGCTCCTCTCCCACACTGAAGCCTGCCGTGACTCCTAAAGCTAGTTAGCGGTGGGCTAAATCTCTGGAGCAGCTGTGTAGCACTGATGCTTAACAAGCCCTGTCAAGAGACGCCTTTGCATACATTGCACACATACATTGAATGCTGCTCATTCCGCCGCTTTGTCCAAAACACAGAACATCCCATCAGAACCCATTAATGAGCTCAAAACCCCCAACCTAATGACAATCTGACGACCAAAGGGAGGTTTCCTGCCTGCTCTGGTTGCTCATTTCAAGTAGATTCCGGTGTGGTGGTGCCTTTCAGGCCTGCATACTGCTCCGGCACGCTCGGCCTGAGTGACAGACGCTGGCTGTGGCCCCGAGCCAGAGGGCAGGAATCACTCTGCACAGGGCTCAAAAGCAAAGCCCGGCCGCTGCACGGTTGGCACGAGGGGCTACGCTACAGCGCCCTCAAGCAAGGGTCAACTTTCTAAGCAGCGTTGTTTTAAGCTCTCAGCACTCGCAGATCAGCGGACGCCAAAAGCTCCGGGGGCCTCCCCCGAGTCGGCCCCCCGAGTCGGCCGGCTCCCCGGCACCCGTGCTTTGATCTGCAATTACCACACGTCACTTGCCATTTCACTGAAGCAAGAACAAAAAAGGGGGAGTGCTTTAATGCATGAAAGGGTAAATGGGTGAATAATTACATTTTTAATCAAGCTGAAAGAATCTCCTAAACAATGAAATGGGGCAGAGCTACAACGGGAAAAGAGAAGAGCCGCAGACCCCCTGTGGGAAAAGGAGCTTCGACTGCAGAGAGACGTTTAACCTAAAGTGCTTCAGAGCTGCAAATAAAAACCAGAGAAACCTTGACTAAAACGTCATAAAAACAAGAAAGTGTCAAATATACATGAAACCTAAACAGACATCATTTTTTACAGCAACAAACTCAAATAAAAATGAGTTACATAATGAAATCATTTCTATGTATTTTACGTTCTCCTTAATATACTAAAAAGGCAGATGCATCATGTTATAATCTTATTTATTCTTCAAGAACTTAACTGGAATATTGCCTTGATGCCTTCATGCATGTTTGAGAAATCCTTTAAACGCCCGTGGCAACCATTACTGTATAACTAGACTTAGAAAAATAAATAAATTAATTAAAAAAAAAAAACCTTTTTTTTTTAACTAATTAATTTAATTAAAAGTAAATCTTCATAAACCAATGTCATTCATAAATTCCACTTTTTTAGAGAGAACTAAGACCCTCCCCCTGTCTCTGATTGGCTGCTTCTGACTGAGCAATGCATTTCTGCAGATGGCAGTAGGACCACAGGGAAAAGCCAAAGGTCAATTTTTCACAGATCATTTCATATTAAACTATCAGGACGTAGTAATAGTTTTAACAAATAACAATAATAAAAAAAAATTATACAAGTTACCAACTGCAGCTTTAAGAAAAGCAATAATTAAAGTCGGCTCTGACTGGCGGATGTTGACTACACAGCTGGCTGGCGGGGCTGTGCAGGGGGCTTTCAGGGGGCCGTAAAGAGGATTATGAGGGGCCAGCATTGAGGGGTGCTTTTGTTGGAGCCTGAGAATGTGCGCAGGCCCAGCGACACACACACACACACTCCTGAAGCAAAACTCTGAGCACACCTTTGTGTGATACTTAACAGAAACCTTAGATACTGCTCTGCACAGGAAAGCGCTCTCAAAGCTCATAAAAATATGCATATTTGAGCAATGCAGTATTCGACTGAACTGCCTGCTTAGCATAAATCGGACCAAAGCCTGCTGGAGTCCATCCAGTATTTTTATTTTTTTTCATCCCCAGGCAGCTGTACTTGGCAGGCGGAGATGACAGAGTGCTACTCATCGGGGAAATAAGCGAGCAGGAGGATGCTGCTGAGAGACAAAACCCACCGCGTCTGTAAACGCAATCAGAAAGAAAAAAGACCTTGAATTGGAGGCATGACAGATGAGCGAGTCCTGCTCTCGACGCACCAGAGACTAGACAGAACCGGCTCTACTTCTGTCACCGTGCAGGACAAACATTAAAACCTGTAACAGCAGGGGAAGCTGCTTCCAAATGGATTTTTAAAAAAAAAAGTTTATTTATTTGCCGTTTGAGCTCAGCTGGAAAATGGTGGAATCATTTGCTATAATCAAAATGGAGCTACACGTAGGGAAACAAATTCAACAGGTTGCTCAGTGCATGTTGCTGGGCAACTTGAAAATATGCCAAAAATTGCAACTCTGGTGTAATAATGCAATTTACATGAACATGCCTTGCATCCAGTGATATACCAATGTTCTGCTTCATATAGCTGGGTGACCCTTGCGCCAATACTGCGCTCACACCAAACGTTGCGCATTTCAAAAACGTGTCCGACGCTTCAAGTTCGACCCGCGTGCACTTTGAATGCAGACACTTAACATTTTTGCTCTACACCTAGCATTTAGCACATTTGGTCAACATTCAAAGTCTATATGGCGTCAGACGCGTCAAACGCCCAAAGCCTCCAAACGCGCCGCAGTGGAGGCAAGCTCCTCCTTTGTTTTAATAGCGGTTGGCAAACAATTATTGGACGCACTACCACAGGGCGCCTCACGCTAAACAGTTCAGGTTGTTAAATTACATCATAATTTGATAAGGCAATATTAATTTTTTCACCGATGTTAAAAAAAAATCCCCCGGTTTTACCAAAAATGATACGATCTGAGACTCCTCTACTCCAAACTAGTAGACGTAAATGCATTTGGTTCACATTTTCCTTTTTGTTCAACATTTTAAAAGTTGGTGCAAAATCTTTACTGGTGATAAAGGCACAAAAATCAGTGTTGCCGAGGCACATGATAATGCAACAAATGACAAACCTGGTTTTCAGTCACCTAGCAGAGCAATTTCTGTTAAAAGACTTTTCTGTTTCTGCCACTACTATTGAGGCAACAGCCACACATTCGGGAAAAAAAAACAAAAAAAACAAAAAAAAAAAACAACACAGAAATTCTCATTATAAAAGATCGAGTTGCATTTTTGTTTATTCCTTTTAGGCCAGATCAGCGAATAATGAAGCACATTTTAGCTGATCCCTCGTCACATGCAGGCACACATGGCGGGTAATCAAACACCTGACAAATCACCAGCTGCAGAGATGCACTCTGTCCAAACCCTCCGTCACTTCATCTTCAGTGAAGTTCTGTCCACACTTAACCATTTGTTCCCCTCCAGAGTATCACAGGACACGACCATGAAAACGTTACAACCCTTCCATGCAAACATTGGCACCCCACTCCAACCAAATCTATGATCCATTTCCACAGAGGAAAAAAAACAAAAAATAAAAACAAAACAAAGCTTGGAGATTCATTAGACCCTTCGGGAATTCTTTCAACAGCAACGAGAAGCAGCTGCAGTTGTGCGTTGTTGACTGTGCGAGCATACTGCAGTAATTATTTCAGTCCACATTCAGCTGGCATTCAGCTGCTCACACTTCACCACCGGCAAACTTGTGCACACATTAAAAAAAAAAAAAAAAAAAGAAAGAAAGAAAAAGAAGCATGCAATCCTGCTGGTTTCCCCGTCTCCCGTTCAGTTCGCTTGTTGCCAAGTACACACATCGCACAAGCCGTCGCCTGCACCGCTAAACCCCCGAAACCACCGGCAAGTTTCCCTCAAGCTTCCATATAAGCAAACCGGCTGGAAGAGGTTTCCATCACACAGCTAGAGACTTGTTATTAGTGTGGTTTTTAGTGAAATGAGTGGTGGCGTTATTACGTAGAAGAAAGCTGGGGTCGCGTTTATAATTACCAGAGTGATATCAAAGACGAGTCTGAACACAAAGAGGAAAGTCAGAGATATTTTAGACGGAGTATTGTGACGCATAATGGCTTCGATTTGAGGATCAAAGATGGGACTGGAAACACACCGGCTGTTTCATCTCCAAATTTCAGCTTCACTGCATTATTCTTCTCATAAGGGGACAAAACAAAGGCAGAGTAAATGAGAGAAGGTTCTACAACAAACAATAAAAATGAAATAAAAATCAGTGCGGGAAGAGTATAGGGTTGCAGCGAGAAGTTGTCTGATGATGGCTGATTTTCAGCCTGATCAGTGACTAGCTGGTCAAAAACTTTGATCTTTTTCTCTAATCTATTAGCACATCATGAGCTGACACGATAAGGCTAGGCTGATAAAACACTAATATGGAAGTTGTAACATAGTAAAGAGGACTCAAGGCATCCTGTTTTCAGTTTTCAATCAAGATACGTTTGCGATTCATGAGGGCTGTGACAGGGCGAGCAAGAGCCAAACTTCACCATGTAACAGAAAGACTGAATGGAGCATCCTGGATCTGGAATGGTTTGAAAATGTTCATAAGTCTTAGAGCAGGTGTGTCAAACTCATTTTCGTTTTGGGCCAAGTCAAGATCATGAAGGCTCCTAAAGGGCCGGTTGTGCCAGAACATGTTGATAAAACCTGTTCACAAACTGATAATATGTCAATAAATTCTTAAAATTACATAATATTTTTGAACATCTTTTCAGTCCCTTCAGGAACTAATAATAAATGAGACTTTTTATTTATTCGCTGTATAAATCATGGACTATAATCATACATTAACTAAATTCTTAAGAAACTGGAGGGATTGATTGATATAAATTGGCAGTAAACAGATAAAAACTGCATTGATATGATTGATAATATAATATTTACTCACCCTTAGTGTTTAGTCTAGTCTGTGGAGGGCCACATAAAAAGCTTCGGCGGGCCGGATTTGGCCCCCGGGCCTTGAGTTTGACACATGTGTCTTAGAGTTAAAAGGTGGCAAGTAGTAACGCCAGCACAAATCTTCCACAAATGTGAAATGCAAAGGGCAGTTGTTGTGTCTTTGTTAAAGCAGCCTGTCGCAAAGCAAAGCCACTTTTAAAAGTCAGTATTCTCCAAAGGAATCCTTAAAGCCCAGAACCGATAACAGACTTCGAAACCTTTACCTCTGAAGTAAAGAATGGTTTGAAAGTGAAACAAAATTACACCCACTTTAAGGTTTTAGCCATTTTTGACAAGGATGGACTTTTCCCGATGTGATCGTGAATGCATGCACTTCCACATTTTATTGAGTACGTCAGGTTGATGTTACGGCTGCACACTATCCCAAATACATCATTGCAATGTTGTTATATGCAATATTCACAGGACAACACCTGCAATAAATGTTGGCCATTATAAGTGGGACTTACATTTTTCATGCTAACGTAATATTTAGTCAGTAGGACAGTCCTACAGCAAACACACGACATTCCTTAAAATGCTAAAGAAAAGCAAGACAGAGGGAAAAACAAGAATACATCATTACCAAGTTATTCATTGCAGCATTTGACTATAATATTGCCATAAGACTTTTATATTTTTTGCCATCCTGTCAAGTTTATTTGAACAGAGCATTCAGCAACAGGCAGTTCAAAGGGCTTTACACCATAAAAACTGTGTTTTTATTGTGCAATTGCTTTTTTCAATCACAAAATAATAGTATTTTTGAAATGCCATTAAAACCATCAAGCAAATAAAAATCAAATATGTTGATCAATGTTCGATTTACTACTAATCGAAGCAACTCTGAAGAAGTGGGATCTTGGCCTCCATTTGAAGAAACTCTGCGTTTCTGCATCTTTGCAGTTTTCTGGAACTTTGTTCCAGAGTTGTGGTACATAGAAGCTGAATGGGCTTGTGATATACATTATTCACTACTGAAATGTTCTTACTGCTATGTTGTCTATGCCTATTTATTTATATGTGAAAGTCCTGTTAGGACTTTAGCCAATGGCTATGCTATTTGCACAGATCACCAGAAGTGATTTATGTCCACCATGTTGACCTTCAAAAGTAACGATAGCAACAATGATGTCGTCGATTCCCATGTCATAACTATGGGACTACACAGACCGCTGCTGTGTTTTGCATGGAAATAGCCAAAGCTTTGAAGCCATGCCAGATGTTTGTCTTGGCTCCGCTTTCTGACGCTGCAAATGGACAAAGGAAGAACTTGTAAAAACAAACCAAGAATATGTCCTCCCCCCCCCCCCCCCCCCACACCCACATCTCCATTCTCATTGTTCTGCTCTGAGAAAGGTCACCAACAGCAGCCCGCTAGCTAGAAAGTGATGCCAAAGTGCTGCTAATTACACTCTGATGCCAGTAATTTCCAAGAATAATTACAGCTTACAATATGAACACATCTCCACCCTTCAGGCTGATTTTCTCTCACCACAATAAAGTCAAGAGGATTCCTCATATTTCCTCTGGGGGGGGAAAAAAAACAACTTGAAGCTTGGACATTACAGCTGAAATCCTTCTGCTGTAGATGAATCTCTGCAGAAAGTTTCACACGACGAAATGGACGGACGAGGGATCGTTCAGTTTGTGAGGCTACAGTTTCACCTCTCTCGTTTAGGTCCAACTAACTTTATAAATGTGCATCAGATGCAATAATTCTTCAGTTTTATTGTCGCTCTTTGGTTGCTGTACATACCTCTGGCTCTTGGTGAGCACATAATTACAGAAAAGACAGACGAGATGAATAGGTATGGGGCTTTGGCGAGACATTCCTGAAAGGAAACCAGCATTCGGTTTCTTTCTGCTTCACTTCATCGGCTTTCTGTTGGGGGCGGGTGGGGGCAATTATTTTACGCGCACAAACACATGTATTACTGCCGCACCTATATATTTAATGTTGTCGGTTTATTGTGCTTCAGCTTTATAAAAAAAAAAAAAAAAAAAAAAAAAAGGCGGGTTGTCTGGGCTGTTGGAGCGGAACGAGGTACCTTCACAGCACACCTGCTGGCTCTGAAATGAGCAGGTGGTGAGCGACATGGAGGTGAGAGGTGGAGGAGAGAAGTATTTCGTCCACATTTATGCACTCCCCTCTCCTGATTGAGATTAGTGCCATACTGCGATAAGCCGCCCCTCCTCCCCCCAACGAAGGATCTCCGGATGCATTCGCACCGGCTCTGTTTGGTTCGCTTTAATGGAACGCTAGAAAGTCCGGTTGGTTTGGGGACGAGCGAATGCGCAATCAAACTGATAAAAGAGCAAAAAAAACCAAACCCTGGTCCACCTAAAACCCAAGTCTCGGCTTTGTTGAAACATAATACTGTGGGGTATTGTGGGCAAAGTGAACGAAAACAAACCCAACAGTCTAGGGCAACTGCTGGTTTTTAACCAATTTGACGCCACTATTTTTGCTTGAGGCCAATGTTTCGTAAAAATGCCTCACAGCATAATTGCCCGAGTCATATTTTGGCCAAATTGAAATATCTTTATAACGCTGACCTCCTTACAGTGCTACCTGGCTAATCTGAGCCATTTTGAAGCTCTGGTCGAGACAAAATATCGGTTGCTGTCAGGAAAACTGGAGACTCCAGGATTATGAACGTCCTCTTAGCGAAAATGCCAACACACACCACGGAGTACCAATAAAATGCAATTCACTGCAAAGCTACAGAATTTTCAGGCATATTTTTAGCTTTAATTTTAAAGACATAATGAAGAATTGGAGTCGATGTTTTGGATCTCTTGCACATTTCGGGTAGCTTCCTTGACGGTGGTGATGATGCGTCTTAAAACGCATCTGGCCTTCAAAACACCGAGGGCAACTGCTGTCGGTGTTTGCCTTTCTGGGGTATGATGGTTGAGTGTTTCTGCATATGATAGGATTTTGATTTAAAAAAAGGAACCCTGGTTAGACTCTAGTACACATTTAGATGAACCAAGTAAAGACAAAAAACAATTAAAAAATAAAAACTGTATCCATTGAAATGTTCACACAACAAGAAAAACACATTTTAGATTTTGTCCAACAAGCGATAGCCTCAGTCTTTAAAAAACAAAAAAGAAATCAAAATGGTTCTCTGATCAGACTCAACACTTTTGGAAAAGAATCCAGCCCCGTCTCCGTGTGTCAGTAATCTCTCTTTCGAGGCCCCTCTGCATCCTTAATTGCCTGGACACTAGTGTCCAAAGAGGCCGCTTTCGTTCCTCGGTGAAAAGACGAGACCTCTTCTGCTCCTACAACAGGCTTAAGCTGATAAACCCTCTTATTCAACATGGCCGTGGGATCGGCACTGCAAGCAAATAGATTGGGCGAAGAAAAAAAAAGAAAAAGACTAATCAAAACAGTGATTAGCCTCCAACGTGGAGACAGAGCTAAGCCATGGCGCAGCCTCAGCAGGAGGTCTAAACTCCAAACAGAGAGAGTTTTCTGATAAATGTCTCCTGAAGTGCAGCAACATACGCTGGGAGATGAGTGGAATGCATGTGGTGTGGCGCAATTTATCCAACAAAGGCATAGCAGGAGGGGTGGAGGAAGGAATAGACCAGCGAGTATCGTCGTCTCCAGGCTTGTTTCGGACTTCGACCACTTTTAAAGACAAATTATTTCCCACAGTGTGCTGGCTGGCTGTCTTGGTTCATCTCATGAGTCTTCCTCTTTATTTCCAGCTCCAGTTGCAGCCAGATCCTCTGCCGATGCCCCCGTCAGATCTGCTGTTGCAATACTTCAGAATGCACAGGTGTCTCAGCAACAAGGTCAGACTCCCGGCTTCGTATTCAGCTGCACCATGTACAAAAACACTAATTCAACACCCATCCACTCGCTGTGCTGAAGGATACAAACCAGAATTCAATCTCTCTAAAACCATCATCTCGCGCAAATTTGGCAGTTAACCTTTTTGTTAAATGTTCAGATTCAGATGCTCAGTGTCAACTTTAGGCAGAGAAATGCTCGGTTTTTCAGAAATGTTTACAAATGATTTTTTCCAATTTCAAGCAGAGTGTTTTGCCAAATGTCTAACGACTGAATTAAACAACTTCTCAAAGACAAGTACAACTCTAAAACTTGATTGCTGTATGTGAGCATCAATACCAGCTACGTCAACATAGCTTTAGTGAGACCAGCCTCCTCCAGGATGGCGACTGCGGAAGTTAACCGACGCAACAAGCTAACTTTCACATTGCCTTTTTAATTCTAAAGGCTCTGTGCAGTGAGCACATACATTTAACAAAATCAGTTGTGTGTATCTAGTAGCACTGAAACCAAGACCCATCATGCGATGACGTTAAAAATTATGCACAAACTGCATGCATGTAGTAATTAGCATTTAGACAAGTGCGCGCCTTAGGGTTTCAGCTGATACATACAACCCAAATATTCTGGAATAAAATAAATAAACCCATCACAGAACTGATAATTAAGCCCTATGAATGATTCCAGGGCCCCATTGTTTACTGTCCTACTTAGCTTCCCCACCACTGACTCTGACTATTAGTTCACCCATTTGGGCCCCAACAGTCATGTGACTCAAATACACACACACACACAGTATACAAAACATAATTAACTTTGCTATATTTAATGTCAAACTGCTATATTGTTAAAATGAAAACAAACCCAGCTGCAGATGCTTCTGCAAATTTTGATTCAGAACTGAAAACAAAAACAAACTAAATGAGCAAAATTCAACAGTGCTCGTTTGTGTGCGCCGTCTCCTGGAGGAGCGGGAGCCGCGTGCGCCTGCAAATTATCCCAAATGACTCTCTGGTTATTAGGAAAAATAATGAGCCACCTACAGGCCAGGAGCCCCGCTTCAACGGGACTCCCCTGCATTCCCCTCCACTCTCTCTCTTAATGCAATGTGCCAATTTAGCAAGGCGAGCTTTTAAATAATTCTCCTAGCGCTAGAACGCAGTCAAGTTGCTGAGCAGCGACAAAAACTACATTTACAAATTCTTATGCGCTTAGCTCTCGCTGAAGCTTTCAAAAAGCAAAAACAAAACAAAAACAAGATAATGTCTTAGCCGCTCCACGAGAACTGGCTTAAAGTGCCGATTCAGCGTTCAACTTTTTGGGGAAGCCAAACTGGACGACGTCCGGCCTCATTAGAAACACAGGATGCTTCGCACGGGCCGGCCTCAGCATTATCCCGCAGGAGATTAGCGGCTCGCTGGAAATGTGCCGCCTGTCCAACAGCAAACCGAGGATCAGCCATCAGTAAAGAGTCATTAATCCGCATTATGGAGGGATCCACATCAAAACGTGACATGAACATAAGCTGCTAGAAACACAGATGACGGAGTACGAGTCGCATGTGAAGCAGCTGTTTGGAATTAAGAGGGAGACTGGATCTAGTGTCGCAGTGGACGAGGAACACAGGAGCACAGGCGTCTTTACACCGTGGCCAGGCCGTTTCTGTGGGTTTGATAGCGTTTCGTTTCTTGACTGGCAGGGAGGATGACAAGCGCCTGAGCAGAGACTCATGCTGTCAGAGAACCCAACTGTGTGAAATGGTACAAATTCAGATGACTTTTGAACTGTATGTTGACCCTTTTAGAGGTTGTGTGACTTCTTAACAGCACAGCAAATACAGTTTTGTCTTCGATCTGTTCAAGTTGTTCACTGTGAGCAGGACCCGCTTGCGTTTCTGTGAATGTTTGGTAAATATCATTTCTAAATGCTGCAACTCTGACACAACAAAGGCTCCCATGAATGCTAACGCTCGTTAGCAAGGCCACCATCGACAGAGGATGAACAGTTGTCCTGTAACAGCAAGTTGTTTCTCCGCTGTTAGCACATACACGAGCTTGATTGATCTTTATTTATTCAACAGCTGTAGGTTTCAACAAGACGAATTTAAGACTTTTTAAGGACGTGTGGACAACCTGGTTGACCTCTTATGAAAGGTCAAATTTTAAATTAAAAACATTTAAATTCAACCCAGTTTTTTTTTCCTATCTGCTCCTTATTTTAACTAGGTAACCCATAACAAAAGCTAGTTGACTGAAATGAAACCTTTATATGGTGACACATTTTTGTTTTTTTACAACCGTATCAAGTCATCCTTTTTCTGTGAAAACCTGCTCTCACCAGTTGTCTGATTAATCTCCCGGTGCCACAAACAGCAGGGCTGGTGCCAGGGTGCCATGCCGCATGCTGAGACACTGGCTCTCTCTGTACGCCGAACCCATTTCCAGCAGGAGCTGCAGGAGCACTTACACTTGGGTGAATATGGCACAGAGGCGGGTGGAGGAGGACTGGAGGAGTGGTGGGTTGCTGTTTGCATATATACCACTCTGCTTCCACTCAGTCACATGGATGGACTCCATGGAAACAAACAAGCAAAAAAAAAAAAAAAAAAAAAAAACAACTAAATGTTAAATGTACAAATGCATCTTAAAAATCAGTGGCACCACTCGCCGACGGGGTTAATAAACATTAAGCGAGTGCAGACAACATGAGTGCACATCCATCCGTCATTGTCGCTTGTCATTTCGCTTAAGAAACACGATCAGTGGCAATGATGAGGAGGAAAACTGGGGAAACCACCGAGAGGCAACATTCAATCTAGGAAAGATAACAAAGAGGCAAACGAAAGACGGCTACGGATGGCAGGATGCCCCTAGGGGCGGCTGTGAGGTTATTATGGTGGGAAGGGCAGCTGAGCTGTTGTGTGGGGCAATTACAGACTGAAAGAGTCGACTGACGGGTGGGATGGGGGGGCAGTAGAGGCGAATCGAGACACAGAAGCATTAAAACAAAAACAAAGCTGACCCGGACAAGGTTTGCTTCGTCAACTGACCGCCATGCGCTTATCCTCATGGAAACCTCGTCTGTGCAAACCGCCTGTATGTCATCACCAGAATGTCAAATTATTGTGACGCTGGACTTTATTCGGCGCTGGTTTTGGATGCTTTCACTGGCAGATGCGTTAGTCTGCTTGTTGGACGACAAGCGAATGAATCATCTGTTGTTCTCATCCGGAGCTGCAGCAGACACTGTGGCGAATACATCAGCCGTGTCTGTTATCCTTAACGTCACTCCGCTGTGGAAAGTCCTGCCTGGAAACCACACAGCGTCCAGCGGCGGTCCAACTCGAGGAGGAAGGTTGGGGCCGGGGGAGTGAAGTCAGATGGAGGCTGCGGCCGTACGGATATCACGTTAATAACAAGATAACGGGAGCAGAGAGGATTTTACGAGGCACACAGAGTACTCGCAGTCCTTGGACGTTTCCCCGTTTCTCTCCGTATCGCGGCTACAAACTGTGACGTATTCTGGTCTGATTTTGGCCGATCAAAAGCAGTAGCGGATAGCTTCGTGGGTTATTTTACAAGTAAAAATGGTCAAAGTGCACCATTTGTTTGCAATTTGTCCCCACTAGTCAGGACAACGCAAAGTCTAATTTTCACCTCACGTATAATGGCTTCAAGCCTCCACTACCCTGCAAAAACACAATCCTTCCAAAATGGTTTTCCCAAATTTCTAGTGCAAACATTTTATTAAACTTGAATTAAGACAAAAATAATTTTTCAGAAAGACAGATAAGCTTCAAGTGTATCTGACATATTCCCTGTATTTAGCTCCATTCATCATCAAATGGTTCTCCTGCTCCAGGGCTGAGAAGAGGCTTCACCAACTCAAATTTAAGACTCTTTAAAAACCTTTAAGACGATTATGAATGGAATTTAAGATCTACAACTCCATAGATATGTACAAACACTGACGAGCCGAGTGGCAACAAAATTGCACTTACCCAATCGATAGCAAAAGCAAGCTAGCTTGGCAACAAAGGTACAGAAGCAGGTATTTAGCAGAAGCCTCAATTGTCTTGAGTCACAAAAACACAACAAAGACCACAAAACATGAAATTATAAAAAGTGAGAGTCAGTGAAGCACATCAAAATCCCCCCACTGTTGGCTCTGACTGGGCATCCAGACTTTGCAGATAATGCGACACAAAGAAGATGTTGCCGCTGGGTTTTGCTTTGTCATTCACCTCCTCCTTGTTATGACAATACATGGTTCCATGAACGGTGGATGCAACGTTATTCTTCTGCGCATGCAGGTCGCGTTCAGGTCGTAGTAATATTAGCAACCATGTAAAACAATACATGAAATATAAACACCTGCTATGTGGACGCAGCCTAAGCTACGTACAAATTAGTGACTTCTGAAGGCAAATGTTTTCCGTTGATTTTAGGGGAAATGTTAACAGAACTTGTTAACTCTCAAAAGGTAAATTCCCGGAGCTGCAGTTGTGATGCCAGCCTCATTGCCGCCGCCTCCTGAAACACCACCTTGTAAAGCGGCAACAATGGCAGGAATGGTGGAAGCAGAAGGCAACTTAAGCTCTGTAGTGTGAGATTGTACGTTGGGCGCGGCCAGGCGACCAGGCCCCTCACAGACAGCCTCGCTCTGCTGCCGTGCCCTGCGGCCGCCGGCAGCAGGTGTCTGCGCCGCGCATTCTTTACATAAGCTCTTGTCAAACATAGCGAGCAGAACGCAGGGGCCGTCACAGCTGCACAACAATGGGAGTCAAACTACGGCAGCCGGAGTCAAGGTAACGGTTCCCGGAGGGTCTGAGGCGAACCCTGACATGAAAGCAGACGGAGCAAACTGAGTTCATAAAAAGCGATTTAGAGAAGCTGAAGTGAATGGACATTGTGATTTGCCATTCACAATGTCAAATCATCATGAGGTGACAAGGTACAGGCACACTTTACTTTACAGCTGTTCAAGCCCCGTAGGGTCAGTGTAATTAACACAGGATGGGTTATGAATGCACCAGCTGTACATGTGGAGAAACACTGCAACTTGTCGGTTTTTATTTGTTTTTAATTTTAGCATTTGAACAAGTCTGAACTGGGAAGGATAATGAATGCACATAATAACCAATTGCAGGTATTTAAAAGTTTGTTTTTTTTTATGTTTGTTTTTTGCCTGTGCAAAAAACTTCATGCCCTGGTCTGCAATAAAAGCAATGGATTTACCTTAAAACAAACAAACAAACAAACCTTTTCAGCAAGATATAGGTGTTTGTTTTAAGCCATTAAATCTTTAGTATTGACAAACGTCAACAATAAAGACAACTTTAACATCTAGATATATATTAAAGTCTTCGTTATGAGTGAAAGGGGTTTTTCCCATAAGTGAAATAACATGGGAAAAGTTAGTACAGTAGAAATAAGACAAAACTAAGATATTTGCACTAGAAACTAGATAGAAAATACTTGGGGAGATTTTGTGTTTTAGCAACGTGAGATGAACTACTGAGATGAACTACTGCTTAGGCCCTGATTCAATTGATTACCACTGGAAATAAATGAGTTATGTAGAGAAACAAAAACTAATTTTGCAATTAATCTGCAGATTGCAATCATATAAAAAAAAAAAAATTCAGACTGATCAATGTATAAGTTCAGAGTTTAGAGCAATGTCAAGACGTTAAAAGACAGTGAAAGTGATAAAACGGAAAAATAAAACAATGCGCCTTATTGAGACAGTTGAGGTCTTAAGCTACATGAAGTAAAAGTCAAAGGAAAACAATGGATCTTGCAAAGTCTTAGAATTTCTCCTCATTTCTCCACTCAAGTGGGTTAATCTGACACATGCAAAACGTTTCTAAATATTAGCAAAAACAATGTTAGAAGAAAGGGGTAATGAAAATTGGTCGTCTTTTATTTCCACCATCTCATTTACGCTTTAAAAAATAAAATAAAATACATAAATTCTTAAGCAGTTTAACCAAAACCATTTAGGCCAATTTAATGACCAGCAAAATCTTAGCATGTATTCCCATGATTTACTGCTCAGGGTCAAATGTCTTTCAGAGAGGATCGGTTTCCCTGTTCAGACTGGAGAGCTCACATTTCCTGGCATTAGACACCGGCGTTAGGGAATCCGTGCTATAAATCTAAAAAAAAAAAAAAAGGTGCAATTTCACACCTTTGGCGTTCAACACCGTTGCGCTGTAATTTAGCATTTTTTAATACTTTGACTTCTGTTAGAAATTGCTTTCATGGTTTTTGATTATTGCAAAATTTTTTACATCACACTTGTTTTAGCTATTGAAGATTAAAAAAAAAAGGACTCCTGTGTCAATATTTAGCACATTCAATTCTTCAAAAGCAATAAGGAATTGCTAAAGCTAAAGTGGCCAGTCTGACCAAAACACAGGAAATCAGTGTGGCTCCACAATCAATTCAAGGTTGAAATCAAGCTTTATATTCTTTCCCCCAACATATCAAGATGTTTTGTTTACTGCATTTTTTTTCCTCCCAATCTAAGGTCCCTACAAAGCCTGAAACATCTTAGCTAAAGCTAACAACAGCTGGATCAAGAACCTGTAGATAAAACATTTAGCGCCTCCTTTGAAGCCACTTCTTCTCGTCTTGGCAGGATAAGGAGGGCTGCGACACCCGACGAGCGCGGCGCAATAACGATTTCAGCAGGCGAGGGCCGTGCTGATGAAAGGCGTCCTTAACCTCGCTCTGAGGACCGTCATCACCTGGCGGGGAGCCGAGCAGCAGAATCCGACAAGGTTCTCACCTGTGATGTGATCCCCCCCCCCGTTATTATAACGCAGTCAGAAAAGTCTATACGGTGTAGATTTGCAAGATTTCAGTTTTGCACAACTCCAGTGATTGTAGGTAAGGCGACATCTGAACATCTGCTTCCACTCAGCAGTAATGTATTCAAACAAAACGGGTTCTGTGCTTCACGGAAATTTGTTCTGTGATCTTATGGTCTTGTAAGTGAAATGCATTCTGTTACCGACCAGAGTGTCTCTGAAAAACAAAAAGACAGACTCCAGGTTAGCGTCGTCCCGATAACAACCACTGTTCAGAATTTTGGAGCAGAGTTCAGATTTTTGTGAAGCTTTAATACGACAAAACGACGAGCGAGCATTAAAATGGCCTTCCTGCCAAGAGCGGTCATAAATTATTTACATCGGGGGCTGAGGAGACGTCGGGTCCTGTGTGAGAGAGCAGTCGCTTTAAAAACTGGCTTTTATTAATATTTTGAGACAAAGACTAAATGAGAGATTTAAACCTTTAGCATCTAATATAAGCAAGTAGCATTATTAGCGTGATTAGCCCTGATTAGCCGTCTGGGATGAGGGCCAACATTTACAAATTGAACATGTTTCATGACACGCTGGAAGCACACATCAACAGCAGAGAAATTAAGTGCGCTTCCTTTAACCTTTTGTATGTGCATTGCAAGTCTTGCTCTCTCTCACTGTTATGCAATCTGAATTAAAACACAGCACCGCAATAGAAACACTGTTTTGTATCACGCCAGGTTGTATACAACGATGCACTCGTCAGCATCAAAAGTTTGTAATTCGAACGTGTTGAATCCAAAGCTTCTCTGTTAAATCATAGACCTACAATTTGCCCAAGACACCGCATGCGTAGAAAATCATCATTCCAACGCCTCGACAAGAACCCTAAACATTTACATGGGATTTTCATTTCATTTCTTATTCAATGGAAACACAATTTTTTCCGACATTGGCAGAAAATCCACATCGATTTATGCATTTTTGTAATGGAAACGCGGCTACTGACGGTGAGTATAGATGTTTCTTCATTGCTCGGCAACAACTTCCACCTCAAAGAGCGTCGTGGTCAACTCGTCTTGGTAGAACTTGGCACGACGCTTCCCGATTGGAGACACGTTGGGTTTTGGATCAAAACTAAACTTTGGTCTGCTTCTGGTAACTGGTCATCCATACCTGACAAACTCCATTGTTTAACCCAACGATTTATTTTCTTGTCTCTCTCTTTATTTTTGTTGAATTAATACCTCCAGAAGAAAAGTTAAAACTAAAAAAAAAAAAAAATGGATATAGTGAGAGTGAGAGTAAGTCATGGGTGGGCGAGCAGAGCGAGGGGAGGAAGTGAAGTCAGTATCTGACATGGGCGGTGAAGCGTTGGGAGCTCTGGACAAAGGAGAGGGGAGCAAAAATAAATAAAAGTGCATCCTTCACCAAGAGGTGAATTCTCCCTGATCTAAGGAAAAAAAATGAAGTCAAATAAAATTAAAAATTAAGAAAAAAAAAAAAAAAAAAAGCAACAACCTTAGAGCAGCTTCTGCTTTTCTCCCCCTCCAAATTTAAAGAGCCTGCTCTGCCAGGACGAGTCCTGCACACACGAATCCAAAGACAAAACGATTCATTCCCCTCTGGTCCCAGTTAGCCACTTCCTGTGTCTTCAAGTCAAACAAAAGGCAGCTAATTACGCCTGCAACCAATGACAGTGTTCATCATCATTCGGTCTGCTAATTATTGACTGATTATTTTCCAGTTTGTCAGCTAATTGTTTTGGCAAGGAACAATTAACAAAATCTGTTACTCAGGCTGGAGCTCGGAAGGACGGCTCATTTTATTTAAGCTAAAAAAGAAACATAGTAAAATAGAAATGCTTGAAAGCTAGCAGCAGTTCAAGAGCAATTACAGAGCTTTCCAACATTTTGTCACGTTGCAACCACAAGCCTCATTGTGTTTTTTTTTTTTTTTGTTTTTTTTTTTCAAATTGAGGTTTTATGCGACAGACCAACAAAGACAAAAAGCGGCGGCCTTCATTGTTGGTGGAAGATTAGAAAGATATTAACGAACTGGATAAAAACACACAGCACTTTTCAAATTTTCAGCTGCGACACAGAAGCTGAAAACAACGCGGTCCGTCGCATAAAAACATTTTCTATTGGAGACTGGGTTTGAGGAACATGTCAAAGGGCTAAACGAGGAGTTCATTTTGACCAACAACCAGTTGAGAACAACAAAAAGAAATTCAGTTTCATCACTTTTAGATATTCAAGTGAAGCAACTTGGTTTTTTTTCCCCCCCACCAAGAGCATTATTTGTGTTCGTGTGGCTCCTGATTGCTGTGACAAAACGGTCACAGAGTCACACAGGTACCTAGAAAAAGTAGTAATAAATAGTCTTTATCGTAGCACCACAAAATCTTGCGATAAACATTTTAAGCCCATATCGCCCAGCACACAGCAGGAATATTTCAAAACGTGACACAGAGCTGGACAGCTGCACACTGCAACACGAGGCCCAGATAGACAGACGGACAGCGGGCGGACCACCAAGAAGAGCGTGAACAATGCCCATGCCGATGCCACAGATATTTTCCGCTCTGGGTTAGAGAACATAATGAGGCTGCAGTGCGGCGGTGGACGTGCTCAGCTCCCCAGGCCAACCCTCCCCGCTTCCTCCTCCTCCTCCTCCTCCTCCTCCTCCTCCATCATCTGAGCCTCATTCAGACCTGGAGTTCATTATCAGGTGCAACGGAAACAATCACCGGCGACCAGAAAGAATTTACAGGACAACGTTTCAGTCCAAGTCCTGCCAACATAGCAAGCGGCCAGGAGGGCAGCTCTGGTTTGACCGAAAGAACGCGATTCCTTTATGGGAACGTAACGGGAGACGGGAAATCGTGTTGAAGGGTTTCAGTCTCTCAAGCTCATATGTTAACGTAATCAAATCCAAAAGACATTTTACAGTCTATCTCGTTGTAGAAAAACGCAATAAATCACATTGAAAATCTCTGCCAATGTCAGAATTCACACGCTGACGCATTACAGCTGATTCTGGATTTTTTATTTTATTTTTTTTAAGCTATATAGAAATGCATGAGACTAAAGCTGTACTCAGGACGCTGGCCTGGCCTCCAGGCGCTGCACACACGCAATTCCTGCAACATAATCCTCCGCTCCATTGTTTGCAAAGACCGCCAACATGGCTGGGATATAGTGAGACAGAAAAATGCATTTGCACAGAAACTTAAAAATCCACCAGCATGATGTGTGAGGAGGGAGAAAAACTATATATATACATACACATTTCCATTGGATTGTTATGGGTGAATTATTTTTAAAAAAAGCAACATTTTGTTCACACAAATCCAGAGGTAAATATTCAGCTGCGTTCAAAGTTAAAGGAGGAAAAACAAAACCTTATTTCCTCTAAATTTGAGCTCATTTTGAGAAACTGTAGCAGGTTTGCAACAAAAAATAAATAAATAAATAAATAAAGATGCAAGATTAGAGATGCAGCAAGCGATCAGCTAGAATCTGATTTTCACCTGATTGATGAGCTGCAGGTCAAATACTGGAAATAAAAAAAAATTTAATACCGCATTTTCTTCCTCGCATGGGTCATAGCTAGAAACTTCCTCCCATTTTTATCTAAAAACAGCATGTAGTATGACACGCATTTTCTGGGAATTTAATAAGAATAACACAAAAAGGCTAGCAACGTACGCTTTCATGCAGAGGCTCTGATTTTCTATTTCTATAACATGCAGCACATTTGGCTTTTATACGTTGCTGTCCCTGGAATTGGAGAGAAATAATACAAATAGAGTTTGTCAAAAATGGACATCAGTGGGTCACACCCCCAGATAAAGCCAGACAAAAGACTTCCTGCCAGGAAAATAAACTAATTGGTGTATTTAAAAAAAAAATATATATATATATATATAAAGCACATTTAAAAAAAAAAAGAAAAAAGAAAAAATGCTTTCAAATTGATTGAAATGTTTTGTTTTTTTCTCTTGGAAAAAAACACAAAAAACACAAAAAGCTGATAATAATCACACTGGCAGCATTTTAGGCCTTTGACTGGACAGCAGCTACCTAAACTGAATAGACAAATAACAACAACAACAAAAAAAACAACAAAAAAACCCCCAAAAAACTGGTATTAAATGGCTATAATCGTCCTCTAATTTTCCATTTCTCCAGCCTGTCTCTGGGTAAAAATCATTAGTGTGTGGAGAGCGGAAAGCCAGAAGGAAGTCCAATGTGTTTCCCCTCCTAATAATAACCCAGGAATGTCTGCAGCAGCACATTTAGGTCCAGATAGAACCGGATGAATTAAAAGTCTGCCTCATTCCTGCAGACCGCAGTTATTAAACGGACTGATTTGTTCAGCATAATTCAGATAAAGTTATCAGCAGCGGCATCGAGCTTTATCCCCCCCCGATCAGATCCTGTGGACTGAATCAGACTCAGATTATCTGCTGCTGATAATCTGCGGGTATCATGGCAGATTACGGGCTAATTAAAAGCAGATTGACTCAAACTGAAGCCCGGATGTGCGTAAAAACGGCGAGGTACAAAAAAGAAGAAGAAGAAGAAGAAGAAGTATAGGTGTTTTGTTTCCAGTGGCTCCCGGGTCACTTGTGACCAGGGGTCCGGTCTGACCCAGAGCCGCCTGGCCTCGCTTACCTTTTTGTGTCTGTCTTTGAAAGGCAACGCGGGCCACGGCATCTCCTGCAAAAAGTCCTGCCAGTGCTTCTGGTCCTGGTCGGACGACACGAACACGACTTCCAGCTTGTCCCTGTGCTCGGACGCCTTCTTGAAGCGGCTGTAAAACTCGCACAGGCTCCCGCTGAACTGCTTGCACGGGGCGTTCAGGCTGCACCCGAAGAAGAGCCCGACCAGGGAGAGCCTCGCGCCCAGCGCCTGCACGTCCACCTCGGCTTTCTCGCCGTTCACGAGCCGCTCCCCGAGCAGACTCACCAGGAACTCCGACATCGCGGCTCGACACGCTCCGGGGAAACACGCAGCCACACGCAGGCACAGCCGAAACCCCCCTCCCGCTCCCTCTTCAGCCGAGGCTGCTGCACATGTAACCGCGGCGTGTGTTCGTGCTGGTGGTGGTGGTGGTGGTGGGGGGGGAGAGAGAGAAGGAAGTGGAGGAGGCGACACCCAGCACGGTCCTTTTCACCTCCACCGAGAGCCGAGGGGTTTGTGAGGCGAGCTCCGAGCCCCGGAGATGAGGAGAGAGGCGTTGCGGTTGTGTGGGCTTCGCCGCGGCTCGGCTCGGCTCTGCTCGGCTCGTCCCTCCGCTCTGCTCGGCTCGTCCCTCCGCTCTGAGCGCTGTGCAGGAATGCGCTGCGCTTAAACCTCCCGGACTGCAACAGAGAGAGAGGACTCCCGTACAACGTGGACTCACTCACTGGCACCAGCTGCCGCTGAATGAGACTCCACTTCTCCCGCGCGCCGAATGAGGGGTTTAATGCAGGAATACCTCAAAAAAACAAAATGAGGCGAAATTAGACTTTGTTTTGCTTTTGTTCTCAACTTTCTTATTTCAATATTTCCACTGAGGCGAGTGTTCTGTTTCGTCACAGACGCACACATATTTGTTACAGGTAATTGCTGTATCGATCTAATAAGTCTTATTTTATATACCAAGTGAATTTCATCAGATTTTTTTTTGTGAACGCTGGAGCGACACAGCGACTTCTGAGAGTCTGCCGCCCCCTGGCGGTCATAACAAGAAATCGACACGCGTGCGCGCCTTCTTTATTCAGCCCCGTACTTTTAGACGCAGGCGTCAAACTCCAGTCCTGGAGAGCCACAGGTACAAAACACTGGAATGAAATGGCTTAATTACCTCCTCCTCGTGCAGATCAGTTCTCCAGAGCCTTCATGGCCTATTTACTCTATTCAGGTGTGGTGCAGCAGAGGCTCCTCTAAAAGCTGCAGGGCACTGGCTCTCCAGACTTCATGAACATTTCATTTGGGGCCCATCATACCAACATGTCAACACCAAATACTTCATCGTTCGTAATGCAACATCTCTGCTCTCATTAGTGCTGTTTGTAATCAGCTTACTTCATAGCAGTTTTGTTATTGCTAATGATTTTAACCCTGCAGCCCGGCAGCGAACAAGAAAATGTATTTGGATTTTGAAATGCAGAGTGATATTTAAGTGTTGCATATTATTGTAACTTTCATGGCAACAGGAGGAATAGATCAACCTGTTACTTGTGCAACACTGTAAAAATAATAAAAATGGTATCCCATGTGCAATAGCATTTAGTTTGTGTTATTCAAATATATATTTGTTTTATTTTCTGCGTTGGTCTATCATATAGAAACCTCAATAAAACGCAGTGCGGTTTGCAACACGACAAATGAAAAAGTCATGAGGTGGATGAATATTTGTGAAAACCAAAACATCAAGAGACAAGAATCCTTAGAAACAGCTGAACATCTCATGACGGCTGCAGATGCATTTTACATGTTCAGTACGCATCAAGTTTTGCTGGAGGCAGATGAAACGTTTTGGTGGACCTCTGACAGAACAGCTGACTAGCGGAAGAAATAATGCATCGCTCATTCAACATCAAATGTTTTCTTTTATTTCAGTTCAATTGCAAAGCAATGGAAAAAATGATCACAATATAAAAATCTCTAGTAGCTTTTTGAATCAACAATTAGTGTGTATTTATAAGAAATAGATCCTTCAAAGCAATCCCACTGAACAACGAATCGGGGAGCTGCATGTGACAGACAGGTTGTTTTCGTAAGAACGCAGCTAGCAATTCAGTTGCACCAATTTATACTGAGGTCAGAACTGGGTCTGAACTACATGCTTGAATGAAGCGGCGTAATCGGTTGATTAGTGAAGAAATGTTGGCCCTTTATGAGCCGAGGACCGTTCAGTCTTCAGTGAACATCATCTTTACCAGGTCTGGCTTGAAGCACTCCTCCTCCACCAGCTTCTGAGGCTGCAGCACAAAGATCACAGTTAGCTTGCAGGGTGGCATTTTCACTTCACAACATTTGGTTTTTCAAAACGTCTCTGTCGACTTTCGCACCCAGACTCCAGGGGCTCATTATTGTAGATTCAAACATTAAACGATTAACTACTTACTGTGCCGTATCGCAGCAGAGTGGGAACTCCAGTCAACTTCAGGGTCTTCTTGAAGTCATTGTTTGGATCCTTCCAACTAAAGTGCAAGGCAGACATTACTGCAACAAATGTCTACCTACAGTTTTCAAAACCAACAGCAATATCAGCTCTGTGGCTATGAAATAAACTAAAAACATAAAACGCAATTTGGGGAGGGGATGCATTATTCACTCAATTTATTTCAAACATAAACAGCTCAGCGCTGACCAAGCTGGATCTACCACAAGTTGTCGACTATGAACTTGAAGAGACATTGTCTAAATGTATGAACATGTATGAAAAAAAAAAAATTATGAAATTTTTTCCAAATGAAACATAAAAATAAACTCTCATCAAGCAAATCTCACTGCAATTCAAACACTTCACTGACGCAGTTATTATGTTTGATATCTAGTGTCCTTGTGTCATACTGCAGTCAGCAATTCAGGTGGTCAAGAAACATTTCATCAATATTTCTCTTAAAAATGAGAAGAAGAAGAAGAAGAAGGAAGGAAAAGGAAGAAGAAACACACACACACACACACATATATATATATTATTTATTTTTGACTAAACATTTATTGTGCAAATAATGCAACAATAAACTGTTACATAATCGGTTCAAAAACTAAAAAAAAACAACAACAACAATGAAGCAGAAGAAGAAGAAGCTTACTATGGTCTATCTCCAACTTGACAATAAATGAAGACGGAGCCCTCAGGAAGATGAGTCAGCTGCCCTCTCACAACTGGCTCAGCTGGAAAAACAAAAACAAAACAAGAAAAAAAAAAGTTTAATGCAAAATAAATAAATTAATATTTTACAGCAACAAATGATAAAACGTAACGCTGCTACCTTTCACACAATCTGGACACCAGCTCTTTCCCTCGGCGTCTTTGTTGCCGGAGAAATACGCGAAAATATCCTTCCCTTTCCTCCCAGACACCGCCTCAAGGAACTCCTCGTATCCGCGGACGTTCACTTCTTCATAAGCGGCCATGCCGTCGACTGAGGAGACGTGAAGGCTGACCGGAGCTCTCCTGTCTGAGCTGCGACGAGAACGGGCTCAGAACTCTGGAGTTGAGACAGTAAAAATGAGGAATCGGGAGTTGAAGTATTACTTCCGGGTCGAGCAGCGGTTCTTCAAGCGATCGCGCACGAGAGTTCGGCTATGTATGGCGGGCCGTTTTAACATAAAATCGGTTTCACTACACTTACTTTTTTTTGTAGAAATCTAACATTGGTTCATGACAAGATGTGTTAGTTAATTAAGAGGTCTCTAATTATATTTTGACTTGACAAAATAATTATTGGAGATATGTGGAATTACATTCTAACTGGTAGAAATGACTTAAAATTTACCATGAAGTTGTAGGAATGTCGCTACAATAAACTGTTGACTGTATTTAACATATATTTCAGATATCAGTATGAAATTGTCTCTAGCCATTAAGTAAGTTTTATAAATTTGCCTTTTTGTTCTGACTAGTTATATTTCCAGTTAAAGATGTCTTAATTGTACTCTTATTTTTTAGATGTCAGGTACTCAGATTAAATTAGTCCAAATTAAATTGCAAAAAATGACAGGTCAAAACTTTTAAATATTGTTTGACGAGTCAAAATTCCTTATAAAATTCTAAAAATGTCTCAAATTGAATTAGACATTGTGAAAAATGTTTATTCTAGATGCCTTGGAGATATATTGAAAAAAAAGACTCATCAAAATGTTCTTTAGAACTAGTATTATTCATTATAGTCAAAATGTAATAGCAGATATATTAAGTTCCCATTCAGAATAATTAAATTGCGTTTTTAGATATCAAGAATGGAACGTCGGACAGGTAAACGAAGTCAATTTTATGTTAAAACAGCCTGCCATAAGATTGAGCCGGTCGCATAGTCTTTCTTTTATTTAATTATTTTATATATACAATTGTTAATATATGAATTATACTTTTTACAAATGCTTATGTAGCAAATACAATTTTATTTTATTTGTTTGCTTATAAATGTTGTTATCAAAAAAAAAAGAAGAAAAAATAGCTACTTCCGCTTGTTGTTGTCATGGCGCCGTTTCAAACTGTTGTCCAGACTTCACGGGATTGTAAAACCTTATTCTCGGTGTATGTTTTAGTTTGGTATTCTGCCCGTCGGTACATTCTTTAAGTCCAGACTCTAACAGCCGGCTATAAACGAAGACTAAATGGCGGAGTCGTCAGTTTTGGGGTTGACCTGAAAGTAAACGAGGCGCATTGAGAGGTTGCGTTAGCTTGCTCGTGCTAATAGGTGTTAGCATTAGCTTTAAATTATTGTTTACATTTGTTACCATTGTTTTTTATGGCGATTGTCGCTGCAATGCCAGCACTGCTACCGGGACTTCAGAACCAGGAAAGAAACTGGGTTTATGTAGGCTCAGCCCGACACGTAAACAGCAACGATTCAACAGCTAGGACGTCCCAAACAAAGGTAAACAGATGTTTAAGTTTTCAAGCTATTTAGCTCAGCTTTCGTATTCCACTAAAGTCAATAAATTAATTATGCCACCATTACCTTTTAGAGATGCTTAATTATGTAGAAAAGCTTATAGTTCTATTCAATATAGTCCTATATTGAATATATATTCAATATATAAATATATATAAATATAATCATAAATATATGTATATATCCAGGGTGCATGTCAAACAGCTAAGCTAAACAGAAAATAAATGTAAATTTACTTATAGCTTAACCTTCACTTTGTCTCTTGTGAAATAACAAAGCAATTTCACTTGTTTTACAGACACCTAAAGCATTTGTCAGAAACTAGTCCGACACAAAATGTATTTCTGGGATTGTCATTTCTTCGACAGCTGTTGTTTAACGAAGCCATTCCAGTGAGTGTGGTCAACCGTGCCACTCGTGTGGGCCCTCCAGCTCCCATTGTGATAGAGAGGCTGCTTCCACGTCCGGAGATGCGCGAGAGCCCGGACAGCCTCCGCAGCTCCCGCAGCTTCACGGTGCTCTCCGAGGAGAGGCTGCAGGCGGCTGTCAAACTGGCCAAGCGAGACCTAAGGCGAAGGAACCTCGGGTCACTTGCAAAGACCCCACCGAAACATTTGCAGGAGGCCTCTGTCTTTGAAACAAGTGATGCGGAGCTGCTTCGGGTAAGCTAGTCTTAACTAGAAAAAGAAGTATCCCAATAGTTATTCAAACAAAGGATGAAATAACTATTTTCTTGTCTCTGTAGGAGCTGGCAGCGGCTCCAGGCAAGCGAGAACCTAACGTGGCCAAGTCAAAGGAAAAGAAGGCCCCGATCGGTGCTAAACAACGAGTATCCCAAAAAAATCCTTCTTCTTTAATGCCTGCTGTTGGCCAGTCTCCTCCAACAAGAGACCCCGGTTTAAGGCAGATGGAAGGAGGCAAACCGGGACAGTTAAGCAACGAGATCCGCAAACTGCAGAATGAGCTGGAAACGTACATTAGGAAAGTGGAGGAACTGGCTGATCGAGGTAATTTGTTTGCTCATTCTGACCTAACAACAGTTATCGATTAACCTGTTGGGGGTTTTTTTTCGGACGATTAATTCATAGTGACTACCTCCATCAAAGAAAAACCAGATCAGTGCATTTTTGAAATAGACCCAGTTAGCAAAGTCACATCCACATTCAGTGATTTTTTTTTTTCTTTCTTTTTTTACTGTATGTTGATCACGATCAGGCCTTTCTGCAGGTGAAAAACTGGAGGAGTCTTTGGAACCGGAGGAGCAAATCAAGCTGGAGTTAAGAAGACAGAAACAGGCTGCGCGCTCAGCACGCATCATATATGTTCTGCAGCGACAGGTATTTATGTTTTAGATAACAGATAATGTGATAAAGTATGTTTTCTGTGCCTTCAGCTGTGAATACTGTTCTTTCAGGTTAAAGAGATACAAGATGATATTGAAAAACTCAAAAGAGAGAAAATGTGGGAGACAAAAAAGGTAGGTGGGTCTTTTTTTCATAACTGAGTGTTAGAGCTGTGCTTGGAATGAGAATAATTGAATCATTAGAAAAAAAGTCGTATGACTGCAAGTCGAAATAATACAGGAATAGCAAAATGAGAAAAAAAGTTGTAGGACAATACATCGGAAATGGTGTGAGAATAAAGTCAAATTACAAGAAAAAAGTTACATCACAAGAAAGGAAGCTAACTTTTTCCTCTAATTTTATGACTTTCATCTGGTGTTTTTATTGCTAATATATGACTTTTGTTCTCATAATATCATCATTTTATTCTCATTATTTCTCATTATGAAAGAAAAAAGTCTTAGCCTGGCCCTAATACTCATGAATCTACAATTATAATATTTTTAAAGAAATTTCAACTCTAATTGAGTTTTTTTTTTCCCCTGACAAGTCCATAATGAGCAACAATATTCACAACTTTACAAAAACAACATTCACTTTGTAGTTTTTATCTGCACGTAGTTTAGAACTACATAATTTTAAATAACCGAAAGTGACAAAACTTGAAGGAATGTGTGTTTTTATTTTTACTCGTTTGTCCCTCACAAACAATAGTGTACAACCTGCAATTCTGAAAGCACACCTCCAAGATTCAGTCTGCTAAAACAGCAGACCACACTGTGCTGCTTTAGTCGGTCTCGGTGATAAACTCGGCGACTTTTCCTCTTCCCTTTTCAGTCCGTGGCGGTCAGGAGGCTGGCGGCCGCCCACCGCGGCGCTCTCAGGGCCCTGCAGGTCATCATCCATCAGCTCTCAGATCGACCTCACAGCAAGGTGCCCCCTCATTACAAAGAGCTGGGCCAGCTGATCCGGCAGCTGTCTCTGTGCTCGGTTAAGATGGAATTGGACCAGGGGTCGGCTGTACCTGAGACGGCCCTGGATATTCTGCAGAAACTGGAGGTGGGGAACGAATGTTGTTGTTTTATGTTACAGCGGCTCATTATGGACTCCATAATCTCAATTAGTGTTGAAATTACTTTGAGAGACTTTTATTTTAAAATTTTTGATAATTTCAATTAGACTGCTTATAAAAATAGATATATTTTTGGGGTTTTTTTTCTTATAAAATAGAATAGAACTAGTTAATTCTTGTTTTCATCGTATAATATAATTTCCCTGTTGTTGTTTTTACATTTTTTCCTGTCTCCTTTAAGGTAATTTCTGCCTCGTTATGCAAATGAGGAGGGGTGGTGTCAACTTCTGCCTATTGATTTATTAGCATTGCACTGATTGGCTCCAACCAGTGTGTTCCTGAAACACTCAAAAGCTGAATAGGTATAATAGCACTTTGCACCAATCTGACGGCAGAATCACAAAAATAACATGATTAAGAGCAAACAAATATCTCTGTTGTTGAGCTCTGTTGTCTATTTACTCAACAATTAAAATGAAATGAATCACAATTAACTAATTGTGATTCATTACAGTTAATTAACTGCAATTAAAACTTTTAATCTAGTCCCAAAAATGGATCCAAGCTTTATACAGTATCAGTTTGATTTAAATATTAATTTTATAATAATTAGTTTTAGAAGTTGAGATTACATATAGAAGTTGAGAGTTATTTGAATGTCTTCATCTTCCTAAAACAATGGCTTAAGTCTTTTTTTTGTTTTGTTTTTGGGGGGGGATTTTGGCCAGAAAAATAAAAACTAACCTTCTCTCTTGGCAAAAAATGATTTAGGCAAAATAAACAAAACAAACAAACAAAAAAAAAAACATTGACTAAAAAAATGACATAAGCCGTTTTTTAGGAAGGTGATGATGTAGTGCGAGGGTTGGTTATTTTGTTTTTCGGTTCTTCATTATCGTGCTTAATCCGGTACCTAAGCCTTTCTCTCCCTGACTCCCTGCAGATTTTAGACTCAGTCCTCAGCAAACACGAGGCGCTGGAGAAGCTGCAGGCCCAGACCCGTCCTCCACGCAGGACGTCTCCTCATCGCAGCGCGTCCCCCGCCACCGGGCCCCACGGTCTCAGCATGCTAACTGCTCCGGGCCCTCACAGACCCGCAAATCCTAGAGGATCTGTTTGTGGTGGTAAACGTGTTTTGTTTTTTTCTCTTTCACCTCAGTGCATTTCAGGATTTCTATTTGTGCTCAGCGAGTCATTACAGCTCCAAATCAAACTGTTATTTTCTACATCTGCTCCATGTATTTTAGGTTTCTTATCTGTTTGTAAGCTTTTTTTTTTTTTTTTTTTTTTTTCTGTTTTTTTGCTCTTACAGTCACTCTGACACAAACCACCTGTTGTTCCCCTTCTGTTTCTGGAAGCCACCATACAGCTTTTTTAGTATTACTTTTTGTTTGTGTGTGTGAGTGTGATTGTGTTTGGCCTCCCTCTGCGGTTAAGTGGTTGCACCCAGGTTGAAAATTGACGTGGAGCCTCGATTTAGAGATAGAAAATAGCAACTGAAGTGCAGAGCGGTGGCCTTTGCCCCCCCTGCTGCTCAGCTTTATGAGCAGTTAACTCCCGCTGGCTTTTATTGAGCTGAAAACTATCCTCTGCAAGAGATGACATAAACGCCCACAATGAGCTTTATCTGCAACTCCTGCAGTCAGGGAGGATTGCGTGGAATCTATTAATACATTTTGCAGTTGCCAAAATGTTCAGAGTGAACTCTTGTTTGTTACGGTTTCAAACGATTTTACGTCGAAATCTTACTGTAATTTACTGTAATAAATTAAATAATTTAATAGTGAACCGAGTTGTTTTTATCTCCGCTGGAAAAGTTTGAAAACGTACCTTGAAAATGCTTGAAAAGTTCTTGAATTTCAATGTGAAGGTTAAAATGTGCAAACTCTGCTGATTTCTGCGTCTGTTGTGTCTGTTCAGATGTGAACAAATCAAAGTTTCTGCTCTCCATTTGTGCCCGCAGGGAGAAAAGTTGTGTCACAAAAGCTGAAACCGGCCTCCCACCAGCCTCTGGAGGCTGGTGTGCACAGCGTCGGCCAGCAGAGGGAGCTGCAGAGACTTCCTCAGCCAAACACGAACCACCAGAGCAGGCGGCACCCGGGGAGGAGAAAAGCTGACGTAATGAAGGTGCTTGACGTATTTATTGGGCCAGTTATTTACATTCAAAGCATCTGTCTTTGTAACTATGTCACGGTCAATATTTATTGACTTACTGAAAATGCGTCTCATCCCGACCAGATTAGAGATGCAGGTTTCCGGCAGCCGACAGTTTCCTCGCAGCTCCGAGTCAGTCAGCTGCCTCAGCGGGAGAAGTCTGTTCCCTGGATCCCGACGTCGCCCCGCTCTCCTCCTCAACAGCAGTAAATCTTTATGAAAGTTATAAACAATAATAATAAAAAGAACTGCAACTCTGCTAAATTGATAACCTGTTTGATTTTAAGGTGACAGGTAGCAGGAAAAAACTATTAAATAAGTCAGAATTTGTCGTTGTAAAAATGATAAAAGTCCTATTTTGCTGTAGAATACTTTTCTATCTCTCCATAAGTAGGCAAGACTTTTTATAAAAAATAAAATTTAAAATTCAAAAAGTAAAAGGTGACAAAACAAACAATTTTCTTTTTTTTAAATAAGGAAAAAACATTATTGGCTAAATTGCAAGAAAATCTGATGATAATATTTTTGAATTCACTGTTGAATTGGATAGCAAAAGATGCTTAATAGGAGATGTTTTTATTCCCCCAGAATTTGAAGCAGGTAAAACTAAAACCAGTAGAAACAGACGAAGAAGTGTTTATTTTAAGTATACATTTTTTTGTACAGTTTTAGCTTAATCACTGTCCGGAGTTTGTTTTTCTTTTAGCAAATGTCCTTTTTTTGAGTCTGAATACTGAAATGAGCAATTAATCGGTTACTAAATTACCCAACGATTATTTCAATGATCGATTAATCATGAATCACGATTAACTCAATTAATCGTTTCAGCCACACTATGAAATCAAGTGAAAATAAATCAAAACCTTTCCAGGATTCCTTCATCTGATTTTCTGACAGGATCATTTCTCTTATTTACGTCTGTCTTTGCTCGTACCTGCGGCTTTTAACCCCGTGCTGATGTCCCGACAGAGCGCCTCAGAGGTGGAGGCCGGAGCCCCGCTGCCTCTTCTCCCCGGTGAAGCCTCCGCTGAGCCCACCAGGAGAGCATCAGGCGGAACGTCAGTCAGAACCCGAGCCAAGAGTGAGCGCCGCCACGCAGCCAGCAGCTCCGAAAGAAGCAACGAGGTGAGAATCACCTCTTTTTTTCTTTTTTTACATCTTCCACTTTGCAATTTGCTTCAGAGTGAATCAGTGCCATTTCCCAGATTAGTCGTTTTGTGATTTTTTTTATTTTAGTGTTTTTTTTAAATTATTTTATTTCTGCTCATTTCAGCTTCATTCCATAAAAGATCTGACCCTGCAAGAAGAGAAAAATGCCAAGTGGATGAAATGGAGTGGAAATGAATTTTAATGAGCCCCTTACTCAGTATTCACTGAGTCATTTCTAACCTTCATGGCAGACCCCACTTGCTACAAAGCCACAGGCAACACTCCGATTCTGATTCAAAGTTGTTTTTTTGGCCCATAAATTAATCTAGACACAATTGAGGCCATTCCTCTTTTTGAGTGATTAGTGATTGGTGCGTTTCCGGTGCTTATAAGCGTCGCATTGATTGAGTATTGCACATACACGCTCTTTTAATCAACTGTTAATTACTACACTTGTGGATTCCTATTAATCCGTAGCCAGCAGCCCATCCACAGCCAGGGATGAGGATTATAAGTTATTCATGTGAAAGATTTAATCAAACTTCTGTTTGGCATCATGTAAGAATCGCCGGCTATTTTTTTTAAAGGACGTCTTATCAAGAGAAGATGACTACGCAGCTCAGCGACAAAGAGGCGTCACGCATTCAGAGATTAAGGTATGTCACTGATACGAACAAAGTGTTCATGACATTGTGTTATAGCCACGATGGTGTATTTTATTGGAATTTTGTTTAACAGACGAACACAAAGGGGATCGTCTGTAGAAGAAAACCGAAACATGGTTTTCCAAAAAAGTTTCACAGATAAAATTCAGAGTTAATGCTTCGTAGAATCACCTGTTGTTGCAGTTGCATCAAAACATTTATGGGTGTGTCTGCACCGTCTTTGGACATACAGACTGAAGCTGCTGTCCCTACGATTCTGCAGTGAAGCTCAAATTCAGTCAGAGTGGATGAAAAATGCCAGTCACAGTTTTAAAGGGGCAATACGGTGTTTTTTCCAGGCATACGGTGCACATAGCCTATATATATATTATATATATATATATATTTTATTATTATTTTTTTGACTGAAATATGAGAAAGGTAACGCAGTGTGAATACCTTTGTATCTCTGTGTGAATTATTCAGCAGCGTTTCAAACCAATGTGAGAACGTTCAAATTCAACACGCATAACAAAACAGGTTGAGGTCTGAGAGGATAATCACTTAACGGTAATTGTAAATATAATATGTAAACACAATAGTTAAAGTAATACAATATGTTTTTAAAAAATGTTTTTAATCTCTTATAAACATTCACATTGTATTAATTAAGAAAAAATAATGATCTCATGTCACTCGGGAACAATCCTGCTGCTAAATCTCTGTGCCGGTGCCAGTCCGTGGCAGGAATCCACACAGCAATCAGCCAGAGCAACTCAAACAACTAATCATCGCAATCATATGTACGGCTACAACGGGAGTGATGCCGGCGGCGAAACTATCCCCCAGACAAAAGATTAGAAATTAAAGTAAGCTGTCGAGGGAGTACAAGGGAAAATACAAGTAGAAGGGAAAGCAGAGTTTTTAGCCTCGTTGACCGATAAAGATTTCCTAATTAGCGACTTGGGAGTGTGACAAGAGCCGAGGACAAGGTGCAGTCAGCGCTTTGTCCAAACAGCATTAATTGTCATCCCAGTGAATTTTCTTTTTTCTTCACAGCTAAATTTGTGATTTCATGGAAGGAAACATTGATATCACTTAAACTCAACTCAACACTTACAGTAGAGCTGCTGGTTTTGTGCTTCAAAAACCTGCTACGTGCAAATGTTTCATTTTGCGGCCGATGTCCGATCACCATTTTTTCAGTCAGATATAATTTCTCTTTCAAAGCTTTTTTTTTTTCGTTGTTTCTTTAGTCCTAAATGTGCTTCACATAGTTAATTATTCATTTTTGTTCTACAAGCTCTTAGTTACTACTCTCTGTTGGACAGTTAAATTGGTGATAAGCAGCGTTTCTGTAAACAAACACTAAATGTTTATATCGGGACTGGAGGGATTGTCGCCTGAGAGAGAGAAAGCAGTTGTTGTTACACAATTCTGCAGCTCAACTGACAATTTAAGCCCACATATAAAGCATATTTAAAATGTCTTAAATTCATGTAGCTAAAATTAAGGCCTTAAAATGTCTGAAATTCATTTTAAAAAGTAAATTGGCCGTTACTATGTTACAGAAATATTTAATCTTATTCCATTTTTTTTCTCGTGTGACTTTTCTGTTTGTGTCACACTCAAACATGTTCATTGTGTTCAGCAATTTGAGACATTTGAGGCTACCGATAGCTAGCTACCTTGCTAGCTTTTTTGAGCCTATCACGGTTAAGTGAAACTGTATCCCCAGTGGGCTGGAAGACGTTTGTACGTTTCTGTGGCGGTGGAGACATAAGCCTTAAATTCTTTTTGTAAAGCACCTAAAAAGTCTTACATTTGAGTTAGTGAAACCTCCAAGCTGTTTTCAGCAACTTATATAAGCATTTAACAAAATGTGCTAAACCTTTGGAGTAAAATATGTGTCTTTGCACAGAAAGATACGAATCTAAAATTCCACCTTGAGCTCCCAGATCCATTTTAAGTTCCTTCACCATTTGCCTATTTCCTGTCTTCATATGTACATCGGTAGCCATGCAAAACACTCTTGTTTGATTCCTTTAGGACATTCTAACCTACAACAAGGCCATTGTGGGAAATGATCGACAAAAACTTTCACAGTAAAACAAGTATTTCTGAAAAGAGCCTGCTGACACATCTCCTGCTTAGAATCCAAGAACGACCAAGTTCCTTGATGCCATTTTTATTGTCGTTTTCTGGAGAATATTCCTCGTCTCATTGGTTAAAGGGAATGCAATTCATCCGCTGTAGAGCAGCTTGTGACATTAGCATGTTTTGGTTCACAGGTCTGAAGTCGTTTTCCAGAATCAGTGGGCTGAGGAAGCTGAGCACGGCGCCAGAGAGGACGGCCATCGACTCTCTGGTGAAACACTGGTGGGGAGGATTTTATCCGTTACCTCTGTGGCGTCAAACATTTCCAGTCATTCTGTTACATGCACATTTTTTAAAGACATTTACCTTCTTACCCTCCAGAGTATACAGTGATCCTGCTTGTTTCGGGTCTTTTAGCAGGAAGGAGTGGCGAAGAACCAGCCTGACAGATCTTGGAGGATACGGCTCCCTGAGCATGCTGATGAGATGGTATGTTATTCGGAGCTGAAGATTAGGTCTGTCGCAATAAAACAATTAATCGCATGATAAATTAAAATGAGCTCAATTCCTATTGGCATGATTTATCGTTTTTCTCTCTTTCTACAAAAAAACTTGATGACAAAATTCTTTACTCTGCTGCTTTCGTCTCAATTGGCCTCCTTTTTCTTTTAAGAACAATTTTGTTTCCAGAGACTTCATAATTCATTTTATTTGCTATTTCTGTTGTACTGTTTATTTAATTTGGACATTTAAAATGTTTTCCAGTTCCAGTGTGAAATGTTCACTTGAATTATTCATGGCATAGTTCTTGCGCTACTATGCCATGAACAACAGTATTATCGTTTATCGCGATAACTTGCAGGACAATTTATCATCCAGCAAAATTTGTTATTGTGACAGACCTTTTGAATATTCTTGTCTAGTTACCAGTCACTATCGCATCAAAAACAACAAGAACTCATGATAAGATTTTGCCTGCGTTTTGTCACCTCGCTGTAAATTGTCACTTTTAGGCAGCAGGCGATCACTTGCGGCTCGTTGAGCATCAGGAAGAAGATCTGTTAAAGGACACCGCTCCCGATGCGTGGGCCGTAAACACGGGCATGAGGGACATGAGCTGGCGTGGGCTGCAGGCCTCTACCCTGGAGAGCATGCTGCTCCGGATGGAGGAAATACAGGTGAGAGTCGCCCTGCCAGGGGGTGGTGGGTGAAAAACCAGCTAAAGGTCACGATGCAACCTCAAAGGTTACCTGTAATCGGCTTATTTATAGTGAGCTGTGGGGACAATTGCTGCTTACTGATTTCCCATCTAGAGGCCGGCGATCAGCATATTAGACTTTGATTTTCTGGGTAATGTGGCAAAAAAAAAAAAAAAATAAAAAATATATCCAGGATTCAGCTGTTATTTTTAAAGCACTTCAAGTGAAATTTTTATAAACCTTTATTTATGGTTCATTTGGTACTTAATTATTGATAATTTAAAGCTGCATTATGTAACTTTTATAAAAATATGTTATTCTTTCCCCGCATATTTGTTAAAAGTATTACTATGTCCCGACAAAATAATATGTGAAAAAATTGAGCTCTTCATCCTCCTTGTGGTCCTACTCCCCCACTTGGTCAGAAACAACCAATCAGAGCCAGAAGGAGTGGCTTATCGCTGTCAATCAACACAGTCTACACGCTTCTCACGCCTTCCCCTTTGTTCCATGCGAGGCTACAGCTAGTTCCCTACATTTGAGCCCGTCGTGACTTCTCAGGCTAGTTAGCTTAGCCACCAGTGACGGCGGATAAACATTTGTCCTGTAATCATAAGTTGCTTTTCCCCCATTTCTACTTTGAGCAGCGTGTAATCAAGCATGACTGACGGCGCCAAAACCATTCTCCTGCCTCTGATTGCTTGTTTGCGCCGTTTCTGCAGATGGCATTGGGACCACAGAGAAGAGACTGGGGATCTTGATTGGCTGTCTCATGTTATACTGTCCCGATTTAGTGAATATTTGAATAGATATGTTAAAAATATATACATATGTTTTTATAAAGTTACATAAAACCTTTAAAATTTAGTGTTTAAAGCTTCTCTTTTTTATGTGTTTGGTCAGAGAGAAGAAGAAGTAGTGAGAAGGCGGTTCGCGTCCATCGCCTATTCAGACCCTCTGTACTGGGAGCGCTCAAGAGCAACAGGTAATAAGAACCAAAAAGACCCAACAGAACTACTCCATTTACAGTTAAAAATCTTCTGTAGCCTTGTTGCTGAGAGAGTCTCGACCCAGGTTCTTCCTGTAGATGGAGACAGAGCTGGCGCTGACATGGAAATGGGAATATTCGTCACTCAAACTGTGTGCTTGACTTTTCTCTTCATCCGTCTGTCACCTCTGTCACACTCTGCCATTTTCCTCTTCCCGTCTCTCTGCTTCTCCCAGGATCCCAGCCTCATGCTCCAGGCTCCAGGCCGGCCTCTCCTCAACCCATTAGGCTCACCAAGCCGGCGCTGAAACAGACTGCCGCAGCCGATATTATTCTGGAGAAACCCATAGAGGCAGGGTGGGTTGTGCTTTCTTTCTTCGCCCGTAACTTTATTCATCTCCCGTCTTTTTCTAAGAGTATCACCTGGAGGCCTGCATGAAGGGTTGACCCATTTAACTTTGCTGCATATGTTTTCAGCTAGGGTTGTGCTTCTCAGCCTTCATTATTTTTTGTCTTGGATTCAACATAGGGCTGCAACTAGCTACTGTTTTAGCTATCGATTAATAGCTGAATTATTCTGACAATGAAGTAATTAATCAGATAAAAAAAAGGAATTGCCACATTCCACAGAATTTTCATCAAAGTGTTTTTATGCAATATTGGAAATACATTAACGAAATGCAAATTAACAAGTAGTTTAACTCTTATTTTTAAATGAGAAATAAATTCTTGCATAAAATGCAAGAAAAACTGAAGGTAATTCTTTGGATCAACCGATTAATAAATGGATAACATAAGATGCTAAATAGGTGATTTTTTTTTTAGTTTTGGCTTAATTACTGATCAGAGTTTGTTGTTATTTTAGCAATTGGTCTCTTTTTAGACAATCTGTATACTCCAAGTTAGCAATCAATCGATTAACAAATTAGTTAGTGATTTTTTTTCAGTAGTTGAGTAATCTAGATTAATTGCAATCAATCACAATTAATTGTTTCAGACGTTTAGTTGAGCTGTTTGCATTAAAATGAGATCAGAATCACTTTATTGCCAGTAAACTTTGATAGAATGGCGCAAAAATAAGTAATAATAATGAAATAACAAAAAAATGTGAAAAAGGAAAAGAGAGAGGATATAGATTCTAAGTAATCTAAATACATGATGCATCTGGTTTACTTGGAATGTGTTTTCTCGTCTGTAGTAAAAGTGTTCTGGTTGTATATGACTACAGGATGCATCAGCAGTCTCTCTTACAGGAACTCATTCACTTCTGATTGGACGGGAATCAGTTCATGTTTTTCTGTCGATGCACAGTCGGTGTGCGGGGTTGTTTTCCACGTCGTGTGCCAATGTCTTTCAATCGCATTTCCACTGGGAGGCCTCGCTCCTCTCCCAAACTCACTTGGTGGGTGCCGTACCCAGGGCAGAGTCTATTCCTGTCCCTGGCACTGCCCAGAGCCCCTTTTGCTCAGCTGCTTTAATTAATAAAAAGCTTGGAGAAATGCGGAAAAGAGAAAGGATGAGATGAAAACCGGCAACAAAGACAGACCCCTGGAATCGGCTAATTCAGACAAATTTGAGCCACGAGCATCTGCGAATTATACCTTGCCTCAGGTTCAGACTTTGCTCTTACATCCGCCGAGGCAGTGACTCATCTTTTACTCTTTTAGGAGTCATAAAGTAATAGCTCTGCCGGGGTTTTTTTTTTATTAATTTTTTTTTTTTTTTGCCAAACATGCCCCAGCTGCTTGAAAAAGTCGAGCACTTGATGTGTATAATTTGTTTTCAGCGATATCTGGCTTTGCAGCCTCTTCACAAGGACATGGTGATTTCTGCTCATTTGTTCTGTAACTCCTTGGAATCCCTGTGGCATTAAAGATACTCACATCCTGCATCCTCTGTTCAAACTAAGACTGCATTTTAAAAGCACCCAGCTCCTCTCTGAACATGCACAGTGTCCAGACATGTTATGGCAAACAAACTTGTCTCTTTTGACTGGTTTCAAAAGGACAAGTTTTGCTTTTTAATGAGTCTTTGTGCAGAAGTTACTCTCAGAATCAACAGTTTTCTTTGATCTCAGTGCGACAGAAATATTGGACCAACAGTGAAACTTATTTTTGATAATAATCTTCACAGCGCTGTAGCAGAGCTTTAAACTTTGGTGTTTGAGTTATTACAGCGTACATTTTTCCCTCACTAACCTAAACGTTTCACTCTGTAAGATGTGTTCGGTAATTCACTTCCTTACTCGTGAATAATTGGTTTTATCTCCGCGGTCTCACGCGTCTCATCATAGAAAACATGTTTCAATCATTTGCTTTCTGCAAACGTTCCCTTTTACAGAATAACAAACCCGCAGCTTGTGAGCTTTACTGCCTGATGTTTTGCATCTCAAAAAGTGCAGTGATGGTTCACATTAACACGAACAAGAAGTCTGATTGATTTTAATTCTTCAAATGGATCGCTCACAGTGAATAGTCACCCCATTCAAACAGGAAAAAGCCTACTGAAATAAGAGCTCTTATCAAGCTGTGTTTATTATTCACTAGCTGGAGATGGGCCGTCACTTTCGGAGAAAATCACTTGAAGATTAACTCATTACTACTAATTAGTTTTGTTTAATTTCACTGTCAAAATGTCAAGATCACTTGTCACGTCGTTAAATGCGTCATTGTTCAAAATGATGTTTAGAAATATGAAATGATCCAATGTTGACATCTTATTTCTCAGAGGTCAGCTTGACTTTGCACAGAAACGTCTATGGAAAAAAAGCAAAAAAATCCATTTGCTCGTGTTTAATGGCGTGAGTCCAGTAGAGAGAAATTACGACCTTAATAAGTTATCTTTGTCAGATACTGCTATGAAGAATCTAACTTTAGGTGCTAAACTTTTATTGAACGTGTTTAAATATAATGAGCCTGACTAGACGATGTAAACTTCAGTTTGACTGGTCAGTGTTTCTTTTTCTCTCGTGTCGGAACGTGATTTGGATGAGGAACAGAAACTCTTTTCCCCACAATCTGCTCACTTTTCCACCATTTATCAAATTAGTGTGCGATTTATTATGAGCATGAATAGAGCAATCTATTCCAGGTGCTGATTGTTTTATTGAACTTTCTTTCAGAATCAAAAACTTGTCCCTGAAATTAAAGTGAAGCTGTATGGGAGAGATTTTGGCCGAACCGCACAGTGGTCTAAAACAATATTTGTGCAACACGAGAAAGAGCATAAGCAAAGTTTGGATCAAAGAATATTGGGTTATATCGTTGATTTTTATCTTGTGTTGCTGATGGATGATGTTTACATGAGTCGTCAATTCAAGACTCTTGTTGTAAAGACAGTGTGACATGTGCCAGCTGCTTTTTTCTGTCTGAACTAATCCTCGTACCAGCAAAAACAAACAAAACCCTGCAACAGTATTTCTTTTCAAGTCGCTGGTGATCAGAATGATGAGTTCATTTACTTCCTTAATTTGCACCGACTGGTGTTTGGCAAAATACAAAATCATATTTTTTACTTCTGATTTGAGAGCTCAACAAATCTTCGCGCTTCCACGTTGCTGCAAAAGCAACACTCTTCAGTGTGGATGTCGTTCCTGATGGAAGACGTCTCAGCTAGCTACGGTGGCCATGCTAACCAGGTTGAACATTCATGTGGGGAAGTAGCATAGAAAAGAAGAAGAGAGAAGTGCGTACACAGGAGTGATTGACAGCGCTAAGACTCTCCTCCTTGCTCTGATTGGTTGTTTCTGACAGTTAGCGGTGTATTTCTGCAGATGGCAGTCGGACCACAGAGACTAAATTTATTATCGGTCTGATATAATACGGCCACGACATGATGGCGGTTTTAACAAATATATATAAACGCTACATACTGAACATTTAAGGAAGCACAGTGAGGTTACACTCGGATTTCAAAGTAAACTTTATTATGTGCAATGTGTAGAAACGTGCAGATCAATCAGGCCACAAAAGAGAGGAAGAGAAAGTGAGGAAGATAAGGCAAAGAGTATAGTCAAATGACTGTTTCTTCCTTTTAAAATTCTTGGAGAGTCATGAATTCCATGTTTTTGGTAACACACAGAGACGTCTGTTTTAGTAATGCGTTGCTGCTGTGTGAAGTGTATAAATCACTCCTATAAATTGCTAAAGAATAAAACCCCGCCGACTCTCAGACACGCAGTCAGACTGCACCGCTGCTCTCAAGATGAATAATTAATAACTCCCCATGGCAGAAAGGCTAAAGAATATATGTTGAATGCTATTTCTATTGCTAATTTCAATATTTTCTTAAGGAAAATCCGATTGGGCTAAACTTGCTGTCGGCTTTGCAAGTCCGTTGAACGGAAACTGTCGAGAAAATTCTGATTAGTACATGATGTTTTACTTTGACAGAGCAATTAGCCTCCTTAATCCTTTCACCCAACATTTTTCTTTTTAGATTTTGAAAGCTTTGTACTCAAACATTTTCTCAGGTTTTATGTCGCTGATTTTTCCAGACATCTTCAAAAAACAAAAAAGCCCATTTAATCAAAACGTTTGAGTCTGAACAGAGTTTAAGACAGGATGGAGAGACAGCGTTGATAAAAAGTCTCAGTTTTACATACAGCAGCTGATTGGAGGAGCTTTGCCCCCTCTTACCCACTTCCTGCGGTAAAACGAACAGCAACAACAACATCATATAAAAGCCGTTTAGTTTTGCATCAATTTTATTGTTGCGAAAATTAATCCTCTCCCACTGTTGACTCTGAACATGGTTGTCGCAGGAAGTTTAATTTTTGGGATTTGGAGCAGAACAATGTGTGAAGAGATGGTCGTGTTTGTTGTTTTATAGCTGACATTCCTCAGCCCAGGGAGAAGAAGCATCCAGCCCCTTCCCCGGGCTTTGTGAAACACGTGCTCATTCGGAGACGACGCAAATTTCTGTCACTTTGCCTATCGCTGGAGGCGTTTGCGATTCCATTGTCTGATAACAGACGCTCTCAGGCTGCTATTCGGAATGCTTTTTCCTGATTTGATTTGTTATAGCGGAGCAGAGTCGAGAAATATAAATGCTGAACATGTTTTAAAAAATAAATTGGAGTTGAAAATGAAAAATTTGTTCAGCGTTTTTTTTTTTTTTAACAGGTGTAGCGACAGTTTTGTTCTCCTCAGAGTGCTGTTACTTCTAGATTTTGATGTGAAACAATAACAGAGACCCAGAAGTTGTTTACATTACACTTCTGTTTGTCCCTGCCATCAGCTCTTACCAGCGCCAACTTAGTCCCTCCTGACTACTTTTCTTTTCCAAAACAACATCTATTCTCGCTCTGGCCGCCTTTCTCTTCGCTCGTGTGTGAATGCTTCTGAGCGACCGCTGAGACAATGCGGCGTGCGATTTCATCTTTTTGTTCACGAGCAAAAAGGAAGATAAGATTTACTGTACGTATCCATGGTGAGCGGCCCAGATCCAGAACCTGGATAGTACGGACCGACCCGCTGCTGCTCCGTCAGCAGGTCAAACAAATCAAAAAGAGAGACGAAAGCCCCACTCAGCAATACTGGAATGCGTTCATTTTGTTTTCCCGTTTGAAAGATATATTTTATAGCAGATTTGCAGTTTGAGTTTTAGAATTCTGACTCTGTGAAATCAGTTTCCCCTTCCTGCCAATCTCACTTGATTTTTAACCCTTTTTAATCCATTAAATATTTTTTTTCTTTGCCCAGTTGTGTCATCTGCTTTTCCCCTTGTATTACTGTTTTATATAAAATATAGAAACAGTAAAAAAAACCAAAATAACTTTGATGGAAAATGTGTCAAAATGATCAATAATTTCACTAAACGCTGATCCAGAACCACAAGGCATTCTGGGGGATGGAGGCAGAGGAAATTCTTCTGTTGCTCTCCTGGCCAGCTAAGCAAGGTTTGGGGCATCAACAAATCAACTCAATCATTGGTTACCTAGCAACAACCGGTTGAGTAATTGGCGCAGCAGCAGCTTTAAGGTTTCGCCTCATAACTGCTTGAAAGTGAAACATCAACCCGGAGTGAAGTAAGAAACTCAGTGCAACAGATCAAAAGGAGATTGTGCGTGGAACAGAAGAAGTCACATCACCAGTGTTAGCATTTCAGATATTTAAAACAAAAAAGTAATCATTAATTGTTTATTAAATTGTGATATGAGATGCTTATACCGTGATAGGTTTTTCAGCCATATAGCAGTTTGACGCTATGAAGTTTCCTGAAAGTTGCCTGCGCAACAACTATGAAGAGAGAAATGCCGATGCGAACGAGACGGTTAATATTAATTCAATATTTGGAAGCGTGGCCAAAGCGGACTGAAAGGCTTCCTTCACTTCCACCGCTGCCATTGCTAGGCTATGGGCTGGACTACAATCAAAACAGCGCAGAAAATCACAGTCATTGTTCCCAACTTCTGCTCCTGGGTACTGATTGGACCTTTTGAAATTCTATCCGAAACGTCAAACTCAATGGTAGAAAGCCCAGAGGAAGCACCGAAGGGAGATGAAAATTCAACAAAATTGCATATCAAGGCAATGGCCAGGCGAAGTTTAGCATATTCCTGTAACTTTCTGTCATCATTCCTCTCTTTGCTTTCACCTTCAGCTCACAATGTCCTTTTTGCCTTTGTAGTCAGACCAAAATGTAAAAACGCTCGTAGGTCTTGTTTATTTGCCACCATGTCAGAAAAAGCTCGAGTGCCTCCTTGACTCTTATGAATAATACGTGAGCCGGCGGTGGGCTGTGCCGGCGGTCCTCTGATGCCTGTCAGACTGCAGATCAACCAGCTTGAGAGAGGAAACAAAGTTGACTGTGCCACCGCTTTCATATTTATGGCTGTTGTGTTGCCCGTGGCCCCGCCGGTCAATACTGAGGCAAGTTCAGTCGAGGGCCGAGGAGCACAATAGAAAGAAGTCGTTTGCTTGAGAGCTGCTGCAACACTAAATATAGCTCAGCGAGGGATGTTACGAGAGGCAGGCTGATTCGTCTGAACTGAGAGGATTATGAGGCCAGGACTCAGAGATGCCCAGCTGTGGCCATCCTCATCCGTAACGAGGCTCAGACGAGAGAGATGGCCTGCACGCAATACCTTCCTAAAAATAATCATAATCATCCTCAAATTTACACGAGGCAAAGGAAGAAACTTAGAGTGTTTCCACCTCTTAGTCCAGTAGACTCAGTTCGATTGGGATCGTTGCTGTTGGCTTTCACATTGCAATGTGTCAAATAAACCAAACCCTTTGAAAAACCAGTTTTTCTCCTCTCCTGTGGTGGCGCTGCACTGAAAACCACTGAAGAAAACAGCACAAAAACATTTGAAGAAGACCCTGAGCTCAACTTACTTCACAAAATGTAAACAAATATGGAGTGGTGTCAGATTTTACCGGTTGTAGGATTTTTCTTTTGTCTTTGGTAGAAGACCAGGAGCCATTTCTCGCTAGACACGCACATTGATTTTGATAGTATTTACCCAGAATACCCCGTACCACACTTCGGTTCCTGCTTTTGGAGCAGCCTCTAGCCTGCTTCCAGTCACATTTGCACTGAAACGGCATCAGATTTAATGTCAACCGAACTGAGATTTAGTGCTTTTAGGTGGACTGCACCAGAGTTTTCACAACCTCCCTCAGCAAACCAGACTGTCTGGGCAAACAAACTAGAGTTTGATTGACGCAGACCAAACAGGGCTTGTGTGGAAGCACCCTTAGTCTATAAATGGGTGTTTGTTTAGATTGCAAAAACAAAATTGATACACTAGTATAAGTGATGGTACAACTAACTTCATGGGCCTCTTCTTCTGCTCCCCCTGTCACAGTTTCCTGTTTGAGAGCAGCCCAACAGAGGTCCAAACCCAGGACCAACACCTACCCACAAACAAAAGTTTACCCAATTTCAAGGCAGAGAGAAGAAGGACTGTTCTCTCGGTGCCAGGCAACACGCTGAAGAACATCCGCCAGTATAAGGAAGACTACAACGCCTACCTCGATGCTGTGTCTCCAGGGGCCATCGACAGCTTCAACCCCTGGGCCGCTGCGGACAGGTCAACAAAAGTTTCTGACAAGTTGGCAGAGACCCTCTCTTCTTCGTAAACCATCTAAATCCACAAGTTTCTGCAATACTTCACCACATATTTATGTGCTATTTATAGGATAGATTGGGGCATGTGTCAGACTCTAGTTTAAAGTTCATGTCCCATTCTGCTGTTGCCAGCAAATTCGACAAAAATCATGTCACTCCATTCATAGAAACTGTATTAATGGGTAACTCTGAGAGGCCAGCACTACCCCTATACTCCACTAAACTGGTAAGTCAAAGGAGACGGTGAGATAAATAACAGCAGCAATCTAATAAAAACTGTAAAGTCTAACATGCAAACACACTTCAGTTAACACTGCGCACTCCATGTTCCCAAACTACTCATCCACACAGGCACAAGGCTGTAAATAATCTGGCGTCATATAAGGAAGTGTCTAATAAAAGATAAAAACAACAGCAGAAATAAATGTGTTTCGTCCGCCACTCACGAGACACACTCCCAGGTCTTCTGCTTTACAGGCCATGCAAGGTTTTCTACTGCAAGCCCAAGTGATGAGGGGGAAAAAAAAAGAATAATAAAACGCCAATATCCAAAAATGCAAAACATTAAAAAGTGGTTCAGTTTGAGAAACCACACCACCAAGATTAAAACAGCAGAGGCACAATCATCAGTGAACTAACTAGCTAGAAAAAGAATATTTTGTTAGGATCTCCATTTTTTTTTATTTTATTTTTTTTTTTGAAGAGCGATACCAGGCACACGTTTGTTTTACACCCCCTCCCTCGACCCTGACACAGTGCAGCAGCAGCAGCAGCATCTTTACTGAGTGATGAGATGGTAATGAGCAGCAGTGTGCTGGTGTGCAGCCACACCACCTGGAGGATCTCATTTAATCTGTCTGCTGACAGACTGATTGCTACATAGAATCTTAAGCACTGCCAGAACAGAGACAACATACATCCTGGGAGCTATTTTAAGCCCCGCTTCCAACACTTGGCTAATCTCGAGGCGGATAATAACTCAATGTTTAGACGAAGTTCCTCATTTCGAGGCCCAAATTACATTAATATCGGCCAACTCGATTAGTGGTGCGGTAAATATGTAAAAGCGCAGGGAGTTGTTCAGCGCGGCTCAAATCGTATTAACTGTGATGCCTCATCATGGCGAGTCCAATCCATAACAGCTCAGTCTTTTCTCTTGTTCTGCGTCTGCGGCGGAGAATCATTGGTTCTTGTTTTTAGCCTCTAAATCTTCACCAGCACACAATTACTCTGACTCTCCTTTTTCGATTCTCTGACATCTTAAAGATTTGGTGGGGGTGTTTTGGACTTCTCGAGTGCAGTCTCAGCCGTCCCTGCTGTGATGTTTATATGTTTGTTGACCCAGATAATGTTCTAACTTTGGGCTGCGGGAGTTGTCTTCTAGACCCAATGAAAGCACATTTTCACCAGTGTGAAATCTACAGGGAATTACCCCAATAGATGCTGTGTTGCGTCATATATTTAGCCCAGTTGCTGTACTTTGTTCATCATGTGAGCAAAACATTAGATAAATAAATAAAAATAAAAAAAACTTGTATAGTCAATAGTAACCAGAGCAAACGCTGTGTCTGCATTCTCAGCATAAAGTTGAGCTTGTTGAACTCAACTGTGATTGGATCATGGAACCACTAATGAGACTTCGGGTTCTCCAAGGATTAGGATGCGTTCACACCGGCTGTTTGGTCCGCTAGTTTGTTGGTCTAAGTCCAGTTTGTGTGGGGAAGGGCAAACGTGCAGTCTAAAAACCTACGTCTCTGTTCGGTTGACGTGAGACCTGGGTTTCAATGCAAGACCGCTCCAAAAGCAGGAAGCCGACTATCGTGCAGGGCATTCTGTGTAAACCAAAACAAATGCAAGAGGCTAGCACTAGAGGGGAAAAAATGCTCCTGGTCTGTTACCAAAGACAAAAGAGAAATCCTCCTACATCTACTGAAATCTGATGCCACGCCATCTTTGTTTACATTTGAATGAATGGAGGAGAAAACAGACAGTGTGATAACATTCTGGGGGTGCACCGATTTATCGCTGCTGCTTTCCTTAATTTTGGAAGACTGGTGATCGGCCATTACTTATTATGATTTTAATCTCATCCACCTATCTTATCTAATTCAGCAAAGGTCTAAAAATCAACTGCTGTCTTCTTCTGCTCTCCTGTTAAAGCTGTTTGACTGACAGACCGGCATGTTTGCAGTTAACAATAGTCACCCCTCTGTGGCCAAGGCAGAGACTTTCTTGCCATATTTAGCGACATCTCCGAAAAAATAAAACAAGAAAAAAAAACAACTTATCGGCCAAAATGATCATTTTAATTTAATTTTAATTTTAATAATTTTAAAGATCTATAATTGGGAATCAGTCAAAAAAAAACTGCAATCAGTGCACCCATCATTAAAAGCATTCCTTATTTAGGGAATTTGATTTTTGGTTTATTTGCATCTCTAATATGTTTCTAATAGATTAAAAAAGGCTTATGTGGTTTATTAAAAATCTGCAAATGTGCCAATTTATTTTATCACATTAATTGATTAATTGTGAGAATAATCAATGTTGAAAATAGTCATTAGGTGCAGTCCTATATGACATTAAAACTCTCTTTCGTATCTTCTACTAACAGTTAGCGGAGTCAGCGTTACTTAGCAATCTGTGTGTCCATTCCCTTTAAGACGTAGATCTTCACCTTAACTCTGAGATATTCAAAGGGTTGCTAACAATTCCAGAAGGAATAGTCGTCCTTCATCGCTTCTGTAATAAACGATTATTATTATTCATAGCGTTGTTGACATGTCGCCTGCTCTGTCTGACGTTCCTGTTTGTTTCCCTTGCTGCAGCGTGGCGGCGGAGCTGCTGTCGGAGGCGCTGGCGGACGTGGCGAAGGAGTTCCAGGACGTGGTGGAGGAGTACGCCGAGGCCGTGTTCACCTCCGAGTTCCTGCGGCCCGTCCACTCAGTTCCGGCGTCGGCTCCCGCCGTAGCCGGGAGAAACCAGTAGGGAGTCCACAGCGCTGCGTCTGCTCCGGTTTCCTCAGAAACTGTACTGTACCGCGTTACAATTCAATTTCAGACACAAAACCACGAATATTTATTTTTTAAAAGCATTTTGTACATTTTGAAAATGGATGTTTTTATTTTTTCAACATTTTTTTTTATACATATTATTATTTCGAGTGAAATCACGTTTTACTTTCCTGAGATTTTTTATTTTTTATTTTTCCTAAGAAGCTGCTGCAGATGATGAGCGAGTTACACAGGGAAGCAATGGTCTCATCGCTCTTTCCGGTCCATTTGTATCTGTGGAAGGATTCCTCGGGGAAAGTTAGTTTAGCGTAGATAAGCTTGGAGAGACCATTACAACATTACAGAGGATTAGAAGATTACTGCCCTCCCATCGCACTTGCTTTAAATCTCCCCGAGGATTACTCACACTTTCTATTTTCACAGTGGACTACAGAAATGAATTATTCCGTATGGAATAAATTAATTTAGCATTTGCTTAATTGTTAACTGGAGTATAAAGTCTTAAAAAATATAAAATAAAAAAATTACCATTTGATGATTAAAACAACATACTCAGAGCACCGATTAAGCCAAAACGGTGCAAAAAAACATATGCATTTTGGATTTAAGATAAAAAAAAATACTGAAGGAATGCTTTGTTATTGCATCTTATTCAATAACCTTTTTATTTTGTAATTTAAAAATGGAGTTGAATTATTTTCATCTTTTTACGTATTTTGACAATTGAACAATAAAGGCTTAAGTGTAGAACGTGGCTAATTTTTCTTCCCTCATTTGATTAATCGATTAATCATCAGAATAATTAATTACTAAAATAATTACTAGAGCTTGTTTTTAAATAAACTAAGCTGGTTGAGCCACACTCCAAAAGACTTCGATATTAAAAATATTTTCGATCGAACTGCAGCCCTCTAGTTGCAGTACGTAATATACAATTTTCTTCAAACAGATGCTAATGTTGTTGTAGATGCTAATAACGGCTGTGGACAAGAAAGCTTTCCTGTAGCAGTCTGTGTTACAGGGGTTGAAATTAAACCTCTGACTAGAGAATCTTTTGTCTGTCACTTTTTTTTTACTTTTGTGACAAATCCTTCTTTGCGCCATCATCTCCAGAGGTTCCACAGTCGTCCTCAGAACAGAACCAGCCCTTCTTTATCTGCCATAAATCATTTTTACTTTGCGTCGGTCCTAAAATCCCCAATAAATTACGTCAAAGTTTGCTATTGTAGTTGGAAAAGTGAGAAAAAGGGTCAAAGGTGAGTGAGTCTCTGTGCTGTACACATGCAGATGCTCCTGTGAAAAGACCAGAATTAGCAACTGTTTTGCACATGATTATAATTTCTAATGATCGGAGGGGGTTAGACCTTGCCTCTGGCCGGCGCCGACTCATTACCAGAGCTCATTTCCAAACCCAGTCAGGATTTCACCGACTGCTGTGCATTTGTGATGCTTTGAGGGGGAACAGTTATGTGTTGGTAAAGTATGTCCAGTATTTGACATTTAAGTCGGGAGTTGTGTTTTTGGTTGTTTTTTTTTTCTTCAGCTGACGCTCTGTATTCGTATCAGATGAATGTCAAGTCCTTCGGCTTATTAGTCATGCTGGCAGCAGGGTTGGTCATTGTTGAGCAGTCTGTCAGGCAGGACTGCCATAGCGCGCATTCTAATGTCCTCTGATGCAAATGCGTAGATTTTGGTTAAATCATTTCTTAGGCCGTGTTTTACTCCGGAGATGCACAAAGGAGTGGGGGATCTGAGCTGGCAGTCAACATGCTTATGAATATATTTCTTTCTAATATTTCGGAGGAAGCATAGATTTTTGTCTTTACTACGTATGCGTTAAGCCATCAAGATGCTTTTACGTTAAAAGTGATGATGGTACTCCTTTCTTTGTAGAGATTTAAGCAAATCTTTTTTGTGGGTGTTTATAAAAAGACAAAAAGTATAACAATGACAGTTCGGGTGAGTTCATCACAGTTAGTGTAATAGTTGTGGTGAACTTGATCTTACTGGTTAAATGTTTAAATCTTCATACTTATTGCTCCATAATTGTGGGTAATATGTTTCCCGATTGACACATTTTGGAAAACGAACATTTTTCAGCACATCTTTTGAACTTTGCAACATGTTATAATGTTATTTGCTCCCTCGTCAAAAACCTCGACTCTTTCATGTACGTTTGAGAGCCATTCAGCTGTGCAAAATGGCTGAATGAGCCGAAGGCGCATCCTCTCTCTTTTCTGGGTGCAGCTGCAGTTTCCAAGCGTCTGAGCTTCCACCTTTCCCCCGTGACCTCACCACGCGGCTCCTTCAGACTAGCCAGCAGCAATTAGCAAACACCTGGTAGAACTGTATGTCTGCCAAGTTCATTATACGAGCTACTTCTGAGTGCAGCGCTGGTAAAAATGTCGTTAAAGAGTTAATATAGGAGCCATGTTGTGTTGGTGACTTCCTGAGGGCAGAGTTTCAGAAAGAGCAGGAGTTTTTAAAGAGACAGAAGCCCAATTTCAAGGTGTTAAATTTCTTTTAGGCCATGTGTGATATGTACAACATTTTTATAGCAACTGAAGTTCATATAGCTACTTGATTGTGCTATAAAATGGCAATATGTGCCTGGAAAACAAATAATACTGGCCCTTTAAATGACCATTTAATGTGGCTCATCTGTCGGTTTTGCTCATATGGAGTTTGACAGTTTTGCTCTTTGTGACTCAGATTGGATGGAGAGCATCTCTGAACTGCATCTTTCAGTTTTTGCAAGTTGGATTTAGGTCCGGACATTGACTGGGCCATTCCAACACATGAACATGTACTAAATTAAAACCATTCCATTGAAATTGACTCTATGTTCATGATTGTTGTCTCGCTAAAAGCTAAACTTCCACTTGAAGTCTTTTGCTGATTTTTTTCCCTTTAATTTATTGGATTTTACATTTTTGTCTTTATTGAAGGTGACTCAACATTTATCTTTGTGTTACTATTATTACTTGATTTTGTTTTACTTCCCTTGAACTAATGCAGGTGAAAAGCACCCATTTGTACAAATGCTACAAAGTTTGATTCTTGTTATCTGACCAGAGCATCTTCGTCCTCACCGTTCCCCTACTTTAAACTGAAGTTGTTCCTGCTTTCTTTCAAAGTTAGCTTCTTCCTTGCTATTTTCCTATTGGCCAGATTTGTGGCGTGCGTGACTATAACCTGTCGCCAGATGCTTCCACTTGAGGAGAGTTCCCTCTTGTTTACTCCTTGTCAGTGTAGGTAGGTGACCAGTGTGGGTCAAAACGTTATTTTTTCCATTTTCAGATGGTGGATTGAACCGCTTTCTGAGAAAAGCTTCAATCTTATGATGCGGTATTATAGCCTCACCCTGCTTTAAACATCCACACACCTTTATTCCTGACTTATGTGTGTCTGTTGGTCTTTGCGATGTTGTTTGTTCTCTGTTCAGGCAGTGAAGATACAGAAGTAAAGCAAAGTAAAGTGTATTCGTCTGCCCACAAGGAGGAAACAAAAAAATATGCACCTTAGCAACTTCTTTCTGCTGACTGGCCAGCATGCTGTATTTTGCGACTCTTTAATAGCTCCTAATGCGCTTTGTGCTGCTGTAGCAAATGTTCCCTCTGTTTCCCAGAAAGCCCTGCAGTGGTTATAAACAGAATAGCCTGGGAGAGTTTCAGTGTGCGGTATGGTACGTCAGCAACCGTTGACATCTTTGCAGCAAAGTTCTTAGTTGTGTCTCTTAATGACATTGAAAGCCAGTCTTCAAATGCAAGGGTGTAACTTTGCATTTGACGTCTGTGTAATAAAAGTAAAGCTAAAACCTAAATGTGAATGCCATAGTCTTATTCAGTCTTATTCAATAATTTAGGATATATGTCCTGATCAGGCTGGTCAGATTAATAGTACCTTTCGAAAAATAACCTTTCAGCAGGTATTAAACATACTACGAAACGTAAATATATGAAAATGGAAGTGATCTAATTAATCTACTTGGTGATGGAACTGCTGACGAGGGATCTTTTTCTCCCAACTCTTTTGTTTTTTCCGTTTTGGAAGAATTATCACATAGTTGGCTTTTATTGTCTGATTTTATCAAGTGCTAAAAACATCAATAACACGAGGTTCTGTAGCAATCAAAATGTTGTCAAACCTTTCAGAAGCAGAATAAGTAACTTCTGTATGAACCAAATGAATCCTTGTTGGTGCAAACTTTGTATTTTTCAGTGATGTGACTCTGAGCTGTCCCTCAGCTGGTCGGCAAAACCTTTTGTCCTGCTGACTCACACACAGCGGATGAGATACGATGTGTCTTTAATAAAACAAATGATAAAGAGACAAAACCTTTTATGGGTCTGGTTGGAGCAGTTGGTGAATGGAGTCATCACTGGATTCTGTAAAACGTGGCTTAAAGCTGAGATATTTGGATGTAAAAGTATAAATTCTCTCTGCCAATAAATCTATAAATAATTTGGTTTATGTCAGTTCTGAAGGCACATAAAGAAAAAAGTGTAGGAAATGTTGGTGGGGGGACATGTCCCCTTCATGCCAGACTTGGTGGGGGACATGTCCCCACCAGTCCTTCAGGAAATCACGGCATTGTTCAAACGAACGATGAAAGCTTTGCAAACTCCAACCGATTTAATCCAATGAGCCTTTTTTTTTTCTCTGTCTCTCTTCCTGGATGCTGACTGTTCAGTCATTTGGTGTGATCAGTTCTATCCGTCTCCTTGACTTCCTGGCCTTGAGGCCTTTTCCATTAGTTTTCCTCTGTGGGATCTGAGCTTGGCGCTCCGCACAAGTAGCGGGCCGTCACTGACTTCCATGACAATAACAAATTGCTTTTGTGTGTTCCTTTTGAAGCTCGGTAATGTAGGACGCCCGGCTCGGCCACTGGCATTTTCCCCCTGCGTCGGTTTTCGTCTGTGTCGTCGTGTGGGGCTTTATCGGCGACGGGATCTCACACGTGATCCCATCTGAGGAAGCAAGGGGTGGAAGCAGCAGGTGCTGCTGTGGCCACTTCACGCACAACGACGGCATAATGTGTGAGAGGAGCTATTTAAAGGCAATCACAGTCAAGTGCCGCGACTCAAGATATGGACTTAAGAGTGAATCAAGATTTAGCTGTGAGGTGAAACATCTGCCGAGTTAAAACGCTCCAAAGTAAATCTGTGGGAAAGTGACTCAACGGCTTAATTTTGTCCCTGGGAAAAGCAGGAGTTCGATTTTTAAGAGGTTCTATTCTTGAGCCTCTAACAGATCCAAAAAATGTTTTCTTTCTGCTCTGGTTGCTGCCCCTGGATGACCAGGGTGGCACCTGCTGCTTCAGTGATTCAGAGTTAACAAGGGTGATGGCTCACACCTCCACATGCAGCAAACATGGTGCCTTACAGATGCACTCATGTTTTCCTGTTTTTTTTTAATTTTCACTTTTTTTTCACGCTACAACCTAAAACTTCAATCAGTTCTGTGTGGGTTTTTTTTTTTAGATGTGCGTACACATGATAGGACATTATGAACTGAAAGGAAAAGGGTAACTGCTCATTTTTTTTCAGACAGCCTTCTAGTTAAGAAGTCGACGCCATTGACGCTTTGGAAGCTTTACTTCCGGCTTTCAGTTTATGTTTGCATACATGGTGCGACGTTGACGTTAGACGCACTCTGACATGCGTATTGTCATATGAACCCGTTTCCGCCACATCTTACTGCTTTTGACGCGAGGAGCGGCCATGTTTGTTCAAACAACATGGCCGCTCCTCGCAGTTGAAGTTAACACGTTTGTCTTACAAACGCTTCCCTGCGCCTAAAACAAATGTTGCGCTGGCAACTCTAAACTGACCAGATTTAAAGTTGTGTTTGCTCAGTGAAGGCAGAGCTCACAATGGTATTGAGAGGTGCAGGTAACAATGTTTATGGGCGTCGCCATGTTGGAATTCGAGAACGCGCCGATTGGTAACGGCGGCAAGCGGAGTCGCTGCTCGTCTCCCGGCAGGAAATCCCGACTGCGAAGGTGCTTCCAGTTTATTTTTCGGACTGAGAAGCAGCTGGTCGGAAAATATATCAAACGCAACTAAAAGCTCCAAGAATATTTCGCAAAGACTCAAAGCAACAAATGACATCAACTGGAACTGTTTCTAAAGTTGTGAGGTCGTTCTCGTCACCTGGCTTTCCACTTGCTGCCCTGTTCAACTGCTCGTCTTGGTGAACAGGAGTAAACCTTTATATTCCCTTAACGAGTCCGCCTTCCGGTTTTACTTTGGCTCTTTTGGGGGTGAAGATAGAGGATGAAGACACAGAGGACGGCGGCCTCAGTCCGGGACCGCGCGCACCGCTGGAGGCAGTCGAGCTGCAGAGCGGAGCCTCTGTGTGTGTGAAGCAACTCCGGCTGCTGATGTTTGCGGCGGAGAGAAGAGGAGAGAGACGAGGAGAGGAGAGAGACGGACGAGGAGAGCGGGAGCTGTGGTGGGCATGACATTTGAGCAAAAGTCTGAACAGGAACAACGCGCCGCCTAAAGTAGCCATGTCTGCGGCACGGCGCTCCGCTGGACTTCGCACAGGTGAATCAGAACTCCGCAGTGGCTTCAAGCTCCGCTTCTTCCGCCGCTGAACGGAGATTCGGAGGAAGGGAGCAGAAGCGACGAGGCAGAGCCCGCTTTCACCCCGCTGCGGTCTGGCAGGTGCAGCCGCCAGGAGAGAGGGGCGGAGGGAGGCTGAGCTGCTGCCTAATTAACTCCCCGACGAGCGAGAACGCGGGGACGGCTTGAGGAAACAGGTGCGCACCGGAGAGGACACCATGTCAAAGGAGACAAAAGGAAGAGGTAAGGGGGACGGAACGCCACCGGTGGTCTCGTGCGAACAGGTAGACCCTCTGTGTCTCGCGCTGGTTCGGCTGCGGCTGCATGCGTGAATGCATGGAGGGAATGGGTGGATGGATGGATGGATGGAGTCCGTGACGGAATGCGCGACAATCGCCACGGACTCCCGCATGTGAGACAACCTTCCCACCCCCCTCCCCACCCCTCATCCTCCCGGGTTCGATCCGGTCCGGTCCTCATCTGCGTGCTGGTCTCCCTCATGTCCCAGTTTGTCCGCGTTTCCCCGCAGGTGACACAAGTCAGTGGGGGTCAAATGTTGTGGAAGAGACATGGAGGTGAAGACGAAGCTGCCTTTCACTGTCCCACATTTTCTGGGTCGCTGCTGGTGTTGAGATTCAGACGGCTCACATTATAGAAGTTCAGAGTCAGAGGCTCAAAGATTAGCAATTGCAAAGTAAAAAAAAAAAGAAAGAAAGAAAATGAAAAACCCAGCAGAATACAGAGTGCTTTAGTGTGCTAATAATAGCAGGGAGGGTTTTTTTTTAATGCAGCTCTTTTGATTGCTGAACTGGATTTGCAGAAATGAGAGCTGACAGGACAGCATCACTGGAGGCCTTTGAAGTCATGACATTTCTGTTGCATGAAAAGGTTCATTGTTGCTCTGCAAGAGGAAAAAAAAAAGGATTATATTGCTGCACGAGTGCCACCTGTTTGCATTGTGTCAGTCATAGAAAGGTGCGATTTGAAGCATCTTCTTTTGGATTCGCCGGAGATCAGGAGGCTTGATCCTACTCGCTGGAATGAAATGCGATGATTAACTTGCAGAATGAGTATTTCTCCCATCCTCAGGAGCCAGTCTGTGAATCTCCTGCAGCTCCTGGCTCCGTGTTCTGCACGTGGCCCCTGCGCTCTGACCTTTCCCACAGGCCCAGGAGTGGATGGGGCACTTTCCCACAGGGATCAATGACATTTCAGATTATTGTCAACCTAAGTGGTGACAAAACGTCTCACGACAGAGTAGGGGATTTCATTTATTGCTGCCTGTGGATTTAAAGCAATGTCCTCTTATGCATCCTCGGGCGCAGGGTGCACATGTTTTAATATAGATGCATGAAGCGATTCACGTTTGGTTTGGTTGTTTCACGAATATGAGGAATGTGGTGTGCATTTGTGTTCAAACCCTTGAATACGATACCCCTAAATTGTACCCTACATAAGGAATTGCCTCAAAAAAATCACCTAATTATGAGGTTGCATTCACACCACCCCCCAGCCCCTGTGTAGCCCACTTTAATCAAACTCAATATTTGTTTGCCTTGACTGTCTGGTTTGACACACTCGAATTCTGATGCAGACCAAAAAAGCAAACTCTGGTTCGCCTAAAAACCTAGGTCTCGATTCGGTTGAAGCAGGAAGTGAACTGTAGCATTGGGAATCTTGGGTAAAAACAAACTAAACGAACGTGAGAGTCTACCAACAGTGGGAGAAAGTGGCCAGCTTTCTGTCACCAAAGACAAAAGACGTATCGTACAGTCGTTAAAATCTGTAGTTTTTGTGTCCTTCAGTAATTCTTGGTGCAGCGCCACTCCCGGTGAGGGGGGTGAACCGATTTATCAAAGGGTTTGGCTTGTTTGACACAATGCCATGTGAACGCGTACCAAACCAGCTGAAAATGTAACAAATGTTGCAACTTTGGCCCCCAGTTGAACCGAGTCTACCGGACAGCCAGGCATGAGAAACACCCTCCGTAGCCTATGGAAACTCTGGAGGAGCTGCAGAGATCCACGTGTCAGTTTGGAGACTGTTGGCAGGGTAACTGTTTGTCATTTGAAAGTTCAAAGTTGCTCTCCATCCAGTCTGACTGACTTGGACTATTTTAGAAAGAAGAAACAGCAGAAACCTTATTTAGTGACTGTCCAAATTTTATAAAGACATAAAGGTTTTAAGCTAACGGTTGCAGCTAACTGCGGTTTGAATTCATTGACTCATCATACTTGCTGGTTAAAAAAAAATGAAAGCCATTTATGTACACGTTAAAACACAATAAAAAACTCAAACACTTTAAACTGTATGCTTGTTCTCTTTTTCCCCCCCAGATAAATTACCCAGCTGAGTATTCCTTAAAGGTTACTATTCAGACACAAGCTTATGTGTAGCTGCATCAATTTAGATCAATGGGGCAAACAGGAACAAATGAGAACAAACGGGACAAGTACACATTGTCAAATTGCATAAATCAAACTAAATTAACTTCATCAAACGTTAATAGGCGGCAGTAGCAAGGATTGAAAGCTGGCAGGCAGCATACAGATCGGGGAAGATTAATTTAATTTCAACAATAACGCTAAAACATCTGGGCCACGGTTAAAGTCATATATCTATATATGCAATGGGCTCTTTGCTATATGTGAGTTTACGTCCCATAGCTCCTGAAAACTGGTCTTGGAGATAAAAGCACTAACTTCAGAGGCTTTCCATCAATCTGCTGAGGAAACCGCAGCGTGGCACCCCGGCACCCCGGCTGAAAAATAGACCCTTCAGCCAGGCTTAAGGTGAACAAACGGATGGCGATGGGGTTTATACGCCCAGTTGTGGTCCAGCCTCTCCAGACGCTGCTAAATCATGACCAGCAGCAAGTTCAAAACGGCAATAGGTCTGATTTACAGACTTAATAAAATGGCACGTTTTTAGAGATTTTTTGTTTGTTTGTTTTTGGAAATTGTACACAATTTCTGCAAAGTGTGGGGAAAATTCTGGAAACGTTTTGAGTTTGATTTAAGGGGTTTCCATAATGATCAAAATGTTAGGGGTTCCAGCAGAACAGCAAGTTCTGCTGGATGGTAAATTGTCTCAGTAGTAGCAGTAAACCGTGGTATTGTTGTTTTTAAGACCATTTTCAGGTAAGACATTGATTATGGCACAGTGATGCAAGTTTGCTCTCAAAATTATAGATAAACATTTATTTTCTACAGAACGCTAAAAACTGGTAATGGAAGATATTTCAGATATTAACAATAAAATTCAACCAAAATATTAAATAAAATGAAAATAGAAACCATCAGTATGGAAAATATTGAGCTAATTTTAATTTGTCATATAATCATATAATTACCTGCCAAATTTCATATTGCAAGAGGTTTAAATACGGTTTAACTTTTCATTTGTTCGATTGTCTAAAAAGATTGCATCCGTCCATCTATTCATTCGATTCCTCTGTTTGCTGTTTTTGCAGGTTCAATATCTGAAGCCACAGACTGTGGAAATGTCTGCAGCAGCTCCTGAAAGAAAAACAAATTAATTGAGAAACTTGCGTTCACCAGAAATCAGACATGTAGTTGTCTATTTTTAGCAGAGTGTCTCTCAAAAGACAAATTAGCTTCTCTGGTTGTATTGATTTTTTTTTTTTTTTTTTTTTTTTTTTTTTTTTTTATTCAAACAGCTGCAGCCGGATGTTTTCCTCCTATTAATCTTTTTTATTTTATATTTATTTGAGCCCTGGTGTAAAATTCACCTGCTAATAAAAACCGCACTTTGAGGGTATTTCAGCAGATCTTTATGAAACAAAAATCAGCTATGCACCGTTTCAGCGGTTGTGAGGCTATCGGGAATCGGGTAGTTACATTTACAGCGCGTTGTGTTTCACTTAATATCACTTTACTGTTCTTAATGTTCCAACTTATGTGCATCAGCTTTTAAACCTATGAAAATAAGAGTCCCACCAGCAGCACCTGGAAAGACCTTTTAAATTTGCAAGTGTGGCTGATGTGTAAAGCTGTTGTCGTTTGCAAATGGAGAATTAATCTGATTTGGTCCATCTGATAGACACATGATCAATATAAATAGATAATACATCTGATAGAATATTTGATGTGTAGAATATTAGCTGAGCTGCGATTCAGAACGGCATTCTGGGAGATGTAGGCAGAAGAAAAGCAGCAAGCTGAGCAGGGTCAGTGGCATCAACTTTCTCGCTCTTTGGTCACCTAGCAACGAGTAACTTGCGCAGTTTCAGGTTTCGCCACTGTGTCTAATAACAGCTTTAAAACCGTGGGTAAAACGGGAAAGGTCACACCACCAGCTCGGCATTATTGCAGATATTCAAAACAAACAACAAACCGATAATTATTGATATCGTCTGTGATGAAACGCTTATATTGTGATAAGTTTTTCAGAAAAATCGTCCAGCCCTAGATTAACGTGAAAGATGTGGGTCCCAAACCCCCACCTCAATATTTATACTGCTTTAAATTTCTGAATCTTTTTCATTCTGGAATATTTTCTATAGAAAACAAAGGAGCCCAGTGGCACACAGGAGCTCCACAGAGGAATGACTCGAACCGTGAACATCCCGGATGGCCTCAGAGCTGCAGTAATTTGCAGGTTAAAATCTGCATCAATTGGAACGATGAGCTTCAAATAACAGGGGAGGGCTCAGTGCTAAGAGGCTCAATCATTTAAGGATTTGTGTGAACCTAAACGAAAAAGCGCCATGGCTCCCAGTGGTGGTGAATTTATTTTTATATATATATTTCTAAACCAAAAAAAATCTGTTTTAATAATTTCTTTCTGCCACACCCTTGCAGTCTTGCCATTTTCCTGCTGCTTGGCCTCTGGTGAAATATGGTGTTACTCATCCCTGTTGGAGGTTCAGCACAGCAGAGCATTTCTTTTGGTTTGGATTTAAATGAATCACAGTTTTTATTTTTCCTCTCTATTGCTGTCTAAATAAAAAAAAAAAATATGTCGTGTACCTGCGGCTTTGCTGAGATTTGGCATTGTGCTATAAATAGCTGCTGAACGCTGAGGAGCAATCTCTCTTTCTCTCTCTCTCTGTCTTTCTCTCTCTCTTCCTTTTCTCCTTTTCTCTCCTTGTAAAATTGAATGTTACGAAGACTTTTGTGTGTGAAATGTTATTTCAGTCGACCGATGGCACACGTGTGTCCGCCAAAAGCAATCGAGTTCCAGTCCATCAGCCATTTCTTGCCACTTAGACATGACAGATATGTGTTATTAGAATACAACAGCTTGCTGTGTCATGTTGCTTCTTCAGATTAGAAGCCGGTCCCCAGAGAGGCCTGTTCGCCAAACAGCGCCCCGGTGTTCTCTGGATATTACAGAGACGTGTGCTAATGCACGCCGCCCGCGACCTCTGTTGTTTTAGTTGATCTTACAAAACGCTGGTAATTTAAATTTAATAGCTGTTTGTCATGGAGAAGCACAGGGCTCGTCGTGTCGGGTCGCAAGCAGCGGCTCGGCCGGCCACGCCTGTATGGGTTTCCGAGGTGAAGCGAGGCGGCGGGGGAGCGCTTCACCTGGAAGCAGAAACTGGTCTTCCTGTTCACTGGCGGTGGAAAAGGCCCGATTACAGAGATGTGGAGGGCAGGGTATTTTTCATTTCAGTCTTCTGCTTCAGATCAGTCTGTGCTTAAAATTTGCCATTTGTCCAGCACCGGTAAATGGTCTGCACTTAAGATCCTATAAAGTGCTGTAGAAAATGTGTTAGAATCACAAGGTGATGGTAGCAAACTGGGGTTCAGGTTCTTCTTCCAGGCACTTTGAAGCTGGAAATGTGATTTTGTTCCTTCAAGTATACGGTGTAAATTGTACGACAATGAATACCAGATTAGTTTTTCATTTTGCTTTGAGATGCACCAATCCGGTATCGATATCTGCATTGGTCCCAATCATGTCCCAAGAAATCATGTTAAAAACAATCCTTCAAACAACAAAGGAATATAGCGCCACTTCATAAAATCACAACTTCGGGGACAAAGATACTAATCCTAAGAGCTGCAGCTTCTAAGCTTCTGAGAGCGCAACTCTTCCCCACTCAGCTCCTTCAGACTAGCCAGCAGCAATTAGCCAACACCTGGTGGAACTGCACATCTGCTGAGCTCATTGCATGAGCTACTTCTCAGTGAGTCGCTGGTAAAACTTTTGATAAAATGTTAATGGAGTCATGTTGTGATGACATGACTCTATTAACATGTTCCTGGAGGTGGATGGCATTGTATGCCTGGAAAACAAATAATACTGCCCTTTTAAATGCAAAGAGAGTTCAGTTTTTAATCCTCAAAGTGACTCCATAAGTAAATTTTAGAAATAAATTCTGAGAAATTTCTTGGACACCTGGTATGAATTCTCCTGGTTGCCTCATTGTCTCTATTTATTCATTTATTTTGTTCCAGTCACCCACTCTTGGCTACAGTCAGTCACTTCTTGCTCCGCATAACTCTGATTTATAACTCTCACGCTCAGGAGCCGCTGCCCTGTGTGTTTTATATATTTACCTGCTACATCGCAGCAGATTCCAATTGAAGGCTCATTAACAGCGGCTGCTGACCTTGGTGGCATGCTGAGGAGGTAATTCAACCATTTAAATCAGGTCTTTTGGAGCGGTGACACATCCTCAACACGCAGGGCAGAGGTTGTCGAACACCAAGATTGAGAAACACGGCTGGATCCATTAGTCTTTATAAAACAGAATGCAGGATTGACTGTTAGATAAAGTGCATTTGTGTGTTTTGAGGCCATCTTTGAAGATTACGTGAATCTTTTTAAACTTTTTCTTTTTTTTTATGTTTCTTTGGTTTTTATTTCCCTCTTTCTTCTTGTATTTTTACATTTTCATTTTGAGCTTTGTAAATTGACGTCTGCTTGCTTCTGGGGACTAATTACCAAGATGACGTGATGGAGCAGAAAATAGGTCTGTGTTTCTTAATAGTTGAAATAAAAAAGAAAAACTAATTGTACCTCTTCAGTAATATTGATCTGTTTCACTACGTTTTTAGTCGATTTCAAATGCTTATTTAACTGAATAGCTTCATTTTTCTCTGTTTCGCCATTTATAGACCAACACAAGTGTAACGATCTGATTTTAACTAAATGATCAGTCTGGTTATTTGCACAGGTAGCTAAGTTGAGGCTAATTATAGCTTTGTAGCTACCATTTTGAAACTGATTGGTTTGTTTCAACACAATTACAATGTCTTTTTTTTTTTTTTTTTACATATATATTGCCTAAAAGTCAGAAACAACCAATCAGAGTCTTAGCTATGTCAATCATGCTTTTGTATATGATGCTAAGTATGCCAATGGTGGAGAAGCAACTTAACGTACCAAGAAAACTATTTATCCGCTGTCATTGGTTGCTGTGCTAACTAGCCTTAGCATTCACGGTCGGCTCCGCTGTGAGGAACCAGCTGGAGTTTTGCAGAAAGTAAAGATGACGGTCAAAAGTGCGCATACATGAGTGTGATTGACAGCAATAAGACAGCACCACCAAAAGTGACAGTACAAAATAATCATCACTGTGATTCCTCCCTGGTAGCCCGCTAACACTCAGTCACACCATGTTTTCATAAACTTTAATGCGGTGTCAATATGCTTTACTGCAAATCATCTCTTGTAAGACTCTTGATTGATCTGAACTGAGTTGTAACAGAGACACACAGATCATGTTATTGGCTCTGTTCCCTGGTATGCGAGATCTGAATAGATTCAAAAGGCCGTGTCTCATTTCCTGTGCATTTCTTTACAGTTTGACACCTCCTTATGCTCGTCATCTCCACTCGGGCATGTTGCATGTTAAAATGAGCAGCGCAGACTCTACTCATTACCTCTTCTTTCACCGCGCGCAGAAGAAAAGACCTTATTGGATTTCCTCCTGACACCACTGGCATCACGCTGCGATGCCGCGGCTTGTCCAACGCTCAGGAGTGCTGTGCAGCCTCAGAGAGCTCTCCTGCCCTTCCTCACTTTTGATCCGGTTGCTCTTTCTTAGTCTCTTAGTCGCTCGAGAGTTCCTGAGATTATTTTCAATTGCGAGGCGAAAAGTGATGGGTGGCACAGCTTTTTTGGAGCAGCTGAATTGGGAGATGAGAACCCGCAATAAGGGAGGTAATTCCCTCAGGGTGAAAGCAAGTGATTAAAGGTAGATCATGTCTTTGCTTTTGGGCCATCCTCAGCGGTGAGCAAATTAATTTTTACAACCTGCTGAATTATAAACTGTATCATTTCAAACTGTAGCAGTTCAATTATAGATATATACAGCTCTGGAAAGCATTTGGAGGCCATTTAAAATGACCAGTTTCTCTGATTTGACTTTTTATAGGTCTATGTTTGAGTAAAATGAACGTTGTTCTTTTATTCTATGAACTACTGACAACACGTCTCCAATATTGCAAGCAAAATTTTAAGTATGTATTTGCAGAAAACGAGAAACGGTCAAAATAGCAAAGAAGATGCAGTGCTTTCAGACTGCAAGCAATGCGAAGAAAACGAGTTCATATTCATTTAGAGACATCAATACTGATGTTTGAACTCAAGAAGAGTTCAGAAACCAGCATCTGGTGGAATAACCAGGAGGTTTTCAGTGGGTTTCAGTGCGGTGGTCTATACATTTTTTACAGAGCTGTATAATAGATCACAACTTTGAATTATTAATCCTTTAAAGTCAAAATGTCAAAATTGGGCGATTTTATTTATATCTTTGTTGTATAAGGTGCTAAAATAGTTGCTTATGAAACACAATAATCTGCACTTATTCAGCAGTCTGAACACAAATTTGTCCTGAGTCACATTAAGGGACCACCTGCTGTTCTAAAATGACTCCGTGTAAGCATCGGTTTTTCCTTGGTTGTTTATTTTAAACACGATGCAAAAGCAACAAAAAAGCAAAAATATATAAAGTTGACATTAAAAAGACTCATCAGTCCCTCCAGGAAGTTGTGATCATAACGAAAATGCAAATGCTTTTGCAGACTTGCAGATTTCATGAGACATTGTGACTTTTCCACAAATCTGGCCAATCACAGTTTTACAAAATCCAGGTTTTGTAAAACTTGAGATTTATAACTGAGGTTTTGTAAAGCCCAGGTTGAAATGACCAATCACTTCAACTTGGCTGAATTTCACCAATCCTCTTAGCCTCTTTTTAATTTTTAATTATTTTTTTTTTTTTTTGTTTTTGTGGCTTAGTAGAGCATGACCAAACTAAACCTGGACAGCGGGTCCAATTTTATGTTCCAGTTTCTGCTTGGAGTGGTGATAGAAACCAGGTAAATGAGTTAAAACACTTGTTGTCCCACATTTGGCTTCATAATGATTCTGGGTTGTAAATCCACCACTTTCCATTACAGTGATGAACCTTTGCTCCTCACTAAAAGCTCAGTCTGTTACATGTTTAATTCACCTAAAACCACAATGATTGAAGTAGAGCTTCTTCTCCACAAGACAGATTTAACACATTCAGCTGCTTGGAAATGGTTTGCTTCTATTAAAATCTTATTGGGCATTCCTAAGGAGATCTGCCACAGAAGTTACTCTGGACACATGACTTTGATACATTTGAATTGTTATTGCTATCAGCACTAAGCAACCCTACTCTGATCAATGCATTGGTTGTTTGAAGCCTAATTTATTCTACTCATGTTTGTATTATGTACCTCTGGACACCAAATGTGTAAAAACACAATTCTTTTTACTTGCCATCCATAGCCGCGCTGCCGCAGTAGAACAACTCTCCATGAAATGAAACCTGGAGATGCATGTTCTCTCGTTTGGCTACGCTTCGCAAACTCATTGCCATAACAACCGACTTCCAGCAGCTTCACGCGTGTTTCAGGATTTCACACCAAACAACATCCAAGCATTTCCCACACAAAGAACAGAACATTCAGATCGCTACAGTATCATGCTTTCAGGCTTGATGTTTATTTTACGATTATTAATGTAAATAAGCGATCGTCTGAACGCAGCGGTGGCAGATTTGCTCATTTGAAGATCTGCTCTAGTGATGATCTGTCAGAGAGTTGGTGTGTTGGTCGTATTTGTTTTCTTCTTTTACTGAACTGAAACGCACCAAATTCTGCAGCACATCTACACTTAAGGTTGTCAAAGTCAAGCTAGCATAACTGACCTACTTGTCTCTGTCATTATTTTTTTTTTAAATTAACTTTTTACTGACTTAAGAAATGTGACACGACTGGGCCTTATGTTGTGTTATGTTATGTTGACAAATAGTAACGGAGCACTGTGTTTCTTTATACATGACATGTACATTTAGATTTAGCAACTTGACAGCTGTTTTTGGACAGTTTTTTTTTAAACTGTCCAAAAACAGTTTAAAAAAAAAAAAAAAGAAAATAAAGGTGATTAGCCAGATATTTGCAATCGGTGCACATCCATGCACCAGGTTAGATCCTTTTTATTTTCATAATTATTTGCGCAATAGATCGAACAAAGTGTCTGAAACATTCCTGTCACGCATTCCAGAGGTGCCCTGTTGGTTGGCGATCCGGTGAATGTGGAGGCGATTGAAATACAGTGGAATAATTGTCACGCTCCGGAAAGCGGTTCGAGTTTATTTGAGACTTGCGACGTGACGCATTATCCCCCTGGAAGCAGCTCTCAGAAGGGTCAGCATCAACACTCAGTGCAGGCTGCGGCTTTTATATAATGATCATTTGGTACGAAGTGTTCCGACGTGAGCCGAGGAATGATTCCCCTTCACCTCCTCCATCCCATTGGCGGGATGGAGCTGTTCCCATCGGAACAGGCGACATGTTTGCAATCTGTTCAAGCCCAATATTAGTGAGCCAGTGTGAACTGGAGCCTCAGTCATTTGTTAGTTGACAGGAGTGATTTCTGCTGGTGTTGCTCATCTGGTTTTTGGTTGGACATGTTATTCAGAGATGGTATTCTGCATCTTTCACCAGTTGTCCCATTTTTGTACCGTCAGCCGCCATTACCAAGATAAATTTTTGTCGTCGGTCGATTCTCTGCTCTCCAGAGTATGACGGTCATTGTAGGTAATTTATTTATTTTTTTATTTCAGCCGAAAAACAACTAAATTAAAATTTTTATCAGAAGTTTTGTAGAAAAAAAAACACATGGAAATTTCAGAGTTTCAAAAGTGAAGGATTTGCAAGAAAAATTGAGATTAATCTGAAATTTTCCAAAAGTGGAAAATGTTTGACTTTTCAAACTCGGAGTGTTTTCTTTCTAGAAAGTTTTTGAGATCTTTAATATCTTATTTGTTTTCTCAGTATTTTTGGTGGCCGTCATACCGGACACATGGTTGTGCTTGAAAATACCAGTCAAAATAAAACCAAACAAATTAAACAATATTTGAATCTGACTTTAAATCATTTAGAGATAGAGTCAGAGTAATTACTCGCCTCATTCTGTAGTGACTCATTCCACACACATATTTACTCTGTGTGCCACCTTAAAGTACAGTCTGTCTGGGGTTTGAGGAAAACTCTTCCTTCCTGTGTGATTTATGGAGATGAGGCTCTTCAGCAAAGCCACCTGTTAGGTAATTAAACTGAAATTAAAGCCTGGAGCACGATGAGACCCCGAGAACATACGGCTGAACCAGCGTTCCCTTCAGAGACTTTAGAGGTTAATGAATCACAGATTAAATCCTTTTTATCTCTGTTTGATTGAGAATCATCTCTTGGTTTTCAAACGATGTTCTCATGCTTTTACCAGTTGTTGGCAGAACAATCGTATAATTTCTAAGACAAACAACATGCACCCACTTATTTGTGTAACCACATTTGTTCTAGAAACAGAATCTGTTGGGGTTTTTTTGCTACCTTAGTCTCATATGTTCTGTGGATCTGTACTGTTGGCACAATCCTGCTAACGTTTTTGTGACTTAAGTAAATATGCCTTTTCAAAACATTTAGCACCTTTAATGTGACATGTATAGCCTACTGTGAAAATCTACTGAAAATACAAGTAAGTTTGTGAAGTAAAAAGGAAAAAATGGTATCAATAACCTGGTAGCATTAGTAACAAATTTATAAAATATTTTTAATATCAGGAACTACAATTGAAATCCTGTTTGCTGACTGGCCCAGCTGAAATTCTACTGGAGAAATGGTGTTCAGTGGGAGAAATCTCAGATGGAGGCCTGAAGGTAGATGAGAACTGAGTTGAATTATGTTGGAAAGCAATAGCCAGGCTAAGGTGTTGGTAGCCTGTTGAAAAAGGGGAATTCTGAGACAAAAATGTTTAGATGTGCAGTAAAAATGTTTAGATGTGCAGTGTGTTTAGATAGCAGTATTAGCTATGTATTCAACTTCCTAACAAATGTATTTGTCATTTTTGAGTTGAACTGTGCAGGGTATGGGTCATATTAGAAGTCAAAGAAATTGTGAAGTGATTCATTTTGAGTAATGTTCTTATAAGCCATAAAAACCTGCTGTTAGGGCAAGGGCACGTAGAATATTAAGAGCCATAAATCCTCATGTCTCCGCTGCTCTTTTCTGAGAACAGATCATGGACTCTCCTGGTACTTTCCTTATTCGTGAACACTGTGCAGGAAGGGATCTGTATAAACACTTGACACTGTTAATGTGACAAGGGGGAGCTCTGTGGCCGGTCTCCTGCCGGCAGACCTGTGTTCTATCACAACACTCCTGTCCCCTAAAATACCAGCCCACTAACATCTCAACGTCAAAGCCGCCTTCAGAATGTGGGCCTGCAAACCAATGAATAAAATTACAGCGACGCATTATCCCGTCACATAAAATCGGAGTTGAAGCACGCAGCGACGCGTCACCGGCAAACACATTTCTCAGTCATCCCGCCCGCCGCTGGAGGCGGCCCTGCAGTCTCGGAGCGGATTTCGTCTTTTTCGGATGGTTTCTGGCACAGTTGTTTTGAGGCCCGTGTGACAGAAAGGAGGAGAGATGAATGACTGCCGTTCTGCATTTTTCAGGAGCTGCACCTGAACCTCGCTCCCAGGGTCTATTATTTCACATCTTCAGCAGCTGCTTTCCAGTAGGGAAGACATACGCTCCACAAAACAATCCCTTCCTCGCCAAAGCGCGGTGTATCTCTTTCTGAAAATATATCCACTGCGTTAATGTTAAATGGCAAGTAACAGAGATTAAAACATTGCAGGGTTAGTTTAAGTGACTACTATGAGTCAGAAAGGTTTGCTGGATGATTGAGTTATTATGAGTCATGCAAAATCAAAGACATTTTTCGCTTGCTGACTGTCCTCTTAATATGCTTCAGATCTTAATAGAAATGAAATATGTCATATTAATCATTTCTAAGGTCAAAACTCTGAAGTCTTAGTTTAATAATTTCGACTTTGAAAATAAAAATGTATGTAGCAGCATCTGTTTTTCTACAACGGCGCATTAGAGCCATTGTAGATAAGTGGGGAAAAAAGTACATTTCTGACCAAAAAATTAAGATTTTCTAGAATAAAAACAAGAAAGTTCTGAGGTTTTGAAGTCGAAAGTTTCCTACAAAAAATATTAAATGTTCTTTTTTTTATTTTTTTGATCAGAAAGTTTCTGTTATTTTATTTTTTTTCTTATCGACATCTGAGCTTTTTCTGAAAAACTTTCACTCTTTTCAAACTCAGATTCAGATGTTTTTTCTAGAAAACGTCTGGGATCAATCTCAATTTTATTTTTTTTCTGGCACGTTTTCGGCTTTTGAAACTCAAAATTTGCAAGATTTAAAAAAAAAAAAAAAAAAAATTCAACTTTTAAACTCAAAAAAGTCCTCGTTTTTTTTTCTAGAAAATTTCCGAAATTCAAACTCCAAATTTTGTGGGGGTGAAAATGGAGCCTTCCTTTTTGTTTTCCTCTCTATCCTAGAACGGTATAGATTGGTTCCCTTTCCGAGTGTAACGCAGGTCCGTTTTCAGCGACGGCTCTGTTAAGATAAAACAAACCGTCTCTTTCAGCGTTAAATCAATGACGGCATGAAAGATGCAGCTCAGGAAGTTTCCTCTTAAGCTTTGGTGAGATTACGTTTTCAATCTGTTTGAGTAAATTCCAGACTGCAGGAGCAGCTTCAATATTTATAACGGATGCTTGTGTTGCCTGAGGAGGTGCGAGTTTACTTGTCTTCATCTCCATGTGCCAGGCTTCCCTCGTTTTAAATCTGATATTTCGGAGTGAAGATCATTTTTGGGGGGTGAGTGGGAGGTGCAGAAAAATGTTATTAACTTAAAGTACATTATAGAAATGACTCTCATCTCCCCTGGAGTAACAACACTAACAGAAGATGGAATCACTAATTACTTGCAGTCGGCTTTTATGCAGTTTAAGGAATCACTTTCAGTGTCTACAATGACATAGTAAGAAGTTTTTCAGAATTTGTCATGTTACAAACACAAACCTCAATGTATTTTTATTTGAATTTGACGTAACACAATCGCAAGCCATTTCATGATTAGTTATGTGGAAGTAAAATTACACCTGGGGTTCATCAGAGAAGAAAAAATCTAAAAGTGTCTTTTTGTATGTCGCCCACTTTACTCTGATACCTTTTAATAAAATCTAAGCAAAGAATTTCCCTTCGAAGTCGCGTAATTATTAAATAAATCTGTGCAAAATTTCATTAGACGTCCAGGTATTCTGTGAAGGTTTGCAGCATGAAGGCCAGAGGTAAAATTACAAACTTTTTCTAAACAAGGGGTTCTAAATAAGGTAATTTGTCTATATCCAGAACTAAAAAAATATGTCCAAGTTCCAAACTGGAAAGAAGAAGAGGAATGCACTTTCAAAGTGGACGTCTTAAATAAACACACAAAGTATTTACAATTGAGGCTTTAACATGTCCTAAATTAATTTCTAAAAACTGATTACATACGTAAGTCACAGGTATTGCATTTCGTCTTGGCAGGATGATTTGATCCTATACTGTAGCTGTTTTTTGCTCACATGACTTTTCTACAAGACAAAAGTTTGATTCAGATATCTTGATTGCATGTGACTCTAAACGGTTGAGGCTACCGCTAACTCCCCTGGCTAACTAGCCAGCGTTTTTTGCGTCTCTCATGGGTAACTGGCAATTTACAGGCCTTTAAATTGAATTCAGAATGATCTTAAAAAGTCTTAAATTTGAGCTGGTGAATCTCAATTTTTTTTCTGCAGGTTGGTGAAACCTGCAGAAACCAGAACATTTAGCTCCTGTAGTATGTTCAACTGAGGCGTTGCATCATTCAGGGTTAGTTTGACCAACTTCCTTCTTGTCGCCAACCTTCGAAGAACTGCTGCACTATGGGAAAATGCTCGCAATTTTGGAAACTTCAAGTCAAAGGATGCAAGGTATAAATTAAAAGAAATATTGTCCTTATCATTAGATACTAATTGAATAATTTACCACATGTTCACTTGGGTACTCTGATACTACTGTGTGAAGCATCAGTCTTTCAAGCTGGAAATGTGGCTTCAGTGTGTGTGTGTGTGTTGGGGAGCGGAGGGGGCGTGTGTGATTGCAGCAGAGCTGCTTCAAAGATAAATGCTGTCCGTACACCGTTCCTGCTGCCCTTCTATGTAAACGGCGCTGCAAGTGGATAATGGAAACGAAAGAGATGAAAGCGGCACGAGATGAATCACGAGGAGCCTCGTGTTTCTGCTTTTTCCTGCTCTGAAGTAAAGCTTTTCAGATGCTTGGACACGGGTCTCTTTGAACACAATTCATTGAAGAGCTGGGCCTTTTCTTCCTCTCTGTACTTTCCCCAAGTTCCTCATTTAGTTTTTAAAGACAAGCTTTTGGGGTTTTCAGCCTTTGATTTTGCAGACAAAAGCAACCTGATCAAAATAACAGATGAAGGGCTGGTTCTGGTCTGGGTTTGTCTTTCTTTCTTTTTTTTTTTTTTTTTTTTTTTGTCTGAATGTTGAAACAGAATTTTAAGTGCCTAGTTAACGAGAAAGGAAATAAGAGCGTGATGTCATGTTTATGAGTCTGGAGATTGGTCAACCTCTAGGGGTGGGCAAACTTTTTGGCTCAGGAGCCACATAGACTTTTAAAATTTGACTGCCGAGCAAGAGCCAGATGCATCCATATCAAACATAAGCATAAAGGAAGCATTACAGTTTTAATACTCGCATTCACTTTTAGTGGGAACGGTGTTGTCGACCTTCCTTCTTTGCTCAACACCTGACCATCAAAGTCAGGTGTTGAGCCAAACAACACCAGCATCCTCTGTGCCGTCTTCTGGATGTTTGGAAAACTAGTTGCCATTCTCTCCGCGGTAGACGACCATCCTTGCATTGTCTGGTTGTTAGCATAATTAGCTTGCTTGGTGGGAAAGTGGCGGCTGATGTTGTATTCTGTAAAAACAGCAACCGTTTCTTGACAGATAAGGCATGCAGCTTTTGACCGGACTTCCGTGAAAAAGTATTTAGTTGTCCATTCCTTATTGAACACTCGACACTCACTGTCAACTTTTCTTCTCTTTGGCCCACCCATTGTTGCAGAGTTCACAGCAGCAGAGTGATGGAAAAGGAAGAGATGATGTGTGGAAGGAAAATTCCACAAAATCAAGTCATGCATCACGGCGCCTAAAGCGCCCCCTGGTGGAGCGCCAGGCATTACGGGACTAGACCAAATGATCATGATATGATTGATTTGGGGAATTCTGTACCAATCTTCGGCGGACCAGATTAAAAAGACCAGGGGCCACATCCACCTCTGCTGCTCTTTAGGTCGCATTTACCCAGAATGCTCCGGTCCGCTTGGCATGCACATGTGGATTCCTACTGCGCTAGAGTTCACTTCAACTGAGTCCTATGTGTTTAGGTGAGTCAGTTTGTTATTTTGTCGTTCGATTGGGCATTCAGAAATACTAGCGTTCCATTAAAGCGGACCAAACATGGCCGGTGTGAATGCGCCGGAAGTTATCTTTTGAAGCATTCGCTTTTGTGGTTGTTTGTCTCGCGTGTCTGTGTGTTAACAAGTATAGACAGCAGATGGTAAAAAAAACAAACAGCCAGATCTCCACAGTATCTATGATCTCTTCACAAAATACTCATAATAAAAGCCTGGTGCACACATCGGTTGCAGCTCTTCATGAGTCCACACCAGGAATCCTCCCCACTTCCTTCGTCAGGAGTAATTCTCAGAGACACTCAGGCGTGTCTGTCAAGCCAGTTACTGTCCTGGATCTGTGAAGCCGTTTCCGTCTATGATAACCCATCGGCAAGTGTTTTAATTAAAAATGTATTGGGTGATATGAATTTGCTTGTAAGAGCAACACATATCTGCTATTATGCCTGAAGTTTGCAATTCTAACTAGCATCTAAAGTCATTAAACCGTGGACGAGCACGCTCACTGTCATTATAGTTTCCTTCAGCGTTTTTTCTATCTGCAGCCATTACTGCTTCCTTGTTGGAGCTTTATTTGTAAGTGCTTTTTCTTTTCTTTTTAATTATTAAACACCGCTTGCTGTACAATGCAATTATCCCACCACTGATTTCCAATACGCCACTTAGCGAGAAGCTGTGTACACAAGAAATATGACGCTCTTATAACTGCAGCTTACACTATCTGAGTCAACGTGTCAACTCCGAGTTAAGTGTCGTGAAGTCGGAGGACGTCCCGTCATAAAAACCTCACCGTCCGCAGCCAAACAATCGTCTCAGTGATACGACGTTCGCATTTTCACTGCCGCGCTTCACGCTGTAAACTGTGGATCTGTCAGCCATTCGCTGGGTACCTGCAGGGGCATGGCGCGCTGTAAACCCCCTGCAGGGAGCTGCACATATAACTCCCATCGCTCGGTGGGGGGGCCCATGGGGGAACACATTTCTTGGTGATTGGTGCACTAGTGTGAGGCTGCAGTCACCTAACAAATTATTTAGATTTGCAAATCCAGAGTAGAAACAGAGATCCAGGAGTAAACAAAGTGCAGGAGCGTCCAAAAATACGAGTTCAGAGTCACATCTGTGTTCATGTCCCTAAGGGAAATTCATTTTACAGCAAGTTGCAATAAAATCAACAGTTAATATTTAGGTGGAGGGCTTCACAAGGGCCAGCCCAAGTCTTTTTGGGGGCCCTAAGTAGATCCTCCATGCATTGTTTATTATTTATTTTCTCAATCACTTTTGGAAAAAAAAAAAAAAAAAAAAGGGAAATATTGTTTCCAATTAAATTGAAAACAACTTTATTGATCCCAAAGGGAAATAAAATGTTGTAAGTCGTATAAATTTGAAATCATTCTGTCATTTTAGATGGAAAGAGTTATTGTTGACTATTATTATAATTATTATTATTATTCTTTTTATTCATGGCTTCAATTGTGTTTTCCAGTGTTACATGTTTTTTACAAAATTAAGTGTATTGGTTTTTGAGAGGGCGAACTCACATTGTTGTACCATTACCAATACATTACTGGAAAATAGTCTCTAAACCACAATATTATCATTTATCGCAATAATTTCTGGGACAGTTTATTGTCCAGTTAAATTTATTGTGACAGGCGTGGAGACAACAACGCGGCGTTTAAACTCAGCAGTCGTCTTAATAAATCGGAGCAGTACTTTAAGAACACTTTGCAGGTGAGTGGCGGTGCATCCGATGCACTCAACAAATTAAATCCCTGAATGAAGACAACGACTGGAGACCTTTTTCTTCTTCTTCTTTTTTTTTTTTTCCCGGGCAGCAGCTGCGTTTTTATTTGTTAGAGTACTTCCTTTCTGTCGCTCTGTCGTTGCGCACCTCATCAGTTCCTTCCTCATATTCATTCTGTCCCCGTGGGAGCTCTCAGCACAGCCACACACACACACACACACGCACACGCACACACACACACACACACACACACACACACACACTGATGTCCATACTCGTCCGTATATCTCCACGGAATGGCCCTGTCAAATACACAGACAGTGGAGTAGAAAATATAGTGATTGTGTACCAGATGTGCCTTGGCCTGGCAGGTCTGCTCAAGGCTCTATATTTACAGATGACATGCTTCCAGTAATAACCAGCAGCACAGTCTGCCAGAGTAGGCAAGCAGCGGAGCACTGGAAGCTGAGTAACAGCCATCCATCCGGACATAAATCACTTATTCTGGAGGAACCTACGGATGGCCCGTGGGGGACCGGAGGCCAAATCTAACCGGAGACATAAGCGGAGTGTACGCTGAATAGATAATCACTCCATCTCAGCGTTTTCCATGGAGATGCAGGCTGCTCTGCGTGCTTACAGCAATTTAGAGTGACCCAATTATCTACCAGCCTTAAATCAGCAGCAGAAAAAGGCTTTCAAATGCATTATTTTTGTTTAATTGTATGAGCCTTGTGTAAACCAACCAGAAGCGTGTCAATCAAGAGCCGACAAACAGTATTTGCATATTTGGAAACCATTCTGAGAATAGAAATGACTGTGTGTTATTTTTAGAAAGCTTTGTGCGATTCAGAACGTATTATTTTGAAAAATTCTCAGTTCATGTCACATTTGTTGTACAGACCCAATTGATTAAGTAGAATGTTATTGACAAGGCTATTTATTTCATGATCTTTATCATTAAATGAAGCACATTATAAGGATTAATTACACACAGATTAATGTTTGGAAGCCTTTATTTCTATTATGATGATTTTCTGCTTACAGTTAATAAAAACATGACATTTAAATTACAATATTAGGTCAGATCAAATAACATTTTATGAAACAGAAATGTAGCCTTAATGAAAGGCAAATAATAAACTTACAATTTTTGTAAGGTTACTATGAACAGGTGTTCTAATTTATTGACGATGAGATGTTTGTTCTGACTGCAGGTGATATGAATGTGGAGAGAGTTAAAGATTAGGGTGATGGTAAGGAGGCCTACCAGCCTGAAAGATCTGAAACTCATCAACATTATTTATTAAAATTCCAGTGGAAATTTGTTGCACACTTAATATCCAAAATGTTGGTTGACAATTATAACAAAGGTTTGATTGTAAAGATTTTTTTTCCACTGATTTTTAAGTATTTCCAAATAAGTATATATACATTTTTTTAAAAATTGAGATATAAAAAAGTCAGGTAAATTACTAGGAAAAATGATATGCTTTTATCTCATTTGGCTTGTTTATTTCCCTGTCTTTTATGGACGGATTTATTTATTTTATTTTACCAGGTAAAACCCCCGTTGACATCCATATCTCATTTTCAAGAGGGACCTTGAGAAACAGATTCCTGGTTGAGTTGATTTCATTTTTCATTCGAATCTACCGATTTTGGTTTTAGCACTAAACAGCCTTGCAGCGTAAACACAGCAGACAATGGTTGTATAGCAGCACAGCCCAGGTGAGCAGACAGAAGAAAAGGTGGCCTCTAAATCTGATCTTTCACTCCAACATCCTAAATTGTTAACATCGAACTCCACAAAACGACCCGCAAACGAAGCCAGAATAAGTCTTAGGGAGAACTCTGAACCACGGTTACGCACATTTTTACTTACTCTGTATTCAGATTTCAATTATAACTCTCTAGTTTCATCATTTTGTCCTAACAGGCACCGGGGCAGTTTAAAAACTTTGTGGTTTATGAGCCAGTGTGTTGTGGACGTGTTTTGAAATCCTGTCTCTTTCATTAACTCCACTCAGTTTATGTAGAGGACAGCGGAGGAGAAATGTTCCTTACATCTCAGACACTTTCATGCCTATAAACTTAATTAGTTTTAATTAAATTTCCCAGCTTTCCCCTGCAGTCATGTGTAAATAAATGCTAACAGGATACACAAGGATATACATAAATGAGGCGACAACAGCGTAGTTTTTTACACATATACGCCTTGATACTTTTGGCACTTTGTAGCATCATCTCTTTATGTAACATTAACTATAATCATACCATTAAGTAACCCCAGCCTTCTAGGTAATATTGCGAGCAGGCGTAAGTGTCAGTGATGTAATCAAATCCAAAAGCATCCTTCCTTTTTGGATGGATTTGCGTTTTTGTTTCACAATCTTTTACTGTATAGCTGCAGGAAACAATGTATTATTTTCAGTGTTTTGGATTTTTTTTTGCTAAACTCTTTGGTTTAAATCCAGACAGCCTTCTTGGTCTAAGCGGCATCAGTGCTACCAGTTTAACTTCCTGAGACAGATGGACTTTTTCAGCTCTGTGATTTTTCTTCAGAATTAAAATCCATTGTTGTTGTTTTTTGTTTTACTAAATAATTAAATGAAATTATCATTTGATGACAGAATTTTGTATTTGATCAAAAATGATAACATTTCTTTAATATGAACATGTATTTCTAATTAAAAAAAAATTCAAAAACAAAATCCATGTATGGAGAATGAAGGGTGCCAAATTCCAGCAGAGGTAATTACAGAAACAGTTTATTAAACATAAAATTGAATGTGCCACAATTAAATACAATGCATTCATTTTAAAAACTAGATATAATTATTTCATAATTTAGTGAATTACTTTATGTTTGTGTACTGAAGTGCATTATGAATTATTTTAAACTGTCAGTTGCACTAATCAGAGTCAGTGGGCGGGGTTAGGACTCTGATTGGCTGCCTCAAACAGCAATACAAGACAATTTCTTCCAAGTTGGGAATGACTCTGAGGTCAGTGAGTAAATAACCATTGTTGTAATTTGGCACTCTTCAAGTGGACCAATACTTTTAAACCAAGCTGATCCATTATTAAACAACTTCAGAAGCAAAAATATAAGGAACATTTATTCTCTTGGCTACTTTTCCTGAATTTCTTTCTACTCCACGCGTTTTATCGGCTGGATGCTGAGTTTAGTCTGCAGACTCGCGCTTCATTTGATGGCCTTCCAGTGGAGATGCTTTTAGAGATTTAAAATTTTGCACCGGGAGACTTTCAAAGTCCAACAGCTCCAGAAGCAAGGTTAGAATAAATACATCGGCGATATGGTTGCCGTTCTATAATCATGTGATTGAAAAGCCTGATATGAAGAGCTGCTATTAAAGTCAATCAGTTCTGCTCTGAAAACTTCTTCAGGAGGTTTCTTTTATCAAAACGTGGGAGGTGTAAATGATAACAGCCAGCACTGTGGGTCGATGGGAGGGAAAATAGGAGTTGGGAATAAATTCACATTTGCCTCTGTCTCCGATTTGTTTATATTCTGCATGCTGTGGAGGAACCAGTCTGATGCAAACCTGGAACATGAGTCAAAAGATTGAAACAGTGTTTGGTTGGAAAACACTGTGAACTCCTTCAACCTTAAATTTCTGTTTTCCACCTGCTTTTTGCTCCCTTACACTTCATTTTTTTGCCCCACAAAGCAGCCATACTATTGGCTTAAAGTCATATATCATTCATTTTTCCACTTTTCCTTTGCAGTTGTATTCAGGTTTCTCACTTATTTATTCTAAAGACCCAAATAAATGCTTTTTTGTATGTTGCATTGAGACCTAAACAACTGGCACTCTACAGAGAGATTAAAAGCACTCGATCGCAAATCCAGTAATTTTAAAACAAGTGGCGAATTACCACTTGTGATCAAAGTAGATATTCACAGGCATTGTTTTTCCGACCGGCATCACCAAGCCAAACTCTGGATGGTTCTCTTTTTTTTTTTTTTTTTTTTTGTACAACTTGTCCATGTTTTGTTACGTATAAGAATTCAACTATATGGAAATTATATGAACGTGAAAATATCATTTCTTATAGGCAGACTGTTCATTTTGCTTAGAGACAGAAAAAAAGAAGCCAATTATTGTAGCTAAACATATAGAAGTATCATTTAGAGATGGTGGTTCATTTTGCACTCTGACGAGACGCATAAAGAAAAAAAAAAGATGTCGAAAGGAAACATTTTCTCACTTGATGAACAGTGGAGGTTTCCTCCATGGGCTTTGGAAGGCCAATTATGACTCATGTATGTTTCATTCTTTTGGTGTTTTGTAGACTTTGACACGCTGATAGAGAAAATGGATGGATGGAGAGGTAAATATGATGATCTTGTCTTGTAAAGTGGAAAATACATTCATATTTTAAAAAATGGAATATGTGTTATGTGTCCTGATGAAGGTAGTTTCTCAGATTTAAAGTAACTTTTAAAGAATTACAACCTTTGTTGCAGATATTAAATGTATTAGTCTGGTGTTGTATTCTAATCCACCAAGAAATAAATATGCTTTTATAATGCATCGGCATAAAATAACTATAATTACAGAAATACAGGCTTGAAAACATTGATCTGTATTCAATCTATTTCCCTTAGTTAATTAAGTTACTGAATGAAATGAACTTTGCTATTGCTTTCCATTTTTATTCTCTGCAAAGTAGCCCTCCATACTGGGCATGATTGTCTGGAATGGGGAAGAAAATATTTCTTTGGCTGCTGCCGGTGGTCTAATTGCTAATGCATAATAAATGCTCTTTCAAGGACCGAGCTAATCCTTGCTTGAGCCTCCTCACTCATTTTCCAGTGCTGCTCTGAATGGCAACAGGGTTAAAAGCTCCACACTGGTTCAAGCTTCCTGGAGCCCCCTGGAGAATAATTTGCTGGTGGCCAGAGCTGCTTCAAAGCAAAACTTTGAAGAGAGAGATCCAGCTTGTTGCCAGCCTGCTGGATGTAATTATTCATGTTGTGGAGGTGGTGATTCTCCTCGCCGTATAGGCGGGGATCCTGTCATCAACCTGGATCCTGGTGTTATGTTTAAGGTGCTGCAGTGAGTTTGCAGGGCGCTGCAGTCAATAAATTAGAAAATGTGTTCTGAACGATAGGAATGAGGACTGTAATGAATCTGTGCTCCATTTATAGTTAATCAAAGGTAGCTCTAACCTCTAGCCTTGATTTAAGGGAAATCACTGTTTCAGGATCTTTGCAGTTTTCTGGAAATTTGTTCCATAGTACCTGAATGCTGCTTCTCTATCCTTGGTTCTGGTTCAGGTGTTAAAACAGCAGCAGATGTTTAAGGTATTGTGGTGGTAAGTCGTTCAGTGATTTATAAACTAACAACAGCATTTTACAGTCTGCTCTCTGAGCTCCAGGGATCCAGTGGAAGAAGTTTAGATCTGAAGTGATGTTCGCTATCTTCCTGGCCGACTTTGTAACTGTCTTTATGTGGCTGAGAAAGTTCAGGTCCATCACTACATCAAGATTTTGGACCTTATCTCTAGTTTCCAGCTGTAATAACTAGAGCTGGAAACTCTAGCTCATTCCTCTTTAGGTCCAAAGTTGAGGACTTCAGTTTTGTTTCTGTTGAGCTGGAGAAAGTTTTGGCACATCCACTCATTGATTTGGGTTCTGAATCAACTGGTGACATCGTAATGTAGAACTGTATCGTCTGCATAAAATATAGCAAGTTCACACCATGTTCCAAATTATTATGCAAGTGATATTTTCTACTTATGGTCAATGCAAATGATGGTCAGTATAATTTTCAAGTCATGAACTATTAGAGTATAAATCAAATTTTACTGAACAAAGCTCCCTATGAGAACAGTATTTTTTCAGAAATAAAAATCAAAGTGCACTGTTCCAAATTATCATGCACAGCAGGTTTTCAGATCATTTTATGGATTATAAAGAACTGCAAACGGTCATTCAAAGAGTTCATGCAGTTCTATACATAAGGTTCAATCCAGTTGAACCTTGGTTCTGAGGTCCAACAGAACCAACACTGTGGTTCTTCCACAGTCTGTATTTGTATTTCTAACTGAAAACTTTGACAGGGACAGTGAGCATGGAGACTGAAAGGTGTCAAAGCGGTTGGTCACCATTAGGAAGCTGTTTAACTGCTTGAACTTCAACATGTTCAAAAACATGTCGAAGCTGTTTATTCAACATGTTTTTACATAAGGACTAAATTTCTGCATTCCAACTGTTTTCTTATTGGTCTGATGTAAAATGTCACATCTTAATTTTGATTGTCCTCTTAATTAATGAACAGAAAAAAGGCTTGAGAACATAAATCTGTGCCATTAATCTTTGTGTTTCACTCAGGGAACTAAATGGACTTTCCAGTAACACTCTAATTTCTGGAGTTATGACAATCATTAAAACTTTCAATAAATCTTCTGGGCCTAAGCTTACAACTATAAGCGTGGCTTCATGATAATATGGGAAATGATAATTAATGTCCTAAAAAAACCTGCACGTGTCAGCAATATATTTCTCACCGAGCCGCAACCTTTACAAGGAGGAAAGTGTTCTTATAAAAAATTCCCTTCAGTGCATTTGTTTGGACTAAGAAAGTTTTGTGCAGGAATGAAGATATTTATCTTAAATAACGTCTGAACCAAGCAGCAGGCTCAGTAAGTGGAGGAAGCCTCCGTTTTCTCACTGCTGTGTGTCGAATCCGGAAGGAGATTTAATCATAGCTGAAAAAATACCAAAGTGGCGGCTGGACGCAGTTCCGCAACGCAGCATTAAATCCCATTGCATTTTGTACATACAGTGAAATCAGCAGACATGCATTACCTTCCCAACGTATTGATACTTTTTACCTTTTTCTCACAGTCCAGCTACAAACTTTAGAGTATTTCATTAGGATTTCTGTAACAGACTGAAACATAAAGCATAGTTGTTGTTGTTGTTGTTTTTTTTTAAAGAAATTTCTTTTCTTTTAAGAATAAAAATATGAAAAGTGTGGCTGGTAATTGTGTTTAGCCCCTTTATTATAATACCCCTAAAAATAGCACTTTACAAAAATAGTAAAAAGAGGCAATACGTGTGCAGTTCATCCAAATGCCTTTAATATTTGTTAGAAAATTGAGAACGTTGGTGAAAACCAATGAACATACAGTACCAAAACCGGTCAGAGATGAAACTGTGGAAAAGTTTAGTTTTTAAATCAAGTTCCCAAAGACTTGAACACGGCATAGAAAACCGTTTCTATGCTGAGTTGTTGAAACGAAGCGTTGCAACTTTAAACCTACAAAGAACTTGGTCACATTTTTTTAAATTATTTATGTAACATTTTAAAAAACATGCATCTTTTTTTTTTTCTTTTTAAACTTGAAAAACTTGTCCTATTCTATATTATCGTGGTTTCGTTTCTGTGAGACATTTTCTTTTTTGTTTTTACTGTATTTCAGCCAACTGCCTGTGAGATTCGAGAGAAAATCTTTGTTTCTTCTTGAGTCTTTGCAAAGCTTTTAGACGGGTGCTTGGAGGCAAATATTGCCAACAAACAAGAATTACACCAAGCCCCTTTTCAACTCCACTTCTGAACCAGACGTGTGGAAAATCGCGACGAGGTTTCTTGTTGTGACACTTCTCCGCCGTGGCGCCAATCGACAGAAAGTCCATTTAAGTCTTTTATCCAGAGGAGACACTTGAGAAGCCATCAGTTTCTGCCAGAGGCTCTCGGCTTGCATTTCCCCGGCAGACCTTCAGAGCTGTCAACATCGCTGCAAAAAGAAGGGAGAGAAAGTGAAGAATCGTGATCAGACTACTGTCAGCGTTCTGAGGCTGAAACGATTAATCGTATCAACTGGGTTGAATCGATTATTGACGTAATCATCAACTAATTCAGTAGTAATTGTTAACTGAAGAATACAAACTAAAAATAAATGCCATTTACTAAAGGAACATTACACTCAGAGCAGGAATTTTGGCAAAATTGTACAAAAAAATATATATTTTGCATTTACTATTAAAAAAAAAGTGTAAATCAATTGTTGACAGTAAAATTATTTTTCCTGTTTGAAAAGGACTTGAATTATTTGTTTATCTTTATCTTGTGAAGGATTTGCCATATTGTTAAAAGAAAAAGCTCAAGTGATCAAATGAGAAATCAGCAGAATTTTTAAAATTTTTTTTAAACTTTTTAAAATCCGATCAATCGTCAGAATAATAATCGATCACAAAAGATAATCGTTTGTGGCAGTCACAGTGAGTTCTGTGATTAATAGCTTTAAATCTGACAGCCATACTTGGTCTAAAATAGATTTTGTGTCTGTTTTTCATCCAAAGGTGCAGGGCGAAAGCACAGCGCCTCCCACTGGCGTCTGCAGAACATCGCACAGGAATCCGTGGAAAGCTCCGATGAGGAGTTCTTTGACGCCAGAGGTAACACTGAGTTTTACTTCTCTCTTGATCTGATGCTTCATATATTCCCAATTATCTGGCGTTATGTACCTCCATGTTTGGGTCTGCAGTTCATCAAATATACATTAAAATGCATTAAAACACAAGGCACTGTAAATATGCAACACACTGTGAAGTGATAACATGCCTGTACTATGATTTTTTTCTTATCTTTTTTATTTAATATTCTGCATGCAGTAACAAGCAGACGAGAACAAAAAGATTCGGTTAGTTTCACAGCTCAGCAGTGGATAAAAACCACACTCGGACCGCCTCACAAGTCCGTATTAATGTTTAAAGCGAAGCTCTGATGCAGTTGGTGTTGGCAGCCAGACCCAGCAGACTGTTTTATTTCTCTCTGCGTCTGGCAGAAGTTTGGAAGCTCCACTACGAAGGGAACAACGCAGAATAACAATGTCTGCTGCGTAGAAAACCAGAAGGCTTGAAAGGATGAGCCGCTGCTATGTCCTACTGTCAACTGTTGCCTTGACTCATCACAATTTCTTCCATCAAGTTGTTCTTCCTGAAGAAATCCTGCTGTAAAATGTGACTCCGTCCCGCAGCATAGCGTTTATTATCTGCGGATATGCGATAATGTGCAGGCCTGCGCTCCTGTTCTCCCCTCTCGCGTGGCTGCAGCTGCTGACCCTCCACTCCGCTCCAACACTCTTGACTTCTTGGCTCGATAATCTTATCACCAGCGAGGAGAAGGTCACTTTGGCAGCAAGCCACGAAGCAGCTGAAACCATGACTCAGACCGCCACATAAAGATTCCAGACAGCTCCTCAATCTGCACACATAATGATATGTAATTAAACTATTTTCTTAGTATTGGTTAGACCAGACATGGGCAAACTACGGCCCCCGGGCCGTATACGGCCCGTTAGTCTTTTTAATCCGGCCCGCCGAACTTGTCCAAATTATAGTAAAAACCCATGGATGTGTAAAAACCTCATTCATTTCCTTTTCCTTGCAATACCACCGTTTCACCGATAGATGGCGGACTAGTCTAGAGACACATTAATCTTCGTTGGAGTGTAGCTTTCCAGCTGCCGTTATCCCCCTTCGTAAAAATGAGCGGACCAAAGAAAAGAAAAGTGGACGCTGAGTGCCGAGTGTTTAAAAAGGAGTGGACAACAAAATATTTTTTGTTGCCGACTTGCCGATCGGCTGTATGTTGATCGACATACAGCCGATCAACGGCTGTATGTCTGATATGCCAAGAAACGGTTGCAGTTTTCAAAGAGTACAATATCAGCCGTCACTTTACCACAAAACTTGCTAACTACGCTAGCAAGCAGTCAGCACAAGAACGGGCGGCTTCTGCTCAGAGGTTGGCAGCTAATTTACAGACTCAGCAGAATTTTTTTCACCGAGAAACTGCGATTCAAGAGTCAAGTACCAAGGCAAGTTTTCTGCTGGCATTCAAGTTAGCAAAGGCCAGCAAGCCTTTTTCCGAAGGCGAGTTTTTGAAAGAATGCATGGTAGTGACAGCAGATCTCTTGTGTCCAGAAAGTAAAGGCAAGTTTGAAAAAGTCAGCTTGTCACGCAGGACAGTGACTCGGCGTGTGGAACTGATTGATGAAGATATAGTCAGCGAGTTAAACAAAAAGGCGGAGTCCTTTAATTTATATTCGCTAGCACTGGATGAAAGCAACGACATGAAAGACACTGCTCAGCTCCTAATTTTTATCAGAGGGATAAATGATAACAGAGGAGCTTTTGAGCATGGAATCACTGAAGGGGAAAACGCGAGGAGAGGACTTCTATGAACAGGTGTCTGCTGTCATCGAGAGAATGAAGCTGCCTTGGAGTAAACTTGCCAGTGTCACCACGGATGGATCGCCAAATTTAACTGGAAAAAACTTCGGGTTGCTGAAGAGAGTCCAAGATAAAGTGAAAGAAGTAAACCCTGACCAGGATGTTACTTTTCTTCACTGCATCATTCATCAAGAATCTCTGTGTAAGTCTGTATTACAGCTTAATCATGTTGTAAAACTTGTGAAACTTGTGAACTTCATACGAGCAAGGGGACTTAATCACCGCCAGTTCATCACGTTCCTAGAGGAAACCGATGCGGATCACCAGGACTTACTTTACCACTCTCGTGTCCGCTGGTTAAGTTTGGGAAAAGTGTGCCAACGAGTGTGGGAGCTCAAAGAGGAGATTCGTTCGTTTTTGGAGCTCATGGGGAAATGTGACGAATTCCCTGAGTTGAGCGATGAGGACTGGCTTTGTGACTTTGCGTTTGCTGTGGACATATTGTCACACATGAATGAGCTGAACGTTAAACTGCAGGGGAAAGATCAGTTTGTGCACGACATGTACACAAATGTGAGAGCCTTCAAATCCAAGCTGATTTTATTCTCCAGGCAAATGTCAAACAAATCTTTTGCTCATTTTCCCACACTGGCCATGCAGAAGGCCATCCGAAACGTGAAGAAATACTGCAAATCACTGGACGACATGCACAGAGAATTCTGCTGTCGGTTCACTGATTTTGAAAAAATTGAAAAGTCACTTCAGCTGGTGTCCTGTCCCCTGTCACAAGACCCCGAAACAGCACCGCATGAGCTGCAATTGGAGCTGATCGATCTCCAGTCTGACTCCGTCTCAAAAGAGAAGTTCAGGTCTCTTAAACTGAATGACTTTTATGCTTCACTTAACGAAGCCACATTTCCAAACCTCCGGAGGATGGCACAGAAGATGCTGGTATTGTTTGGCTCGACCTACGTGTGTGAGCAGACGTTCAGCGTCATGAACATCAACAAAGCCCGACACAGATCCCGGTTAACTGACCAACACCTCAGATCTATTCTTCGAATTGCCACAACAAAACTAACTCCAGACTTTGATGCACTTGCAAAAAAGGGAGAACAACAACACTGTTCTCACTGAAATGTGAGTTTCTTTAGTGTGTTATGAAAAAATTAGCAACTTTAGCATTTACACGGCAGCGATACAGTAGCTTAATTAACATACCGCACATCGCTTTCATTTTAAATACCCCTTTCTTTCGTTGGGTGATAATATTGTAACGATTCTGTGTTTTAGTTCTGCTGGGGTCCACATGGTTATGTGTTAAAAGTTACATTGTGTTCCTTATTGTTACATGTAGCGTTATGTACTTCCCTTGTCTGACTCTGCTGACTCCCACTCACACGTGATTGGCCTGTCATGAGGGGGAGGAGCGGCAAGGTTGAGCGTTCGGTTGTCAGTTAAGCTGTCAGGGAGTGAACCAGCTTGTAAGGGGCGTGAGCTGCAGCCATAATATTAGCAGCTCCTATTCTTATTTCTAGTAAACTCTGTTTGACGGGACTACAGCTGCAGTGCTAGCATCATTACAATATGTTCTGAATGTTGAAATGATCTTTTTGCACTAAATGTTTATTTAAATTTGCACCTTCAATTTTGTGTTTTCCATACATTTCAATACCCAGGTTTAATGAATTGCATTGCATGTCCAAATGCTCCTGGCCCGGCCCCTGTGTCAAATTTTAGAACCCATTCTGGCCCGCAAGTCAAAACGTTTGCCCACCCCTGGGTTAGACGTATTAACCACGCTGTGACTCAGGCCCTATGGTGTAGTGAATACTCTAATTTCACAACAGAGCGAATTCATAAAGGGAATTAAAAATGCATGCAGAGTGAAAAGAATCCGGGCTGTAGGTAGTAAGACGGTCCTCGAGATGGAGGGTGTTAAGAAGTTTGTGTCTCTTTATCTGTCAGTTTTTTCTGAGTTCAGTGTGAAAAATTGTCTTTCTCGCCTGAACCTTCCATTATTGTTGGCTGTCAACACGGGAGTCAGACTGAGGTTGCCTGAAGTCATGCATGATGTTTTGATTGGCAGGTGAGAAAAACTGCAAGTGAAAACAGGTTAATCAAGCCCGTAGTTTGGAATTTGGGGAACATTCTGATGAATGCGCGGCGCCTGTCGACATGTGGAGGCAGCTCTCCGGTAAAACGTCATTTGCTGTTACCAAAAAGGTTTTTTTTACTTTGTATAACTGCTTTACAATCGTCTGCATTTTTCAGTAGAGCTAGCTGTTTATGAATCAAGTTTAAATAGCAGTTTTTATGTTTGACTTTATTCTGTGTAATTTGTCATTTTTCTTCTGGGCTGGTTATGAAACAGTAACGATAGAGATGAGTACTGGATGCTACTGACAAGCCTCAATGTTCAGTTTTGTGTTGTATAACACGTAGTGCATAAATAGGGAAGAAATGAAATATATGGAGGTCAGTGTGATGATTATTATTATCCTTGCTGCTTTCATTTCAGTGGGAAAGCAGCAGAAAAAAACAACAACTTGTGAGGGTTCGGAAAAGCTACAGCATGCTATTTCCTACCACCTACCAAAGAGTTTTGTTTTTACCTTTTCCTTTTTAGGCATCTTATGAAATTGTAAGTTGTGTAATCTCTGCAGGAATAGGACTGAAACAATTTAGTCTGATTAATCATTATGAATCAGTTATTAAAGGCTTTTTTTTGGAGGAAAAAAAAAAACAATACGCAGCGCAGTAATTAAGCCAAACTGTACAAAAAATATATGCATTTAAAATAATAAAAACCTTATTTTTCTGTAAATATGGTCTACCCAGAACTTTTCAGCTGCTATAATTTCAGCTTTAACTGGTTCAAATTCTGTAAACACCTTTACCCATCTAATTTTTTATTGAGTTTATTGGGACAAATAAAAAAAAAAAAAAAAAAACATATTAGCTGTTCACGTGTTGATGTCAGAAGTGTTTCTTTAGACTCTGTTTTTTTTTTTTTTGTTATACCAGCTTTTTGCTTGTTTATGGTATGAAATTTGGACTTGGGTCCCAGACTAAGAAGTCTCATATTGATTTTTTTCATAGTTTTGTTGCAACAATTCAAACATTTTTCTTATAATTCTTTTGAGCCATTGCTTTTCATTTATACTTTCCTGCCTTATAACCACAAACGATTCTAGGACAGTGTGATAAACACATTTTCAGGGCCAGATTCATAAGGATGTTGGCCCCTGTTTGGTGAGTTTTGGTTCCTTGTCCACTAGGAACAATACTGTACTGTAATCTGCTTTCACTAATGCAGATTATAGTACATTTCCAGTAGTCCTGTAGATCAGCAGGTATGAATTGATGCTTGGCAGCCTTGCGAAATTTATACAAAGAAATTGACTCCAACTTTGAATATTGTTTAAAATTGTAAAAAAAAAAAAAAAATAAAATCCCCAAATAATAATGCAACTCACCTAATCTAGTCGTATAAGATTTATATAAAGTACAAAGTTTGTAAAACACATTTATAAAATGTTTAAACACATTTTAAAAAAATTAAATAAAAACAAAAAAAACACCATTTTGGACCGCCCCCACAAATTGGAGCCCTGGGCTGCCGCCCCTTCAGGTCCTTTCTATAGTCTCTCCCAGTACATTTTGAATTTCAGCTGCATCCTGAAAAACGAAGAGCTCGAGACTTCCCTTGACCTCTCATTCACCGGACTATTTGTGCACTTCTCCCCTGATGGGAGGCGTAGTCCACAGGGAGTGCACTGCACACTGATTTTTATTTATCGGGCCCCTTGCTCTTGGCCCTGTATTTATGGATATGGAGCCTGAATATTGACCGCTGGAGCTGCTTGGTGAGCTCCTTTGGTTGAAAGTAGGGCTGCGGCGAGATGCAGTACTAATAACATTCTATGCAGATACTTAAAATAGTTGGGGAACATTTTTATGCCATCATGTGTAGAAAGGAGTAGAAGAGCACTTAAAGTCCATATACAGTCTAATTTTCATGTCATGTTATGGTTTTATACCACGAAACTGGGTTTCTAGAAAGGCTGTGTAATCTCCTCACTGTAAAAACTCAGAAGAAAATGATTAGACATAAAAAGTGCAACTGCTGTCTTCCTGTCTGGCAATATTGAGTGAAAAATCTGATGGTTTTTACTGAAATGCATAAAATTTGACTTCACAAGAGCCCGATTGCCAATGAAACCAAAAACATGTTTGCGCCCACTGCTGTTGAGCTGCTTTAAACAAAATCAGACATCTGAATGCCCACAAACACACACATTAGTCTGACTGCTTGGCTTTTCATGGTCCCAGAGGGAGTTCATTAGAGAAGAAGGAGCATACTTACCCATCCAATTATCCACTTCAGTGTGCTTATCCCCAAGAGTCTGCTGATGGAGATACTTTCCAGTTATGTTTTAGTTTTAGAACATGCTATTTTACATTAGGCCAGTCACTATCCTCCAGTAGAGTGTCTAGTGTTCGGGAGTTACGTAATAAAATTCGTTTTCAAAATCTAGTATTGGGCAGAGTGAAAATGTGGTTTAGTGGGTAACAAATCAGATGGTGTCTGAGGGTGCATTCACACCAGCCCTGCTTAGTCTGCTTTAATCAGACTTTAGTTTGTTTGGAGGTGTAAATATGTAATTGAATTCGGACCAAAGATGCAAACTCCGGTTAGCCTGAGAAACCTAAGCCTCAGTTCGATTGACGTGAACTCCGGTGCTGTTCGAATGCATATGTGAACCCCAATCAGATCGGAAAGTGGATTATATATCACAGGGAATTCTGGGTAAATGGTGACAAAACAAACGTGCGAGTCCAGCACTAGTGGATGAAATGGCTCTTGGTATTTAACCAAGGACAAAAGAAAAAGCCCACATCTGGTCAAATCTGACGCTAGTCTTGTTTCTGTTTTTTGGAGAAGATGTGCTCAGCGTCTTCTTCGGAGCTTTTTGTGTTGCTTACTTCAGTGGTTCTTGACGCAGCGCCGCCACAGATGAGAGGGTGAACAGGGTTTTCAAAGGGTTTTGTTCATTTGACAGTACAATGTGAAAGAAAATGTAACAAATATCGCAACGTTCAAACTGGATCGACCGGGCCTTTTGGTGTGAAAAACACCTAAACACACCATCTGTGGTCAGCCAAGTTTTACTTGTAAGGCTTTAATTCTTCATAGGTCCAAAGACGTGTTATTTCGTTTATGATTTCCCTTCTTTCCCCTGTTGTGCCTCAAGATAGCACTCTGTAAATTCCATTGCATATTCTATTCTCTAAAACCAGCATGTTCCCAGCACACGGTGAAAGAAAGCATTAAATATTGATCTTCATCACAGCTCCTGAAGAGCTGACTCTGACATTCCTTTAAATGCATTTTGTCGGAGCGTTGTAGAGTCACCTATTCGTGTGGAGGAGCAGAGATGCCGGATGAGGGCTGATTTACCTCTCCACCTTCACACTGTTTAAAGTACAACATTCCCCAGTGGGCCATGAAATCTTTCGACTGGGTGTGAAAGAAAAGAGATGTATTTCTGTCAGGTAATTAAATGACAGAAATAAGAACAATCTTACAATTTTATCTATAGGAATTATTTATAGTAATGTATTTCAATTATTTAAAAACAAAAAAGTCAGCCGTACTGGAAACATGTTCTTCTTTACTTTAATGATGTGTTATACGTAATATCTGGGGACGGGAACATGCGCTACCTATTAAAAAAGGGATATACAGTCATATTTAAGAAATTAGAATATCCATTCAAAAGGTCATTTGTAAGGTCAAAAGTACAGTTTAAAAACCTTTAAATAAGTATTGAGTATACTTTGCATTAAGGTTGCATTTCATATTACGAATTCTGGGTGATACATTTGTGGAGTTTAATCTTAACCATCTGTGTCCATGTTTTAAAACAAAAGAGATCTTGTGTTGTTTGAAGGGCTAGCTACTAAAGACCAGTAAAGATTCATAAACATATAAAAAAAACTTCCATCACTTTTAAATTGTTGCCACTGCAGCATTCTTGATATTTAGTAGAAAAAGGAAGCGACAGATAAGAGGTAAACTGATTTTTAGCTCTGGGGAAGTATCATAACAAGCTATGATACTGTTAGCCTACAACAAGCTAACCACTAGCTGCCTACAACTAGCTAACTACGAGCCGCCCATAACAAGCTAACCACTAGCCGCCTACAACTAGCTAACCTGTAGCCGCTTACAGCTATGTAGTTTATATCTCCATTTGCTCAAAAAGTAAAGGTATTGTAGGCAACTAGTGGTTAGCAATAATTCTAATATTTCTCCAAAATAAAATGTTTTACCTTTTCTTCGCTCAAACGCTTTCCATCTTGTATTTCAGAATATATTAGTTTAGAGAGAGACGCATAGTAAGTATCTAAGTAAAATCTGCACCACTCTTGTTGCAGAAAGCCAGTGGACCAACAGAAATTGTCCTCTGTTGTCGTTATGAATTGTTTTTTTTTTTTTTATCTCTGCTTTCAAACATCAACTGAATAATTCTACACTAAACCAAATTTTTGAAGCACTGTCGAAGATTGACTACACATTTTTTTGTGTTTCTGAACACACACAAAAAATCAGCATTTTCAATCCTATCCTAGCATAAGGACTACCAAATGCTTAAATAACGAAACTGTGTTATATTTTCTTGTCAAACATAGACTCTTGAGTTATTTAGTACAATTTTTTTTTTAATTAATTTATGGAATCTTATTGAAGATTGTTTGTTTTCCCTAAAATATTTTTAACAGTGTTGCATTTGTCTTGGTGAACACACCATGACGCCTCATCTTGCAAGCAGGATGTATTGTCACGCCTAGTGTCAGTTTGCGATGCATGACTCACTGTGCACCTCGCAGGGAGCCAACAAGGAGCGACATAAGCACTTCGGGAAAATGAATGATCTCTAGTTCATCATTTACAATTCTAAGCATATAAAATTGATTCTCCTAAACTGAAAGCATGTTTTTTAAACACAGTTTAAAATTCATGACATTTGTACTCCAGTGCTAAATATTGTATTTTTGGATATGAGCTGCTTTATATTGAGACTTACTCAAATATGCCACATGCATTTCACATTTGTTTTTTCAAACCTGTCTGAAAAATATACATATGTATATATATTTATTTTCTCTGAAATAAATCACAGTTGAAATTGCTTTCCATATCCATTATGTTCTGAGTTCAGACTTGGGGCTTAATCAGTGAAATTATGCACATTTTTGGTGAAACCCCAATTTAAACCTACATTATTTTGGGTGGTTATTTACTGGAAAGTTTTTTTGTGAGATTAGTTATTTAAGCTATTAGGCATAATGCAAGACAAGAAAAGAAAGTAAAGTAATCCATAACTATATAGAGCCCAGAATCAGAGCACTGACACCGAGGCCATTGACCTTCACTGCAATAAGATCATGGGTCGCCTGTCAGGTGCTCAATGCATAACCTACCCATAAACATAGCCACTGTGTTTCTAACGTAACGTACTATTAGAAATCTCACTTTCCGACGATGAACGTTTATCATTGAACCCAGTGGAATCCCAAACTCAGCACCAAAACAAGAACAAACTTTACAGTACAGAAAAAACAAAATCAGTAAGTATGCTAGTGATCTGAATTAAATGTTCAAGGAGAAGTGTTAACACTTTAGAAGAAATGGAAAATAAGATCCTCAGCATGAAGTTTAGCATCTCTGTCACTATGAAGTCTCCAAAACTGAAAAAACAGTTTTTTAAGGAAATTAAAGTTCAGTTGATCAAAAGATATAATGTGTATAACTTATAGCATGCAGTGCCTTCATGCAGACAGAGATGAGTAGCAATTTCCACGTTTAGGAATGTAGATTACAGTTACAGACAGTGCACTAATGAAAAATATCAAGAGTTTAGCAAAGATGCTGCTCAGGATTTAGTTTTAAATCCAAATCTTAAATTCCCCTTGGATCAGAGCGTCGAGGACTCTTTTGAAAAATAATGGACCCAACACAAGTGCTGTTTTTTTTGGCTTTTAAACGGGCGGTGTTATGTTTTTTCCAGTTCTTTCAAGTTACAAACATCATCTTCAGTCTCTAGATAAGTATTTAAGGGGGAAACACTTGATAGAAAAACAGATATTAAAGACAAGAACAAAATAATATGAATGAAAACTGTTCATTGCGTCAGTGAGCCTCCCAGTTAGGGCTCAGTAAAGAGAGGAAGGACTTGAATCCCGCAGCAAAAGAGAGAAAGGAAACTATTTGAAACGTAAACATGGGCTCAGTGCGAGGAATGCCTTCCTTACAAGGAAATTCAGGACGAGCTTGTTTACATTCTTTTACATTTCAACACACATCAGGTAGCCACTTACTTACTTGTGTCATTAAGTGGCGAGTTTCTTATAACATAGACCTAAAGCATTAACCATCACTATGAGTTTGAGGGATTCTTATGTGTAGTTCCATTTTAATAGGTGAATTCTTAAGAGTCTGTGTGTTAATGATGACCTTTACAATATCTGATCTACCTTTCTACTATCATACTGTGTTTTCTAGATGTCATATTTAGGTTAATTAGTTTGTAGCTCAACAAATAACATCACACAAAAAAAAACTAAACAGTTCATGATTTTGCAGCCGTGGACGTCTTCATCAGTTGCCTGACAAAATATGCAGCTGCCATTTTAATTTTGACTGGAAAATGGAATTGAATCAATTTTTTTTTTTTTTTTTTTTGCTTTGTGTAAGACTTTAGAGTTTGGGATTGTTTGCCTGGTGCTTTCTCTCCTTGTCGGAGCAGCAGGTCATTCCCTGGAGGGCGGGGCTGTGCGGCGTGTGCTCCTGCACACCTGCAGGTCATCAAGCTCGTCAAGCTGCTATGTAACAGCAGCCGAGTCTTGATCCTCGGAGTTGTTTTGCGACATGCAACGACTACATCCAACCAACACCTCAAGCTCTTCCCGTTCCTCGCTGGCGTTCCGCGTCTCCAACTTCACGAAGCTGGCTTTCTTCGACACAAGACCTTTTTCTTCACTCTGCCGATACTCAGATCTCACCGGAGTCCGTTTCCTCCCCGCATCAGGCGCGACGTTGTGTTGACCTCCTGATGGCGGCATTTCAGGTGTTTTTTTTAAAGAGACAGAGACCCAATTTCAAGAAACGGTTAAATTACAAATTAAAATTTCTTTTAAGTAATTTTTGATACATTCTGCATTTTCGTAACACCGTAGGGCAACATAATGACTTGATTATGCTCCAAAATTGCACACAATGCTGCCCCTTTTGAGTGCTTGTATAGAGGGAACAAAGCCAATCAGAGCCTATGAATTATATCTTTGAAGATATTTTCTTAACTAAGTAACGTAATAAGACAGAATGTGTGACCAGACACCACAATGTGTAATGGACAATGACAAAAGGAGGACGATGACAAAGAGTGAAATAAATCAAGACATATTTACACAGAGAAAGTGATTACTAGTTCACGGAACATCATGTCGTAATGTGGCAACTTTAACAGACAGCCTGCGTGAACTTTTTCCTGTTTTGTCTTTCATTTAAAAAAAAACAAAAAAAACCCAGCTAGACAATTATCTAATATTTCAGGCCAACGTAAGTAAAAGTTAATCTGTGTGTAGAAGTCTTCACTGACAGCACCAGTCTGAGTTGACCTCAGATTATCAGGTCACTCACTTTACCTCCTGAGAGTTTAAAAAAGAAAGAGGCCGCAAACGGAAAAATAGTCCTCTGATCAGGAGAGACGGCAAATATCAGCACATCTGAGTCTTGCATCATGTTTGCAAAGCTTGAAGTATTTTTAGTTATTTTTAAAAAATCCAGAAAACCCTCAAATTCTAGAGTGAAGACATGAATCTGAGAAGAATATTAATCCACACACAGGAACTAGTCCTTTTTGTCTTTTTGTTCCTTCTTCTATATTTGCTAAAGAGCGTTTTTGTTGGTAAATCGTGGAAATTTAGGCATGCAAATATCCAAAATGCAAATGTTGTTGTGAACAAAGCAGATCTGAGACCCGTCAACATCCGTGCATGTTGTGTCCCATGAGAACAGACGCCGGGGCTGGATCTGCATCAGCGGATGTTGTTGTGTCAGCCAGTGTTTGTGTTGGTGTGGAGACAGCGCAGCTGTTGGCTGGATGGTTAGACATCGTCACGTCCGTTGATCCACTCCTCTGACATGCGCACAGCTGTCCCAAGAAAAAGCTTTGGTCATGTGCAACACACCCACACACGCTGGAACGTCCAAATGAATATTTTCTCTAATGTGAGGGGGACGCGTCCCCTTGACACGCAGTCGTTGCGGCGACCATGCAGTGTAATCTTTCTTCTGAAGAGACTGATGAATTTATTTGAATGCACTTTGGAAATCTTTGCTGGAGGCGGTTTTGAATGTGAAGGAGGCTCAATAGAGAAGTCAGGTCGAGTTTATTTCTGTAGCACTTTTCAGCAGCGAGGCGGTTCAAAGTGCGTAACACTGTTAAAAACATCACACAGTCACCAGTTGGGAAACGAGCAACAAGCTTTACAATTCATCAAATACACATCAAATATATTGATCAGTGCTCCAGTTATTATTGATCAAAAGCAGCTTTAAATTGGTGTGTTTTTAGTCTTCATTTAAAGGACCTCTGTGTTTCAGCTGGTTTACAGTTTTCTGGAAGTTTATTCCAGATTAAAGGAACATAGAAGCTGAATGCTCCGTGTTTGGTTCTGGTTCTGTGAATGCAGAGCAGACCAGAACCAGAACAAGAAGACCTGGGAGGTCTGGAAGGTTGATGCAACAACAGGTTTTGTTGTAGCTTGGCGCCAAGTCATTCACGGATTTCTAAGCTAACAGGAGCATTTAAAGTCTGTTCTCTGAGCTACAGTATAAGGACTGGGCTGATGAGTTTTTCTGTCAGTACTTTTTAAATCGCTTGCCTCATTTCTTCTCCTCTTCCATTAAACATTTAGGTTGGAAACTAATAATAACTAAAACCACTAATACGGACACTCATCGATTCATCATGCCCCTTGACTTTCTACTGCGGTCGTTATGTGAGAAGCGACGTTACACGCTGGTCAGATCTCAGCAACAATTATGTACATGATAGATGCAGAGCTTAGAACCTTTGCCATTTTTCTACTTTAAAACTCTTCTGTTAATTAATTAATCGACTAATTAATTTCCTCATCACCGCGAGATGCTCTGATTCCATTTCATATGTTATCTCCTTTCTTTCGGCACCATATTCACCAACTGGCTATTTATACAAATAGATAAATACCACACCAACTTTGTTTACTGTTAATACTTTAAAACTGCACCAGTTTTAAATGCAGTGAGACTTTTCATCAAGCCCCTCTGTGCCTCACAGCCGCTGAAATGAATGCCAAGTCGATCGCCACATAGTTTATTGACGCAAGCCGCTGGCGACTGTTAATCCAGATTTATTATTTGATGACTTGAATTTGAATAATGAGGGAATGCTGACAGATTCAGACTGACAGGATGTTCAGCACTCAAATGCCACAACAAATTGCTTCTGGAGGTAAAATGTTCCTGGAAGCTATAAGACCTCTGTTGATTACAGGGCTGCTGCCTCACAACGTTGGGAATCGCTTTGCTTTGTTTGTTAACACACAGCGAATAAAAAAATATGTCCACTAGATCATAAAAGCGAACATGTGGATTATGTAAATTGAATCAGATCTCACCTTGACACTGGAGGTCAAAAAGAAAACTAAACAGCCAACTATTGAGCTACTAAAGGAGAGATGGCTGAGCTGTCTGTTCTGAAACATAATGTCTGCAGGGTCAGAGCGGCTGGATAAAACGACTCTATGTTTCAGCTGCATGCTGAGCACAAAGCTGCAAGGTCATATAAATATGATATAGCACCATAAGTCTCATTGTGACCTTGACGGAGCTACGAAAGCTGTAAAAGTTTTGAGACTTTCCGTGTTTACATGTATGTCTTATCTATTTTCTTTAAATACATGCAAACGTGCATATATTTGAAAAATCTGAAGGTGGTTGGATTTTATAAGAGGTCAGAGTTGTTGCTTCAAAACAGACTTTGTACTAGAAGCCAAACAACTTGAGAGATGCATTCGTCCTTTTAGATTTCACTTACAACTTTACACAAGTGTTTTATATGTAGTGTCTGATCTTTTCAGCCCAAAGGAAAGTCAAAAGAGGCTTCAGCAAACAATAGCTTTCAATACTGATTTGTCATGAGCGTGTCCCACTTACTCTCACATGCCCAGAAACTCTTGAGTTCAAGGTTTGACCTTCTGTCCCTGCAGCGAACTTGTTTTGCTCCTACGGCTCTCGTCTTCTTCGGTAAACACTTTGCCTAATGTGTCAGTAAATGAAGGAACATAAACTCTTCTTTAGAGTTTATGTCTAAGTTAGAGCTATCAATCGATTAAAAAGTCTAATCAGATTAATCACCCTCTAGCACTATGATTAATCGATCAGCATAAATATGCAGGTTTTTCAAAAAAATGCCTCAGAAAACATTTTATTGTCTCAAACCAAATTGTCTGACAGCGACAATGGAATGGTTTAGACCAAAGAGAGAATGTCTAGTTAAAGTCTAGACGAAGCGTCTTCAAATCCAGGCCTCAGAGGCCGGAGAGCGGCAACTTGTCAGGCAGAGCGCTCTGCAGTGAGATGTGGAGTATTTCTTGTGTGTGGGTGAAGTTTGTGTGAGTTGGTGGCGGTTGGACAGTATGCAGAGTTTGGCGATGGTTGGAAAGTAGGCGAGGTTAGTGACCGATTATGTCTTACACAAACTCACCACACATCCAGGAACCTTCCACTTATTGACGACAGAGATCTTCTTCGCTAACGTTTAGGTGACTGTGCTTCAACAGGAACCGGGGAAACATCAAGACATAGTAGGATGGTTTGAGGAGCCCTGGTCTAGTTGAGAATCAGTTTCAATATCTACTGCCTCTTAAATATGTGAAGTTAGAAAATGTGCAGAAACTTGATTCTACAAAGCATTGACTTGCATACACAAATAGAATGTCAGTCGTTTTCAGATTTTTATTTTTGAAAGGTCCCTAGTTTTATTTTTGTATTTTACAATTATGTTAGATGTGTATTTTGGTCTTTGACACAAAAATGTAAATAAAACATAGGGAGTTACTTTACAGAAATGTTTTACATTAGGGGTTTAAGACTTTTGCAAACACTTCAGCTGTTTGCGCAGATTAAATGTGCTTTGAACTTTATGTGAAAGGAAATGCTGCCAGTTTATGAGTCTGTATATCCCGGTACACATTTATAGAAGAAGTGAGTAGAGTTTGGTTGGGGTAGGATGTGGAAATGATTGGTTTGAAAGCTAACGTTAAATGGTTTTATTGTATGGCTGCTGAGCCTCAGTGTCACAACCTGAACTTTGCACAATTCTTGAGCTGATAAGGAAGGACAGGTTATGGGAGCAGAACTTTGTAGGTTTTAATGACCTGGGACTCCAATCTCTGTCATTATGTTAGTCTTCTGTCTACATGTATGAAAATACAACAGTTGCTTAAACTTGACACAGTGTATCTCTCCCTATATTTCTGCCAGTGCTATAGCTAATGACTAATGAAGAAGACATGAACCCAACTTCCTCCTTTGCAGAATGTAAACAAAAATGGAGTAGCATCAGATTTTAGTGGTTGTAGAATTGATTTATTTTTGCTGTTGGGAAAAGACCACGACTCGTTTCTCCCACTGGCATTTGACTCTCGCATTTGTTTTGGATGAATTTACCCAGAATGCCCCACAGTATATGGACTCTGATTCACATACGCATCCAAACCGTGCCAGAATTCACTTCTACCAAACCGAGACCTGGGTTTTTAGGCAGACCAGAGTTCTAGTACGCGTTCAGTCTATGGGAACTAAAGTGGGACAATATTACCTTTAGATTGAGTCAGTTAGGTGAAGGACAACCCATCATTCAGGATATTTAACAGCTGTGTTTTATATTTCACCTGTTGACTGTTTGTCAAATCCATCCTAGTTGTGCTACGTCCCCATTATTAACCCCGTAATTTGAGCTTGTGTGAGGAAAACATCCATCCATCCATTTTCTAACACCCCTCAACCCAGAGGGGTCAGCAGGGGAGCTGCTGCCCATCTCCAGCGAATGCTTTGGCCGAGAGGCGGGGTCACCTTGGACAGGTCGCCAGTCTGTCACACGAGGAAAACATATAAAACGTAAATTCCTTTCAGTGTCTTCTTAATAAAAGTAATTCTTCAAATGAATGTTTCAGGTGAGAATGAATATGTTTCAGGTTCTGTTCTCTTCTTTATCTCCTGACAAGGTGCCTGGCAGAAGAATGGAGCTCTCAAAGAACTTGTACAAATTCCTGACAAGCTGCAGACTCTCATAACTTTGCTCTCTTTGAAAGAATATTCTTTCAAGTAAATAAACTAATAAAGCCTCAATGGACAAAAACAGCAATTCAACAAGGTCCCAGTTCTGTTGTTTATTTTTACTTCATTCTGCTGTTTCCTTCACTGCACCTGATGTAAGGATTCCCCCACCGGTGACCGCCGCTGACACACGGGAAGATAAATATTAACACGTAAAGTATAGAAAGTCATTTATTCCCTGTACTACTGTGTGTTTTAAAATGATTTCAATTTTTTTTTCAAAGTTGCTTCAAGGAATGTGGTTTTACAATCAACATAGTTGTTATAATAACAGCCATGTTTTTTTTTTTTTTTTCCATTTACTACATTTTTTTTCTGTGCGACGGGAAAAGCACAGATAAATTTATGGGTTCATGGTATGACCTGCAGAAGTTAATTAAATTCAAATTAATTTATTTATATAGCACCAATTCATGACAAATGTTGCCTCCATGTACTTTACAAACACTTCATTTCAATTCAGTCATGAATACATCCTGACTGACCCCAAGTATCAGACAATAGAGACGTGTTTCCATCATTTTCAACGAATTAAACTGAACTCTTCATACGAACTACTTCACAGTCCAGAGCTCCTAAGCTGTAAACGGCATAACGAGGAGCATTGCTAACTTCCTTAGCAACTACTGTACTTTTTAGATTCTTACTCCTCCAGCCCAGAAAAGGAATTAGACCAGAGGAAACTCACTTATTCCTATCTTGCAACCCTGAACAGGAGAACCTAGTTTGCATACCGTAGATCAACGTTATTAGATTCTTTTTCTTCTTTTGCTCTTTCCTTTGGTTTGTACAATACATAATACCGGCCCTTTAAGAGTCAACTGACCATTCCCAAGAGAACAGGAAATGCTCTGAGTTCGCCTTAGTGGTCTTAAGTTTTAGCTAAATTAACCAGAAATAATTTTCATCAATGTTGAAGTTAGAGCGTCTGCACATCCTGTGATTGAGTGATGATTTCCGCAACATTTGAGCCGGGTGATATTGTGAAAATATCTTATAATTTCTTTTTTTTTTTCAACCGTAAAATCAATATTAGAGTTTTATCTGGATTTTCCATCTTCTGTTGATAATATTCATCCATCCATCCAGAAAGATCCACCATAAATTTATTTTTGACATTAAAACAAATGCCTGAAGTTTTTTTTTTGTTTTTTTTTTTTCGGGTAAAAGAAAAAATCAGTTTAGTTAAAATGGGGATTAGATTTATATATGCATTAATTTTTGTGTACCTAAGCTTGCGAGTCTCACACATGATGTTTTAATATCCGCCTTGTCACAGTTGGGTTATCTGACTCATCATGCTTGACATTTTAAAGATAATCCCCGAGAAACCTCGTCTCGGTGCGTCACGGGAACTTCAGCCGGCTGAACGGACGGAAAACGTCTCGCTCACATTGTGGAAATTTGTCAGCTGCTACAAATCTCTGAGATGATGGGATAAAAAAGAAATTTGCTAATATTGTACCAGAGCGACGGGAGGTCAGTCGCCGGCGTTTTCTCATCATTTGACAATCACAGCTTCAATTCTTCTTCCTAAGTCGAGACGCTAACTCAGTGCTAACTGACAGGCTGAGCGATGCGGCTCAGTCACCGTCCTCCTTTGGGGATTTCAGTGGCAAACAGATCTCACTCTGTTCTTCACTGTTGTTGTTTATATCAGATTGTCCCTACTTCTCGTGAATCCAGCTGCAGGATATGGAGAAGTCTGTTTTCCCTCTCCTGTTATTTGTGGATTTTTATTGCGCTCGCACAAATTTCTGAGTAATATTGCCTTTAGTGCTGCAAGCCTCCGCTTCTCAGATGAACTGGCGTCGCGTTTTCGTCCTATGTGACTCAGAATCGACTCCGTGACTCGCATTACTTCAGCGATCCTGGCCTTCCTGTTGCGCCTTGTTTGGATCAGATATGTTCTTCTGTTTGGTCCTTCGTGTGCTTGACTGTGTTTACTCGAATCCGAAAGTGTGTGCGGATTCGAAAATTTACATTCAGGTCGGTATCGGGAGCACCGTATTGTGAAGGAGGAGGGGCATGTCAGAACGGATAGTGTGAGACGACCTGTGACCCGTGAAAGGGCCCTGCGTGATCCAGATGGACAGGCTGCCTGGGCCGCTGTCAGGGTCTCTCTGAGCTGCCAGTAGGAACCGTGTGAGACGGGAAAGATGTCTGGCGGGTAGACGGGTGTCTCCCCGTGTGGCTCATCATGACTTAAACCGTCCTCCATGCCAACAGCGACAAGAAGAGAACAGCTTCCATGCGGAGCGCGCAATCTCCTGATTTCTTTCATCTGTTTTGGTACGTTTGTTCTCTTCATTTACTCTGACAGTTCAGCAACCCCACTAGACAATGTGTCACTGCCGTAGTGCAACTGTCTTAAAGTATAGGTAATATTATTTATGTTTTATGTGAATTATTAAAGTATTCCAAACTGTGAAGTTAAAGGAAAAATGGTAGATAAGCATATTTTTGCTTAACTACTTGGAAACAGCCCTGTTAAGTCAATAATGCACCGTCATTCATTGCAATTACAGCTGTACGTTTTTTTTTTTAAAAGGGTGATATCCTTTATTTTCCAGGCACATAGTCATTTTATATCACAAGTAACTTTGTTGTTATCAGTTGTTATACAAATGCATAACTTAAAAGAAATTTGGCTTTGTAATTTGATGGCCTTGAAATCAGGCCTCTGTCTCTTTAAGAAACTCCTGCTCTTTCCGACACCTTTACTGCGTCATCGCTTGGCGTCAGCTCAGGAGACTTGCAGTTCCTTGAGTTGTTTGCTAGTTACTGCTGCCGCTAGTCTGGGGGAGAGTGATGGGGGAAAGTTCGGGGAGGAGCTTTGTAAAAGCAAGCGTTTAGGTACCCCCAAATGGTTGCCATGGGTGATTAAACGATTTCTCAAACATTCATGAAAGAGTAAAATAAACACTAAGCACGTTTTGATGAGGAAATACTGTTATAACATGATGCGAAGCTCAAAAAAGTAGATTTTACATAATACTCCTCCTTTACAAATAATAAAAAAAATCTTAAAAATGTTAAAAAAAAACAAAAACCCAAACAAATAAATATAAACACTTCATGTGTTTGTTTACTATAAAATGCTTTATTGTAGCAGGGGATCATTTAGTCCTGAGATTTACCTGTAACTTCACCATCCAGTAATTTCTTGCTGTATATTGTTTCCTTTATCAGCGTTTAAAATCGCTGCACCGTCTGCGCTGTTGCTTTGTACCAAGTTGATTAAAAGCATTCAGGATAAACATTAAAATCCCATTAACAGCGTAAAACAAGCAGAGTAAATACAAAGTAACAGGCTCTCTTTGCTCCCCTTCAGTTTACAAGTATTTTAACATTTCAAACTAATGGTGTCCTTTCATTGTTTCATATGTAAAGCTAAATTTTGCACCACAGGAAGCTTTAACAGCTCAAGTGACTTTTAGTGCGTTTCAGTCCCTTCTGGGAATAAGACGCGTTGCAGCAGAGCTGCGGTTTCTGCGGCTCAACGGTGTTGAGAAGGAATCGCCAAGTCGACGCCCCCTGGGGAGAAAACAGGGTCTTTATCGCGTTGATGGCAGTGATAACCTTGAAAGGTGGCAGTGCGGTTGCAAAATGATACGGCCATTAAGTGACCGTGGTCATCCAGGAAAGAGGACGGGAGTGAAGCCGGGATGTGCCCCGCAGCACAGCCCAGGCAACCTGAAGCTAACTCCCTGTTGTCCTCTCCCAGTCTGGGCCTCCACAAATGCCTTTTCAGAAAGGGAAATGTTCAGCTGCCACTGAGATAACAGGAAATCCTTTTTTTTTTTTTCCAACAAGACACCCATTACTCTGCTGCAGAATCTGCAGTACATGGAGGGGGAAACGAGTAAGGTCAAACCATGTGGGGTTTTTCTTTTTATTCTCTTCCAAATGAAGTCAGATCTTCATTTGGAAAAGAATTTCTTATTGTTTCCTGACTACATTTACATCACTCCTCTTCACAGATTTCCTTCATTTTATTGGGAAACCGTCTGGTTCTTTAATGTTGTTGTAGCCTAACTGACCATTCAAACCATTTTTAAGCTACAGTTTACTCATGCAAGCCGATTGTCAGTGTGGGGATTTGTGGTCTGCCTGGAGACATTTGGACATGTGGATGGGGGGGAAACTGGAACTGATTTGCATCCTTCCTCTCAGCCAGAGCTCTTCTGGAACAGCCTCATTTATTCTCCATGACTGCAGAACGTGTTTCGGAACACGCTAATCGTAATCTGCGCAGTGGGTGTGCTTTTGAAATGGAAAATCAAATTTATTTTCAACGGGGTACTCTTCTCTAATGAGTCTGGTTGGCAGTTTACTTCAACCAGTTTTTCAGATTTTTCGCTTCAGCATCGTGACCCACCTGGTCTGGCAAAGAGCCTGAGGTTCTGCTGTGTACTAAAGTCAAGAGCACGACCTGGATGCACAATGCCAGGCCCGCTCACACGCACATTCAAACCTATATGCACTCACAAAGACAGACGAGGACCATAAATAAAGACGAGGAGCTGGAAGAGAAAATTCAGCGTTTTCATGCCGCGATCACGTCAAAAGCAAATGTAATTACTTAAGGTGTCGTTTGTAAATCAAATTGATTAAAAAGAACCGACTCTGAAGACCAACGGAGTCATTTGTATTCAATGCAGTTCCCATTCTTTTCTTTTTTCTTTTAAAGCTTGATCTGATTCATAGTCCATGTTTTTTTCTCATGTCCGCATTTATCGAAACTCTTTCATTACTTAACTTGTGGTGTACAGCATCAGTGATAAATGTCTGTGCCTTTCTTTAACCAGTGGGTTGTGCTTGGCAGAGATTATTTACTACTGACAGAAACAGAAACAATGCATGTATATGTATGTACTTGAATATATATATAATTTTGCAAACCTCTGGTGTTTTTTTTTATTATAATTTGAACAGGTTAGATGATTTATCAGTGAGCAGCTTTGCCTTGTTGGTTTTGTTCACATTGTTTGTGTGAGGTGTAAACATTTGGTTTATAAAGAGCCCTAAAGGTGTTAGGGGCCTTTTCTCAATACATAACAAAAATAATTGCAAGTAGTCCCTTTTGCATGTCTTGAGTCATATTTATATTTATGAGGGCGATAGTGACATAATACGTGTAAGAACTTTTTTTTTAATATATATATATATATATATACATCATTGCCAGTTATAGAGCTGCTAGACCTAAAAAGAAAATGTGGAGGGTGTTGCATTGAATTTAACAGATTATAATTTTAAAGAAGTTGCTGCTTTTTGAGTGGAACATGTTAAATGTTTCTAGAGTTTGCTACATCCAGCCACAAAATTTTCCAGTAACGATTTAAGGTCATATTCAGGAAATTAGACATGCTTTATGAGGTTTGTTTCGTCAGATTAAAAATGGTAATCTTCAAGAAGATATTTAGCATGATTTACTCAAAGGAGATCCTGATTGAGTAAACCGTTTAATGGCTTAATGTCATCATAAGCTAATCTTGAATGTGTTTTTAAGGCTGTAGGTGGGAAAATCATCATAATCAACCAAAAAAGGCTTGAAATCATCACTCTGAGAAATGAAACCAAATGATATGCTTAAGTTATGCATTTGGTTATTTAATCAAAATAACTTTTTGAGAACATTCTATTTTTAAAAAATACAACTATATAACCTACTTTAGCTTTCCTACATCCTGGAGCTTTTATGGTTCTTCCTGGTTACTTCCCAAAACTTAAAAGGGAATTTCCTGAAACTCCCTTATGATGGCCAAATCCATGGCCACACTCCTATGTCAGTAACTCTTTTTATGCACAATTCATTTTCTCACACAAACACAACAACACTTTAGTTTCAATAAACATTTATTAGTTGATTTGGATACATTTGTTCTAGTTGCTGGCTTGCACATTTAGTTAACGTATGTATTTATATCAATTTACAGTTAATTTTGTTTGCTTAAGATTAATTCTTTGTTTGTTTTCCTGCCTTGGCGTTGTAGTTTCTTTGTTTAAATAAGTTTTGCATTTAATTAAATATTAGTATTTAAAGTTTAATATTTTTGATTTTCATTTTTGGGTTTTTAGTTCAGCCAAACTTAGCTGTGCTGTTATTTGTTTTTGTGTTATTTGCAATTGTATTCTGTTTAGTTACCCCTATTGTGTCTTAATTGGTCTGATCAGCCAGTAAATAAACCCCTGTTTGTCATTTCTTTGTTAGGTCAGTTATGTTTATTTGTGCAGCCAGTTTGTTTACATTTTTTGCCTGAGTTCAGTTCCGTTTCTTTGACCTCTTTTGTGAGTTCAGTTCATCTTTTGTCATTTACAATCTTTGGGTTAAAATTTTTAAAAAAGCTATTTTTTTTTACATGTCCTGTGACTTGTCCTGTTTTTAACTCGGTCCATCACATCCCTTTAGATTTTGTGGTTTCCTTCTCAAAAAGAAAAAAAAAAAAAAAAAAAAAGCTAAAAAGCAGCATTTTATCTCATTTTGATTAAGGTAAACTTAACACACTGAATGGAGTTGAGTTAATGCTACTCAACATTGTACATGTTGTTTTCTTATTGAATTCAGTATGTGAAACTAGGTCTTCAAGGAGCTTTCATGAAACTTAGAGGTTCATTTTTTGGAACTTACATGGTACTTTTTTTTTTTATAAACTTTAATATCTCTAACGAGGGCAAAGCTGAGTAGCAGACTGTAGAAGGTAGATTGTGTCCCTCTTTCATACATAAAATGTCTGTTTTATATATAATTCATAAGATTTAGTGGTAAAATGCTAAATATTAGAAAATGTAACAGACTCTTAACTCAAAACATTGCTGTGTAAATTTTTGCTTTCTACCACCCAGCAGAGTTATCTTGTTTGATGAGTTACAAGAAACACAAAAATATATGTAATGTTCTGCAGGAAAGATATCCTCAGTCTGCATAAGCAGCATCCCTGCCAAGTGCCAGTGTTGCATTGGCAGTACAATAGCCGTCTGAGTTGTTTCCTGCCGTCACAGACCATATGTAATACTGCATGGCTGCCACGCCTTGTTATTTGACCTGTCATCGTCGTCTGTCGTGTGGCTTTTTGTTTTTGTTGTTTACTCGCTACATATTGGTCTGTGTGCGCACTTGGCACAGGCAAAGAGTACTCCTCGGTACTCCAGACTCCTCGGTCTGGCCAAATTTAAACGAAACCACACCCAACAGATAGAGAACCCCGCACTTGCTGCTGGACGCAAACGTTGCCCGTTACGGCAGGAGGCTTAAACACTTGAGGAGAAAAATCGTAACATTTTATTTCTTTTCTTTCCAACAAAATTCTCTTTACTTTGGTAATATAGCAAATACGCATGAAGTTTGTTTTTGCTGCAGTTTTGTCTCATTTTTTAAGTGTGTACTCTGTGTGTTTGTGTGTGTCCCAGCAGATGTTATGGAGGGGAAGAGCGCCATTCTGCTGGGCATGAGTCAGTGGAACTCAAACGACCTGGTGGAGCAGATCGAAACTCTAGGACATATGGAGGACCAGTCTCATGGTACTCACACACACACACACACGCACGCACACATGCGCACTAAAATCAGACTCACATAGACTCATAAACACAATGAGGTGTGCATTTGTCTTGCTCGCGTCCGGAGGGAAGGTTTAAATTGCCTGGAATGATAGCAAGAGTTATTTGCTGAATAATGACAATAGTGGCGAGATTGTAAATGGAGTGTAGCTTCTATTTAAAGCTACATTAAGTCATTTTTGCCCATTAGAGGCCAGGAAGAGTAAAAGATGCGATGACTTCATCCTGTGATGCTGTAATAGGTGCAAAGGAATATTTTCTGAATTGAAACTGTAACCAGTCCTATAATAGCTCTGCTGATGAAGTCAAAGATTATGTGTGTGCATTTTTTTTTGAAGAAGAAGACTTGGAGACGTAACAAAAAAATGCAACACAGATCACGGGTAAATATCAGGGCTGGAGGACTTTTAATTTTCAGATGTGTTCAGGATTGTAGCTCGCAATGTGTATTTCTATTTCAACGACCCAAAACAGAATTGTATTAAAAAAGAAAACATGAAGGAAAAAAAGTGAGAAAAATGCAGCCAATACAGCAACAGAATGCTGCCAAAATATGATGATGTACGATTTAGGCATCTGCTTTTATTAACTTTTTATGGGGTTATAAAATTGGTTTTAAAAAAAACCAAAAAAAACAACAACCCTGAGTTAAAGGTTTGAACATTTTAGTGGTTTTGAACCTGAAATAACAGTAGGCCTTGTAATTCTTTATTCTTTGGAAAAACATTTAAATGTTTGGCTTCTTCCATGCGAGTCGTTTGGTATCAGGCAGGTTGTGTTTATCGGATCTGTCAGCTGCAGCTGCTCTCGTCTCAAACAGAGGGAGGAAAGCTCTGCCACAGAGGCTGAAATCACACATCTTATCTCTGTTCGGTTCCAAAATATTAACTATTCAGGTCATTTACAGTTGTCCCTAAGAGGATTTATCTCTGGAAAGCCTTTTTGGTTCACGAACTCTTCTTTTGTGAAGAAAGTAGTGCCTTCTAAGTAAAACCTGGTTAGCAAACGACGGAGGCTTACCGAGTTGAAGCCAGTGGCTTTCTGTAATCACTGCTGATTTCTCCAGTGGAGATGATCACGCAGCACAGCTGACTCACTTTGAGAATCTGTTGACAGAGGTCTGTTTGCACATGCACAGAACACCATGACTATCACAACCATCCATGCTGTGAACGTGTGGGCAGAAAAACAAAAGCCGGCGAGGGGGGAAGAGGAGCAAAGGCCGCGCCGGTCAGCAAAGGCGGGCAGTTATTTCTCTTTGGTGTGTGTGGGTGTGTGTGTGTGCGTGCGTGTGTGTGTCTGTGTTATTGCTGAAACTTTCACGTTGCGCTCAGCTCTCTGTGGTTTATGTTAATTTTTTGGAAAGGTCGCTCCTTTCGGGCTTCCGCATCACAATTTGCTTGACAAACAACATCCACCTACGTTGGAGCAAAGCGGTCATTAAGGCGAGAAGCGGCGCATTACCGCTGCTCGCATGTGGTGGGGCATTTTGTTATCGGTCCCTGGATGAACATAAATAAATAAAACACCCATACAGCAGAATGTAGGTGGAGATATTCTCATGCTGATACGTGTTCGGTGCTTCTTAATTATGGCTTGTGATGCATCGAGGAAAGGCACGGAGCAATGTTTCCTTATGCGCATCTGAAGCTCTAATTAAAATAAAAGTTGTGCTCAACAAGTGGCGTAGTTTAAATTTGTCTTCCTCCTCTGTTATGAATTTTAATGAAGCCTTGATTTTAAAATATTAACAAAATACACTGCAAAGGTTTCTGGTGAAGACAACTAATGTCTGACTGATATATATCTGTCCTTGACTTGGACGTCTTTCAAAGCAAACACTTCTGTCAAAGTGGCATCAATGAAAAATCTAATTAAGACCCAAATGAACTGTAAAAAGCTCTAGAATACACTCATTTTTAATTGCAGCAGCATATTCCCACAATGGGGAAAATATAAAAACGCAACCTTTAATTGGAGTACATTTGAGTGGGGGAAAGAAAAATCCCACATTTCAAATTACTGCTAATACAACCCCTTTGGCAAATATAACGACGCTTATTATTATTCTCCTATCCCATTTAATAAGATCGGAGCATACGAAGAGAGGAATCTTTCTGCTTTCCTTACTCACGCAGGTCAGACTCGTCTATTCTTAGTGCGTCGCTCCAAATGTGTTCTGTAGGTTTCAGGTCTTGAGACTAAGACGCCATGGAAAGAGGTCAAGCATGTGAACTATTTCTGTGACGATTCGGACAGATATTTTCAATCACTGTCATCATTATCTTTCAAAAAGATGCTTTGATGCCTTGCATGTTGGTATGTCGATAACTTATTAATAGTTGTTGTGGAGATAAGATTTCTCACTGCAGTTCTCCTACAGGAAGCGTTGGAGATTGCCCTCTTTCCCTTTCTGTTCTCTGTGAGTGATTGCAACAAATCAAATGATTTTCCAAACCGTCTCTCCATGGGAAATAGTTATTTGATCACATTTCTGAAGCTCTCTGGAGAGCATATCTAACCACCACAACCACATTACAGTTTTTTTCTATCAAAGATGGAATACCACAGAGTTATGTCAAATGAAATTAGTGCTGGGAGGCGTGTAATAAAATGAACCGGAGATGAAAAGCTCTGCGGCTTTAAATTGGCATAAAACAAAACAAGTTGGCGATTTTTGTTACATCTTTTTACCATACCTTTGCTGTCGGCTACGAAATGATGGCTTACGGCAGTGGTCCCCAAAGTGGGTCCTGGAGGGCCGGCATCATTAGTCGTCTCCCATGAAGACCACTTTGACTGGATCAACGACGGATCGTGCCATCTGACACTGATGTTCCTATATGACCTTGGAGATAACCTTTAACTTGTTTGGAGGTGATTCTGGACTCTTTGGTTACCAGTCATATTATCTTTGGCTTCAATTTTCCACCTTAGGGCACAGCCAGAAAGATTGGCTGCAATCTAGTGGACCTTAAACTTCTGAATGTGCCACTGGAACCACAGGAGCATCAAGCTGTTTGGAGATGGTCTTATAACCTTTACCTTTAACCATCTTTTTAACCTCCTGGATCAACTTTCCTCTTCACTTCCTGTGTCCAGTCTGGAACACATTCAGTTGTCAAATAGCAGAGGGATTGCTACCGGTCAGCCTTTAAATAGGCAGACCTAATCTGTAAGGCTAATTACCGTAGAAGACACATATTAGAGTAACATGCTGTCTGGTTCTTTTCAATGTTTTCCAGAGGAACCATCATGTTCGCCCTGACTTGTTTCATTTATCATTTTTTCAAAATGATTCTGATGAGCCACATTTCAAAATCAATGTCTGAGCAATCATTTCATTGGATAATTTTCAGTCAATCTTTTATTACCAAGTTGTTTCAGTGACTGAATGTTTGCCCATTAGCAGAGGGCCACACCATGTGTAAAGGTCAGATCAGTGGTTTGATAAGCCGCTGTAAGAATTGCTTTTAATCATGGCCGTTGCGGTTCACAAGCTCAATCTGGGCCTGTGGAGATGAAAGAAGCTGCTCCTGCAGTCATGTGGTGACCACATTACCAATACTTTACACCACCCAAGCACCCCATCAACGGGCCACTCACAGAACCAGTAATGACTCATGAAGTGGTCCACTCCAGCAAGGCTCATTTATTATTTTGCAGCTCCAAAATAATGTGAGCAGAAATGATGACTGAAAAATATTATTGTCATCTCGTACTTTTATTTTATTTTTTTTACAAAGACCTTTTTTTTGTTTATTGAAAGATTTGATGCATATAGAAAGTATAGATGCTTTCTTCCTCTCTAAACAACGCTTTGCAAAAACATTTTACCCCCTGAACTTTTTCACAAGTTGTCTTCTTAGAACCAAGAAAAATCAATGCACTTGATTGGATTTTTGACTAGTCCAACATAGTAAGTCATTGAGAGGTGGGTGGGAAATGACAGGATTTCTTGTCAGTGAAAATCTGAAAACTGCTGCATGCCTTTTTATTCACCCCATTGTAATCCATCACTCCTAATGACACACAAATAAATTATCTTATAGTCATCATATTGGTAAAAAAAAGACTTCCCCTGTGAGTATATTTTCACCTCTTCTGTAGCGGTCTCGTAGGATTTTTAAAGAACATTGGTGATCAAACAGCATCAAGACCAAGGCACAAGGCAGACCAGACAGATTACCAACAAATCTGGCCTTAATGGAAGAGTGTGAAGAGGAGAGTCAAAGCCAAATTTGTGATGTAAAATTAACACTGCACATCTCCCTGATTGCATCATCCCCAAGGTGAAACTTAGTGGGAGCTGTGGAAGATTTCAGTGGCTGTTAAGATTCTGCAAAAGCTTTAAGAAAGGATCAACGGTTCAGCTTTCATCAGACATTCAGTATAGTCAGAGCTACCATGCAACGGACTCGATCAACAGATATGCAGTACTTGTCCTAAATGAAAACTTGATAATTTGTTAGAAGACTTGATTACCGCCATCATTCAGACTTTCTCCATTTTGTCTTTAGGAGAATGGTCAAAATGTTTAATCGTCAGATGTGAAACGATGGAAGTGAGAAAGTCAAGAGACTCTTCAGGTCTAATTGCTTTATCACACTAAGTCCCAACCTCATAAATGTATGTTTGTGGTTGTAATTTGGAGTGGAGTGTGAGATTTTTGCAAGTCAGTGACCAGATCACAACACACCCCAAACCGACTCGACTTAAGGACATGAATACCCATAACAAGGCAGCACAACCTGCCTGAGAACGACTTGGCATTGAACATTCAGCGTAACATCCAGGTGGAGAAGTTCAGTCAACACTGTCCCTCTACCACAGTTCACATAATGTAGTGAAATGTGAAATCAAGCTGCCTTTGCTAATATACAAACACAGATTGATCGAGGAGAAGGCGTTTAAACCCATAGATGTTGTAGGTTGTGACATTTTTATAGGAAAGATTTCACGTTTACATGCCGTTTTAAATGGACAGCATTACAAGTCACCATAATGATCGCTCCTCTGAAGTGTTACCAACACGCTCGTAAAATCATCAGGACAGGTTTTATTACTTCGTGGCAGCCGTGGAAAAATCTTTACGCTGTCTGGTAATCATTTTAGCCTGATGTGTCTGTTTTACAGTTGATTGCCTGGTATTTCTTTAAAGCGCTCTTTGTGTCATTTTGGGGCCTTTAACTGTTCGGCAAACGAAGGTGAGAGACAATCGTGTAGCTGATAGCGTTCAGATGCCGTTGCCGTCAGCTGCAGTTGATGCATCAGCTCACGGCTGATGCATTTCAAGTCATGTCACAAAAAGCCTCATGTCACTGTTTCTCCAGGAAAGGCAGAGTATGTAGTGATGGAGCTATTAAACATCCATAGAGAGTAAAATGTTAAGGATACTTTGTGTTGACTGGGAGAAAAAGAAACGGGAACAAAACTAACCGTCCTTCACCTTCAATAGAAGAGAAGCATCCTTTATTGGCCCACAATTGGGAAATTTCTGTGCAACAGCAGTAAAGTGACAGGCAATAACAGCAAATACTCACACAAAGATTATATATATGTACATATATAATCAATGTGCACATTTTCTACATTGTTTAATTGGCTAATTAGACACTGTACAAAAACTTCATATCAACATTAAATGACAGACTATTTACAAGTAGTGATAATAAAAATGTGTGCAACAGTAAAATGCTACAGATACCAGCATGGACGAAGTCGAGTTTATTGGGAGAAGTGGTGGTTATTAAATCTAGCAGCTGCTGGGAGGAAGGATCCTTTATAATGTCAAGACATAAACACAAGGCTGATTGAGAGTGCTAAGACTCTCCTCTTGGCTCTGATTGGTTGTTTCTGACCAGGAGCAGTGTATTTCTGCAGATGGCAATAGGACAACAAGGAGGAGTCGTAAGAACTTAATTTTTTCACAAACGATCTCATGAACTCATGTTATACTGTCAGGACATAAACAAATGTTTTCTGTACATTTATTATTGACAAAATGTACCGTTGCTTTAACTGTGATGCAGTTTATAGATTTACAAGTCTGTGGAGGCATAACTCTGCTCCCAGGGGGAGTCACGAGGTTGTGAACTTTTGACATTTGCTGTGTTTTCCTCTATCGGCATCTGAGACTGAAGGTCGACATACAATGCACAAAAAATGTAAATGGAAAAAAAAAAAGATTAATGTTTCATCCTTGTAGAGAGAAGCTGTTTTTCTTATCACAGCAGATTTTGAAAATATGCTTTCCGTAAAGAACTCATCTGCAGTAGTAATAATTTTAATGCATATACGATGCTGTTTTGATTGAGTGGTTTGGATTCAAATGAAAACAGTAGGAGATGCAGCTCTACAATGATTTCATTACACAAAAGCAATCCAGACTTGCTCATGCAGAAACAGTTTGATGTTCAGAGATTGAAACTGTTTTATTTGCACAATGGTGGTAGTTGTAATTGCAGCGATGCACTTTCCCTAGTCTGTGTTGCTAGAGACTCGGAACGTTTTGAGAATACCACAGCAGAGCAACACAGTGCTGCATGCCAACAGAACATGTTTCTCCTGAGGTTCACCAAGGTTTGCTCCTGCACACATGGCGTGGCAGGGTTGCAAAGGAATTACATTTGTCTGTACTGATTTCCTTTACTAACTAGTGTTCGGTTGGCAACAGAAAATGTTCCACTGGAAGATAAAACAAAGGTTGCCGAGGCGATTGGAGGTTGAGTTTTAAAGCTTTTTTTGTGAAGTCTCAGCTCTTCCCAGAATTTAAAGATTTGTTTCTCTTTTCGTTACATTTAGGATGTTAAAATGCAAAAAAAAAAAAAAAAAAAAAAAAAAAAAATTACGAATAAAAATGAGGGAGTGTTCTGAGGGAACAGGTTTGGCTTACAGCAAAAACCTGTTGTTTGTTATTCAGAGTGAGAATGGATGGGCTTTCACACCTCAGTCTCCAAAAGTCTCCAATATTAGAAGCGGATTAATTCAAAATATGGATAACATCGACACCAACTCGGTATCAAATCACCCTAATATGTTTTATAAAGTATTTTGCAAATACCTGTAAATGGTTTTTGAAGTTTTGTTCTTGTTTTGAGCAAAATAACATAAATCCCTAGAGGTCAGAGGTTTAATGATATATTAAATAAATTAAAATATATATATATATATATATATATATATATATAT